>NW_004624945.1:883703-963775 GCF_000247695.1 Heterocephalus glaber | reverse complement strand
CGCCCGGTGCTTCCCGGCCGCCCCTACGACCTGGCGGTTGCGACCGTGGCCACAGACCTGGACAGTGGAGCAGGCACAGCCTGCAGCGGTAACAACCCAGCCCACCTAACCCGGAGAGAGACGGAGGAATTCAATGATCTCCTAGACCTAGAATTTATTCTCGCCAACTCGCTGTCTCATCAAGAGTCGCTGGCCGCCACCGTATCCTCGTCGGCATCAGCCTCATCCTCGTCCTCCCCATGGAGCAGCGGCCCAGCCGGCGCGCCCTCCACCTGCAGTTTCAGCTACCCCATGCGGGCCAGGGGCGACCTGGGCGTGGCCCCGGGCGGCACTGGAGCTGGCCACCTGTATGGCCGGGAGTCGGCGGCCCCTCCCACGGCTCCCTTCAACCTGGTGGATAACAACGATGTGAGCCCTTCGGGCGGCTTCGTGGCCGAGCTCCTGCGGCCCGAATTGGACCCAGTGTACATTCCGCTGCCGCCAGGTGGCGGGCTGAAGGGCAAGTTTGTGCTGAAGGCGTCACTGAGCGCCCCTGGAAGCGAGTATGGCAGTCCCTGGGTCATCAGTGTTAGCAAAGGCAGCCCAGACGGCAGCCACCCGGTGGTGGTGGCACCCTACAGCGGCGGAACGCAGCGCATGTGTCCCAAGATCAAGCAGGAGGCGGTGCCCTCCTGCATGGTCGGCCGGCCCCTGGAGGCCCACTTGGGCGCTGGACCGCCGTTCAGCAACGGGCACCGGCCAAGTGCACACGGCTTTCCCCTGGGGCGCCAGCTCCCGAGCAGGACTAACCCGACCCTGGGTCCCGAGGAACTGCTGAGCACCAGGGACTGTCACCCCGCCCTGCCGCTTCCCCCATGATTCCATTACCATCTGGGACCCAACTACCCACCCTTTCTGCCTGACCAGATGCAGCCGCAGGTCCCACCGCTTCACTACCAAGAGCTCATGCCACCCGGTTCCTGCCTGCCAGAGGAGCCCAAGCCAAAGATGGGAAGAAGGTCATGGCCCTGGGAAAGGACGGCCACCCATACTTGTGATTATGCGGGCTGTGGCAAGACCTATACAGCGTTCTCATCTCAAGGCACAACTGCGAACCCACACAGGTGAGAAGCCATACCACTGTGACTGGGATGGCTGTGGGTGGAAGTTCGCCCGCTCCGATGAACTGATCAGGCACTACCGCAAACGCGGGGCACCGTCCCTTCCAGTGCCAGAAGTTCGACCGGGCCTTCTCCAGGTCGGACCACCTGGCCTTACACATGAAGCGGCACTTTTAAATCCCAGAGTGGACATGACCTGCACTGCCAGGAGAGAATTCAGTATTTTTTAAAAACCTTTTACACTGTCTTCCCACAAGGGGAGGACCCAGCTGGCAAGCACAACAATCATCACGGTCAAGTTCCCAGCAGGTCAGCTTGAGAGTGTATAATCGGGAGAAAGGAGAAATCCCAAAGACATAAAAATCAAAGAACAGATGGGGTCTGTGACTGGATCTTCTATCATTCCAATTCTAAATCCAACTTGAACATGCCTGGACTTACAAAACGCCATGGGAGAGACTGGAAGTTGTGGATATCAGGGTATAAATTAGATCCATGAGTTGGGGAGGGCAGGAAGACCCGGATTTTCTTGAATTGTGTTTCGATGCAATATAAGTATAAAGATCACCTTGTATTCTCTTTGCCTTCTAAAAGCTATTAGTATGATGTTAGGAGAAGAGGAAGAAATTCAGGTACAGAAAATGTGTTTTAATGGCCTACATGATGGTGCTTGGTGGGTCTTGGTTCTAAAGGTACCAAATGAGGAAGCCAAAGTTCTTCTCAAACTGCTGCATACTTTGAAAAGGAAAATCTATTTTTGCCTTCCGATCTACATTTATGACCTAAGTCAGGTAAATATACCTGGTTTACTTTAACATTTTTATGCAGACAGTCTGTTATGCACTGTGGTTTCAGATGTGCAATACTTTGTACAATGGTTTATTCCCAAGTATGCCTTAAACAGGACAAATGTGTTTTTTCTATATAGTTCCTTGCCTTAATAAATATGTAATATAAATTTAAGCAAACTTCTATTTTGTATATTTGTAAACTATGAAGTAAAGAAATGAACATTTTGTGGAGTTTGTATTTTGCATACTCAAGGTGAGAAATAAGTTTTAAATAAACCTATAATATTTTGTCTGAATAACAAAAAAAAAATGAGAAACTAGAGACATTTATAGCTAAATGGATGCACATTGAGGCGATACTCTTAAGCGAAATAAATAGGACACACATGTAAATACCGAATAGTTTCTCTAGTGTGAGAAACTGAAAGTGTAAATAAGGACTAAAAGGTATAACAGATAATGCGGAATAGGAAGAGAAGGTGCAAAGTGGAAGGGGACGTGTGAGGGGTAGAGGAAAAGAAAGAAGGGAATGGAATATGAGAAAAAAAATGGAAACAAAGTCTTTGTAGATAGGGCTGGAGGGGTTAAAGAGAGGGCAGGGGAATGGGGAAAAAATAAGAACCAAGATGGATTATTGTAAAGGTGCAAATTTCCAATGATGATGTCATTATACTGTATACCTTAAATGTACCAATAAAATTAACTTTTTAAAAAAAATCCATCCTCATCGACAAATGCACAGGCACCCCATCAGAACCAGTATCAACAAGCCTTCAACTGACAGTCTTCCAATTTCAGTAGAGAAATGGCTCCCCCTACTGAGCTTCTGAAAAAATACCAGCTCTACAAGCACCACTCTTTAATACAAACTGCATTGTTTTCCAATATTTGTGTAGTCAGGCATTAACACCACAATCTATGAGGAGGACCAAGGCTTGAGAGGGTAGCAGGCTGGCCAGGGTCTTGCCAGGGCAGCCTCTTTGTATCTCGTATCAGGCCTACACTGAGGGTCAGTGTCCTACCGGCACTTCCACTCCATTCTTGCCAGCCAACAGCCACTCCCAGCAGGCCAAGGCAGTCTCCATGCCATGCTCATTGAACATTCGGAGGGGACCCCAACACAGATGATGGAGAAGCTGCGGGTCACAATCTGAAATCAAAAACAGGTCATTTAGAGGCCTTTGACCCTGGCTGGACCTGAACACAGCTTCTGTGGGTTGATAAGACAGTCAGCTCCAGCTAAGGCCAACAATGGCCTTTTATTTACTTTCCATTCATAGATGGCACAGAGAACTCTATTTGGAGAGCACCACCTTTTTCTTTGACCAGGAATCCAGTTTATTAAGAACCACTTTGGCAAACATTCACTTAGAAGCGATCCAAAATTCCATGGGGCTTATGTGCATTACCTTTGCTGCTAATGAGCATCGCAGTCAGCTTGAACATGGCCTGTGTATAGTGCTGAGAATTATTGTGGTCCAAAGCTGTAGTCAGATCCTGCATCACCATTTTGTTCAGGTCAGACATCTGGCCTGAGGCACCTGAGAACCGAATCATTCCATACACCTGCAAGAAGCAAACTCATCAGCTTCCAGGACCTGGTTGAGGACCTGACCATGCTTACAATAGGACCAGCAATGCCAGTGTGTGTGTTTGTGTGTGTATGTACACGTTTGTGCGTGTGCACATGAGCATGCATGCACTGTGCTGGGGGTTGAACCCAGGACTTCATGCTAAACACATTTTACCACTGTAGCCCTCACAGATTTTTCTAAAAGAATTTCTCTTCTAGAAATGCCTGTTAGTACCCCCACTACTGCAGATGCTCCTTGAGGGTATGGGACTTGTTCTCTCTATCTTTGTGGCCAGTGCTGTGCCCATGGTCTGACCCATACACAAACACATGGACTAGATAAGTAAAATTCCTCTAGACTCAATGATTCAAACAAGATCAGTTGCATATTTTTGTTTGAGATTTGAGGGACTAAACTCAGGGTCTCATGCATGCTAGGCAAGCACTTTATTGCTGAGCTGCCTCATTGTCTTTAAAGTCAGACATGATTATTTTTCCCAGGAAGTGTTTTCTGACTCATAAAGTGTAAAGAAGATCTGACTCTTCCCTCACCCCCAACCCCAAGAAAATCTCTCTCTCAAATTCAGACCTCCTTCTGCCACCAGGGTATTCAAATCAATGTGGAAAGGACTCTCAGCAATTCCCAGCATGTGGTCAACAGTCACTCAGCAGAGCATGGATTCTACTTGCAGAGACTCCAGTGAAGAGCAACCATTGGAATAAACAAGAGGCAGTGTTTCAGGGGAGGGGAGCCCCCCTGAGATCAGGCTATTGACAAACTTTCATAGTTCCTAATGGTGTCAATGAGTTTCTGTGTTTTGTGGATAAGGGAACTGAGGCCCAGCGAGGTGAAGTAACTGGTCAGGGTGAAATAAACTGTGGTGTGAGGGCTGGGGATTTGGTTCAGTGGTTCTGCCACCTGCCTTGCAACCACAAGGACCCGAGTTTGATTCCTGATACCGAAAAAAAGAAAAAAAACTACACCAATAAACTGCAGTGTGCTGGGTGAAAGCCTTCAAAGTGGAGCTGACAGAGGTTGTTCCTGAAGCTATTCTGCCTGACTGTGGCAAGTTACTTAATTTCAGGAGTCTTAGTTTCTTTATCTGTAGAATCAGAATCATACTATGCACATCTAAGCAAGTACCCAGGAGAATGCATGGCACTCAACAAGTGTTTGCTACCACTTAAAAAAAAAAGCCAAAACTCAGAATTCCTCAGCATAGTCAGAACATGCATATGTGAGGTACATGCTCCAAAATATGCCAATAGTGTTGGGGCTCCATGCATCAAGCCACCTAAAATGAGTGAATTCCACATTGCCCAGACTCATTACTTATGTCCCACAAAAAAAGAGCCAAATGGCATCAAACCACGAGAATGCTCTAAACCTTGGACACTGGTGACAAAATTACCTCGCCTGCATAGCGGTTACGCAAATTCAGGGAAGCCATGAAGTTGGAGTAATCTTTTGTCACACAAGCCGGGCGCTCGGTTAGCTGATTTGCCTACAGGAAAAAACAAAAAAACAAAAAACAACAATTACTGGAGACCATCAAAACATCACCTTTTTTTTCATGACTACAGAGAAGTCTAATTAAGAAGTCCAGATCAAGCTGGGTATGGGGGCACACATCTGTAATTCCAGCACTCTGGTAAGCAGAAGGATCATGACTTAGAGCCCATGCTAGGCAACTTAGAGACTTAGTGAGGCCTTGTCTTAAAATAAAAACTAAAGAAAGGCTAGAGAGATGTAGCTCATCAATCTCCAGTACCAAAAAAAAGAAAAAAAAAGGAAGAGGAAGAAGGAGAAGATGACAAGTTTAGATCCAGGGGCTACTAAAATTGTTGTGCCAATAAGTTAATACGATGAAATACTTTAGAATAGGTTCTAGAATCAGATATATCACACACAAAAAAGATCTTTTTAAAATTTTAGATGTAGCCAGGATTCATGATGCATGCCTATAATCCCAGCACTCCAGGAGGTTGGGGCAGGAGGATTGCAGGTTCAAGCCTAGCATGGGAAACTTAGCAGCTTAAGAAGGCCCTGCCTTAAGATAAAAGTTAAAAGTAGAAAAGGGCTAGAGATGTAGCTCAGTGCAAAGATTCTGGGCTCAATCTCCAGTACCAAAAAAAAGTAAATAAAAATTTTTTTTGATGTAGGAAATGCCTCCAGAAGGCAGTTGGTACTAAAGTTTTCTGAATGTGATGGCAAAAGGTTGACTGAAGGTGGGAGTAAAAGCTAGCAGGGCCCTTAAACATCCAACAGCTGCCCAAATGTCTGGAAAGGTGTGTCCCCTGAGCACAAAGGCAAACCACTCCCTGATATGTATCTTGTAAGCCTCAGCCTCCCAGGCCCTCCCCAGTTCTGGACCCAGGTGCTCAGCACCCCGGGCAGCTTCTCCTCCTAACCCTGGCTTTTCCTTGCTATCCACTCTGTAGCTCCTGCTCAGCCAGTGGCACACATTTTTCCTTTAGCATCATTTACTACAAATTGACACAACTCATGTTGAAATATCGATACTACTAATAAAAGAGAAATTTCTCAAATGTCGGAGTTTGGAGGGACTTTTACTGGGGGAGTAGGCATAAAGTGGGTCAAAGGAGAAAATATAAATTTGGGGGAAAAGCAAAACACAAGCAAGAACAAAATTACACGGCTCTTATACAACAATATTAAACTAGTTTCTTTAAAAACAAAAAAAAGTCACATAGCTGTATGCGTTGGAGGCTAAGGTAGAACTGCAAGTTCTCGAGGCCAGCCTGGGCAATTTAATGAGACTATCAAAAAAACAAAAGGGCTCAGTGGTACAGTAACCCTGGGTTCAATATCCAGTACTGCATTTGTGCATGTATACACACACACACGCATGTGGGCTCACATGCACAAAGTCAGAAGTGTTTTACATTTTTTGCAGTGTGGCCTTTAGCATCATGCGGGGCGGGGGCAGGGGGGCAAGGATAAGGCTCAGCAGTACAGCACCTATCTAGCATTAACCAGGACTGCATTTGAACCTGGCTTGACATTAACAATCTGTGACCTTGGAGAAGGCACTTAGTGTCTCTCAACTTCAGTGTGCTCCCCTGAAAACTAGGGATAAACCCAGGTATGACTACACCCTTCTATAATTCTAGCACTTTGGGAGGCTGAAGCAGGAGGATCCTGAGTTTGAGCCCAGACTGGGTAGTGTAACAACTTAGTGAGACCCTATCTCAAAATAAATAAAAAAGGGCTGGGGATGTGTGAAGGCCCTAGGTTCAATCCCCAGTACCAAAAAAGCAAAATAAGTGACAATAACTGCCTCTCTCACAAAGCTGTCATAGGTAGGATCAACGCAGTAAGATACACAAAGCCCCCAGAACAACAAATGGCACACGGTGGGGCAAAGTGCAAGCCAGATCTCTCCCTTCTAAAATTGCTCCCATGTACCCAGTACGCCCAATCTAAGTCAGCCAGAGGACAGCAGAGAAGACATCAAGAGGTGCTGCAGGAGAGTCTTGCTGAGGTTTCCTGATGCAGTGGTCCTATTAGGCTGATATCCTGCTGCTGAGACTGTCCTTCAAGAATGTTCTTCTCAAAGCATCATATGATGGGAGATGTTTCGAGGGTGCTGCACTCTCCAGTGCTTTCTATGGGGCGAAAGTATCTTAGGTTCTTGAGCACAACGAACAACTGGACACATAACTAAATGTATCTTTGTCTGTTTAGCATCAGAGAGGGTAAAACCTAACTTACATTTAACTTTTTGAGAACAAAGATTAAAATCTTTTAGGAAAAATAGATCTCTCACAAGTCAGCTGGCCTGATCCTAGAAAAGGAGTGTGCGTGTGTGTGTGAGTGTGTAATGGGATTGAACACCCAGGGCCTCTGCACTGAGCTACATACAAGCCCTTTTTAAACTTTTTTTTTTTTTTATTTTGAGACAGGGTATTGCTACGATGCTACATATCCAAGCCAGGCTCAAACTTACTTAGGACCTTGCCTCTCAGCCTATGAGGACTGGCACTACAGGCATGTGCCACTATACCTGGCAAACTTCTCATCCTAATCACTCTTTGAAGGACTACTCTTTGTCATAAGCACTCTCAATCGAAATCTGTGAGTTCTCCTCTGGCCTGACTACTATGTCCTCCAAATGGCAGAGAGGCCCAGGTCAGGGCACTGACCCCAGTGTGCCCCATCAACACAGGAAGGTTTGAGTGCTGGCTGCACATGGCTCAGCTGGTCACATGTGCTGAGGCTGGTGTCTTTGGAGAAAGTCAGTGACCTTGAGGTGAGCACTCTACTATGAATGCGGTCTGGAGACAAGTGTTTCCCCTGGCATTGCCTCAGGCCCTGCACAGAGTCCAGAGGGCACTCGGGCCTAGGCAAGGATTCCTCTTCCTGCTTGGGTCCCAGGGAAGTCCTGCCACCCTTCCTCCTGGGTGCTCAGTCTCTGTACCTCCCCCATGTAAAGCCCACACCTGATGCTGAGAAAGTCAAAGAGCACACGTGCCCCGAAAACCCTGCTCCTGTTCAGATTAACCAAGTCCTGAGTGAGGGAGTGATGGGGGGTGGGGGTGGCATCCTAGGGTTGTTAGATGCCAAAACACAACACTGGCTGGCCAGTTTCATCACTGGATGTTGACTGCCTGCTCTGATTCTCATTTACTTTTTAGCTCTAATTTAACTCAGAAACCACTATATTGTGAACTGGTTCCCCCCTAAATTAATCTCAAGCAGAACAAGATGAAGCTGAAGTACATGTACACAGTTCCACACCCCAGAACTATTAGAAAGTCTGGTGAATATTCCACATAAACACTGATTATGAAATGATGCTGTCCATGTCTAAAAGAGGTCAGTTTCTTTCCTTTTGGATATAGACACTCAAATCTAAATCTGACCTCATTCACAAATCAACTTTTGATCTCCATAAATTTATACATATAAGGAAATGCCTGTTTTAATGGCTGCTGTTCTCCTCCTCCCCTCTCTCTTTCTCTTCCTCTTCCTCATCCTCTTCGTTTGTGTTACTAGGGACTGACTGACAGGGTCTTTGAACTAAGCTACATCCTCAGCCCTAATTTTACTTTTAATTTTGACCAGGTTCTTGCTAAGTCACTAAGTTGCCGAGGCTGGGCTGCCACCTCTTCTTTCACCTGAGTGTCACCCAACTCCTGTCTGTCAACACACATCACACATATCCAACACATGTGTACAGAGGGGAATTTCACAACAAACTACACATAAACTTGAGTCCTTCTCTCACTCCTATAATGCTGCTCCCACAAATTAAAGGGGCGAGGGCATCACTGCTCAGCAGGAGGTTTGCACATACCCCAAGAGTTGTGTTCTGCTTGTTGTATCCAGCAAATTGAAGGATGCTCTCAGTAGCCATGGCCAGCCCTGTGTGCTGGGACAGTCCCGACACCCAGTTCTGATGTTTGTTCAGATATTCCTGAAACAAGAAGAAAACATGCTATTTCACTTAAAGGGAAAAATAAAGCTTTACAAAAAAGGCATGGAGTAGCAGAGGAAGCACCAAGTTTCAATGCTGCGTCTGCACCTTACTCCTCAGCTGTAAGATAGTCAATAAGGTCTATGACTGGGTGCTGCTTGCTCATCTATGAATGAGGACAAGGCCCAAGTCCCAGAGTGGCTGTCACATGGTTAAGAGGAGAGGATCACTCCTTTCTGAGAATCTACCACTTAACCTAGAGCTGTGTTGGCCACTTGGGACATAAGCTACAAGGCCTTGGTCCTGTGGACAGTGTGCAGCAGTGTGGGGTGGAGCCTGCATACAGGCCATGGTCACTGTTGCAGCACCCCTGCTGTCCAAGGCAGGCAAGACATCAGGAGCCTAGGACAAGCACCTGAGCCCCCCTGGGTGGCCAGTGGAGGAGACACTGAGACAAAGGGACACCTGGCTGAGCCCAGAAGTGGAAGGGAGGCCTCCTGATCTGGGACCACAGGGGTTCACACCACTAGAGCACCACCTACAGGAGTAGGGTTATGGAGTTGGGGGCTGGGGGATTATAGATCAACAGAAACTAACTCCCCACCAAAAAACACATGAGCATACATATAAAACTAGGCCACAGAAAAACATTCATGGATCCCATGGTTATGGAGAGTGGCTAGTGATCAAGTTTAAAAGGAAGTATATTGACTAGATGCTATTAAAACCGAACCACTCTGTTAGGAATAGATGAGGGCAGACAGGAAGACTGAGGCTGGGAGGTGGGACTGAGCAGTGAGAGCTGTGTGATGCTCAGAAGGGGAAGACTGCTGTGGAAAGGGGAAAGCAGGGATGGGGGTGGGATGCCAAGGGTGGGGCCCGGGGGAAACATAGACAGCATTTCAAGCTGTCATTTTCTACTTCTTTTCCAGGACAAAGTTACCTGAGAAAATGCTAGGGAAAACAAAAAGAGCTTTCTACTGACTCCTTTTTGTCCACTAAACCTTTTAGGCATTAAAGGGCTCTTCGCCTCTCTAGACTACAGCTTACATGAAACAACAGCAATCAGATTATTTCCCAAATATTAATAGTTTGGAAAACTGCCACAGTCTGAAGAATTCCAGTGTGCAAATGTGAAAACTACAAGGTGTCAAATGGCTTATTTACCCAGCCCAGTGGCTCTGTCCAGCTTAGCCTGTGGGTCTGTCCCACACAGGGTCCACCTGGTCCAGCTCCCCCTTGCTGCTCAACCCCTTTGCAGAAGGAGGAAACTCACAGCAACCACAAACACAAGCCCCATGTTCTTGTACAATGCATTTCCAAGCAGCCTCAAAAGCTCCTGGAGCTGGCTGCTCTACCCTTTCTGGATTCCATACCCAGAAACTATTTTTTTTTTCTTTTTCTTTTTTTGAGTTGGGATCTTGCTATGTTATGGAGGCTAGCCTCAAACTTGCAACCCTCTTATCTCAGCCTCCCAAAAGTTGTGATTACAGGCAGGAACTACCAGGCCCAGACTCAAAAACATTTTGAACTGGCCTTGAAATGTGAGGTCAATTTCATAAGCTCCCCTCAACACACCTGCTCTTTGCTAACCTAGATTCCTACTAGTGGCATTTTTCTTTTCTTTGATCTGCGCCCCCCCCCCACACTTTGTGTGGGGTACTAAGGATTGAACCCAGGGCCTTTGCACTGTCCTACATCCCTAGGCCTTTTATTGTTTAAGAGAGGGTCTCAAAAAGTCAGTAAATTACCCAAACTGGGTTTGAACTTGATCCTCCTGCCTCAACCTCCCAGAGGCTTAAAGGTGTGTGCCACCAAACCCAGCTCTTTGACCCCTTTTAAGGTGACTCTTCAGTCTCACATACTGTGGCATTTTTGTTCTGTCTCTGTTTGACTGTCTACAACAATGGCTCACCTTTCAGTCATCCACATTTATAAGCCAGTACTTTTATCTGAGAAAAACTCTTATGTACCTACTCATGCAGCCTATGTAGTCTTTTTCCAGGTAGAGCTTTACTGGGACACAAGTCCCTGGCTCTGCCTAAGGTTTATTCAATGCACTCAGCTCTTGGCACTGCTGCGGTCTTCCAGCGGCCTCCTCTGCCCACCACACAGGCCCCACTCATCTCACTAGGAGCCCCAAGTCCTGCCACAGACTCTGCACCTCATCTGGTGTGAATGGTCAGGTCTAGGACTGCCCGCCCTGACGGCCAGCACACTCACCCATCAAGTTGCTCCTAACAGTAACAGTACTACCTTGAGTTGCTAGTACTGAGTGTCCAGTATTCTCAGGCTTTACACTGAATGATGTTCTTGGTCTCTGTTTATTCATACTACTGATGTTTGTATACTGAGTTCACTGTGCCTGTGTAAAGCTCTCTGGACTGCTCAAAGGACCTTATCAAGATTGCCTACATGTACCAATTTGCCACAATGAATGTAATCATTCTGTACTGCAAACATGTACTAATAAAAATTAAAAATTATAAACACACATGGATTGCTTTTTTGATGACTTCAAGAAAGTACCTGTAGGTGAGACTTGGTGACTGTAGGTGCCCACTTCATGGCCTCCTGCAGGATCATTCCACAGCGTGCAGCAAAGTCCTTCACAATGCTCTGGAAGTGGGTGACAACAATGCTTTTTTTGTTGGTACCGGGGATCAAACTCAGGACCTTGCGTTTGCAAGGCAGGCAGCAGGACCACTGAGCTAAATCCCTGGCCCTGACAATGCTTTTTAATAACCTGAAGTCAGCCTATCCAGACAGTTGCAGTGACCGACATGGGCTGAATTGTTTCATCCCCAAAAAACTATGTTCATAAAACCTTAACTCCCAGTACCTCAGAATAAAAGTGCACTTGAAGGGGCCGGGGTTTTAGCTCAGTGGTCTTGCTGCCTGCTGTGCAAGCACAAGGACCTGAGTTCGACCCCTGGTACCAAAAAAAAAAAATTTGCACTTGAAGACAGAACTGTGAAAGAGGTGACTAAATTAAAAGGCCTTAGGATGGTCCTCAATCTAATCTGGTTGGTATCCTTACGTGAAGAGGAAATCTGAACACCCAGAAACACCAAGGATATGTTCCCACAGAGAGATCATGGAAGGACATACTATAGTGAGAGGGTAGCCATGAAGAGCAGTCACCTGTGTGGACACCTTGATCTTGGGACTTTCAGCCCTCACAACTGTGAGGAAATAATTTCCTATTCCTTAACCTATCCTTTCTATGGTGCCTGGCTACAGTAGTCCTAATAATGATCATGTTCTAACACCAAGGCTCCAGGGGACCCGAAGTCACATACACTGTGGTCTGTAATTCTTGCACAAGGCTGTGTGGCAGGACCTGTATCACAGGCCCACGCGCAGTGCAACATGTCCCAGGTCAATAACTAAAGGGAAGGCTGTTCCGGGTGGCAAATATCCTCACGTCTGCCACACCACAGCACAAGAAAACTCCCCAATGACAGCTGGTCTGGATCCTGTTCAGATTAACCAGGTGAGTTTTCTATGAGTTTCTATGTCCTTGTCCCAGGCTGCAGGAGCACAGAGCTGAGCTGAGCTGAGCTTTATCCTGCAATAGCAGGGGCTCTGAGACTGAGTCAGGGAGAGGAGATGCCCAGTTCATCGTCCTCATTTGGAGTTATTTACTCTGCCTGTCAGTCAGTGCCAAAGCTATGCCACTCTGTTACCAAATAGCAAAAAGGTGATATGCCTTTAATTGAGTATGTGTAAAAATCACAGGTCAGGAGGCAGGCGAAGCCAAGGCTAGCCCTTGCCCTCTGCAGCAGGACTCCAGCACTGCTCAGTGTCCTCACTATGGAACAAAGCCAAGACCACTCACACCTTAAACTGCTGGGTACAGAGGGACCTCCTGTAGTCAAGTACTTGCCCTGATAAACTCAGGGAATGGTAGTGAAAATGGGCCTTAGTGCAGGGACCAGGTAGGGCCTACCTCTCGGGCTTCATATGTGTCAGGAACTGTGATCCGATAGGGCACATCAGGGATGTTGTAGTAAGGCTGGTCCTTATGAATGTCCTGCAAGCACAGTGACAATCCTATTTCAACCTGCATTCCTGCATTGTCCGCAGCCAAGCCACTGACCTAGCAGTACACTTGCCACCCTTTCCCACCAGTGCCCCATTTGAAATGGTCTTCCAGACTTGCTGCGGCTTACTGGGAAACATCAGGTGGGATTTGGGCCCCTCTCCACAATGCCACAAGCAAATTCACCACATATAGCCTAAATTGGTCTCAGGCACATCACTGGAAGAGCACCCCATAACACAGGGTGGACAGTGGGTGCGTTGGCCAGCCCAGGTCACCCAGGATACTCACAGCACTCAGCGACAGGGATAGAGTCTGCAGGATGTCCAGCATGGTCTTCAGTACAGTCCCACTCCAGAGCAAGTGGGGAAACCTATACCAAAGGCAGGCTCTCAGGGCCCAGGAGTCGAGCCTCCCAGGTGCCTACACTCCTCAGGTGGGAGTGGGGGTGGGGCACCGCCTTCTCCTCCCCCTGCACCAGCACAAGCTATACCTGCTGATGGCTGCTGAAGGTGGTATGCCAGGATACCCTCAGGCAGGCACCAGCCCTCTCCAGGCTTTCCACAGTAAAGTGCATAGTGGCTGATCAGAAATGATTTCTAGGCCAAGCAAGTCCCATTCCTCAAGGCCTAACAGGCCCCAGGTGGCCTGCTTCAACCCTGATAACAACAGGCTGTCTTGGTTACACTAGCCAGGCCATACCCTCTCCCTCCCAAAACAATTCTAGTAATTTATCTGGAGAATTATTGGTAATCAACTAGGGTTCCCCAATATTTTTCACATCATGGCACAAATAAAAAATTTGTGCATTATACTCTAGGGCAGTGATGGTGAACCTTTTAGAGCTTTCAATGATACAAACTGCCTGCTGTGCCACATGTCCCATAGGTTTGCCACACTGCCCTAGGGTAAAAAGAAAAAGCTCCTAAAAGTAACAGGTGAGGGTTCTGGTGGCCTCAGGGCTGGAGAAGCAGCACTTTTATGCAACTTTAAGGTCATCCATGGCACACTCCTCGAAAGGCTTGGCTCAGACACATGTCCCGTATGTGTAAGACTTAATTCTTATTCTTATGGCTCCTGGCAGGCTTCTGACTTACCCTTGAATGGTGCAGCTACCTGCACCAGGCATGCTGCATCTGTAGCAAGCTGCCAAACCCCTGGACCTTCAGGAAGTTGCAGGCAGGCTTAGTGTGGGTGCATACTACCACTGGCCTGCACACCTCAGAGAGGGTGGACCAGACCATCTCTGAGGGTTCTCATCAGAGTGGGGACATGTCCCAAGAGGGTCTGCTTTGGTTCCTAGCACACAGAGTAGAAAAGTGCCAGTATGTGCTTTTGCTTCTGAGAAGCCCATAGTTTACTCATTCTATTTAGGTACTGTTGGCTGGACCCTGGGCTAGGAGATGATGGGCTGGATCTTCCCATCATAGGTGAGATTTAGAGACAAAGGAACATGACTCCTGTCAGCAAGATAGGTACTGTAAAAAAATCTCACCAGGCTGAGAGTACTTAGGAGGCTGAGGCAGAAGGAGTAGCATGAGTTAAAAGCCAGCCTGGACTACATAGTGAGCTCAAGGCTGGCCTGGACTACATATCAAGGCCAAAAGTCTCAATAGCTCAGAAAAGAGGTTTCTGGAGTAAACTAACTGACTGACACTCTGGGGAAGGCTGCATCATCCTTGAGAGCTTTTGTTCTGAACCCATTGTCTTCTGGACTGATGATATAAGAATGAGTTCCCCTCATTTCAAATCACAAACATTTACACTCATGCACACAAGCATCAGTGGGAAATGGAACTTACTTATCCACCAGGCCAGACAGGTACTTGTCTGCCACCCTCCTTATCCTCTTGTGAATGTGGTTGAAGTTCACCAACAGAAACTGAGCATGTCGCTCTAGCTCCTCTTCATTCTCCTTTGTCTTGGCCTAGATTCAGAAGAGAAGGTAGAATAGTGCCCCTGTATGATGCTCTGCAGCAGGTGCATGCTTATGCTCTGAAGAGGCTTACTTTATCTGCCATCATGTTTAGGAAGGCATCGAACACTTTGTCTGCAACAGCAATCACACACTGCATCATCCCTGAAACAAAAAGGTTTCCATAGGTCAGGCACAGGTCTGCTGGCATTAAACTCATAGACTCAAGAGATCCTCCCACCTCAGCCTCCCAATATCTGGGACTACAAGGTTACACTACCACACCTTGCAAATGTTTTCTTTTGAAATGATTCTAGACTTAGAGCCAAGTGCAGAGAAAGCACAGTTTCCATGCACTGGCTTTCCTGAATATTAACATCTGCTATACAATCAGGCTGAATTTGGATGGACACTAATAACTGTTACTTAAATGTCAGACACTATTTGAACTTCTCAGTTCTCCCATTCATGTTTCTTTTCTGTTAGAGGATTCAATTTGGATACCACAAGGCATTTGTTCAGCATGTCTCCTTGTTTTTTATCTGTGTTGATTCCTTGGTCTGTCCTTAAACTGCATGACTTTGATACTTTTGAAGATCACGAGTATTTGGGTGTCTGATGCTTGTTCATGATTAGACAAGACTCTTGGAGGCAATATGTTCTTCTTGTCATATCAGAAACGGGTCTGTATATCTATCTTTTATCCCTACTGTTGTTAATCTTGATCACTTGACTACCACATGACTATTTTTCCCTTTACACACTAGAATTGAGTCAACAAACTCACACCTGGGGCCTCGGAATTAAATGCCATCTCCTGAAGAGGATTTGTGGATGAGCTATTTAAAAATCACCACAATAACTGATGAATATTTAAAGAAAAATACTTTGAGATCATATAGACATCCCATTCTTCTTTAAAATCTTGCCCACTAACTTTAGCATGCCTCTGTGGATTCTGCCTGAAGTAGTTACTGTGGCTGCCACAGGGATTTCCTATTTCCCTTATCCATTCTACTTTTGTGAACTGGAATTCTGTAAGGAAAGGTTGTCCCCTCTTCCTTATTTTTTATTCAATAATCTAATCAGTATGGACTCATGGGTAGCCATTGTACTTATTGGGTTATAATAAAATACTACAGCTATTTTGTTGTTCAAATCATTCTAGCTGGAGCTCTCAGCTTGGCTCCCGTGTCCTCCTGACATGTCTTTTATTAATTTTCTTTTCTTCTTTCTTACCACATCCTTACTTCCTGGTTCAGGCTGAGCATTCTTAATCTGAAAATCTGAAATAGTACCAAAAGTAAATGAAATGCTATAAAATCTTAACTTTTTAAGGGCCAACATGAGACTCAAAAAGTTGCAGAGTTAAGCTGATCATGGTGGTGCACACCTGTAAGCCTAGTACTTTGGCAGGCTGAGGCAAAAGGACAGCAGATTTGAGCCCAGCCTGGGCAATTTAGTGACTCAGTGGACCCTTATCTCAAAATTTAAAGAGGGCTGGGGATATAGCTCAGTGCAAAGGCCCTAGGTTCAATGCCCAGTATCACTACCACCAAAAAAAAATATCTTGCAATTTATAGCATTCCAGATGTTGGATTTTTGGATAAGGATGCTCAACCAGTAAAGTCCATACAAATATTCCAAAATACAAAAATCCTGAAATCTGAAACACTTCTCATTCCAAGCATTTTGGACGAGAAGTACTTAATCTGTTCTACAAAGTATTCCAGGCTCATTTTGTATTTTCCTTGGCCCACCCCTCCCTGGAATCAACCACTTTTCCATGGAGTTCTGGTTCCTGTTATTGGAGAATTTAGAAACCAAGATCTGAGCATGGGAGGTACTCACTGTTTCAAGGGTGCAAAGCAGGATGTTAAAAAGCAATAGAATGCAGTGAGAATAATATGAATGAAAGAACTGTAAGAAAAACGCCACTTCAACCTCTACAACACTGTCCTTTCATCTAGTGCCTTTCAAATGGCTCAACAATAGGCAGAGATTAGGCAGGTATTATCAGCATTGGCGCCCAAGCCCAGCACAGAGCCTGAGACACACAGCCTTTTCATAGTTATTTATTACAAGGAAAGATGGGTGCCAACACAGCTCTCAGCAATATGGAAAGTGATTAGCGTGTCCTAGACAGATCCCCAAGGGTAGAGACAATTTCTTTTTTCTTCCTTTTGTGTGTTTGTAGTACTGAAGATTGAACCTAGGGCCTCTTCACTAAGCTGCCCAGGAGTAACTCGAACTTGTGATCCTCCTGCCCAAGCTCAGAATTACAGGTGTCAATGCCTCGTTGGAATCATTTTTTCCTTCCAACCTACCTTCTTTCCCTTCTTCCTTCTTTCCTTCCTTCCTCTCTCCCATTTTTTTCCTGTTTTTTGTTTTGTTTTGTTTGAAATAGTGTCTCACTATGTAGTTCAGGCTGGCCTTGAACTTGTGGTGATCCTCCTGCTTTAGCCTCCTGAGAGCTAGGATCACCTGGCTCCCTTGAGAACTTGTTTAGAGATTCTAGCAGAGGACCACATCTATTCATATACTTTGACCAAAGAATAGTCTTCCTCTATCTGGGAAGGTTGCCCTCTTCAACCAAGTGCACAGCTTCAGGAGAGAAGCACATGGAGTGGTAAGCGAGGAAGGGGAATCCCACAGAGTCAGCTAGATCAGCCAAATCAACTGTGGTGATCAATGGGGTGACAGACGTCACAGCCAGATCACCCTTGCACCCTTGAGGCTGCCTTAAGAGGCTGAGTTGGGTACATGAAATCTTATTTGAGGTGTTTGTTTAGTATAATATTTTTTCATATATACAGCTTTATATATGAGCTAGGTAAAAACTAAATCAGTTCCTAGCAAATAATCAGATAGTGGTCAGATGTCAATAAATATCTCATAGTAGCATCTAAAGAGATTTTTGCTTTTAAAAAAAAGCCATCTTTCTTCTTGGACCTAAAGGTAGCTCCAGATTACTAATGAACTGACTAACTGTGCAATTGGCAGGCAAGCAGCAAGCTCCTGGCCTTATTTCCAGGAGTCCTGGCTCATGAGTGCATGAAGGAGGCAGAAGCCCTCTCCTTCAGGGAGCTGCTAAAATGTTTCATATACCCTGATTCCTAGTTATTTCTTTCTTTTTTTTTTTTTGTACCGAGATTGAACTCGGGTCCTTGTGCTTGGGCAGCAGGCGGCAAAACCACTGAGCTAAATCCCCGGCCCCCTAGTTATTTCTAAAAATTCATGAATAGTATGTATCTCTGATGATGTTTCCTTCCCATCTCTTTTAGGAAAGAAAATGAAGTAAATTCAATACCTGCACCCTTATTGGCTTAACCTAAGTAACATGCTCAGACCCAAAACAAATGCTCAATTTAAAATCAGCACTGAGAAGCCTGAAAGCAGGAGGATTGCCAGGAGTTTGAGGCCAGCCTGGGCTACACAATGAGTTCAATGCCAGCCTGCATTACAAATCGAGACCTTGTCTCAACAAACAAACAAACAAACAATAAAATCACATAGAAGAGGACAGTATACTGAAAAAAATGGAAGAGTGTCTGTGAAGAGCAAATCATTCCAAGTACCATTTGATTTCCTCTGATGACAGCAACAGCAACTTGGAGTTCAGAGGGGCAAGTGAGAATCCAGTTTCCAAAAGGGGTCTGACTCCATCTGTATTCCCTTGGAAGCTGGCAACATGTGCTAGGCTCTTGGGTCTCTCAAGGGCTGGCAGTTTCAATTTTGTTATTTTTTGTTAGGGTTTTTTTTTGGGTTTTTTTGTTTTTTTTTAGACAAGGTCTTGCTAGGTGGTTCAGGCTGGCTTTGAGCTAATTATGTACCCAGGCTGGCCTGGAACTCACAGTGTGATCCTCCTGCCTCAGCCTCCCATGTGCTGGAATTACAGGCATGCACCACCACATGTGCTGCCACTTATTCTCCCTCCTAGAAACAAAGACTCTCTGGGTGAGCCAACTGTCTAGCACAAAACTCAGTACAAAAATTACCCCATAAATGAGAGCTGGGAGTATGGATGAAGGGAGTAAATCCATGAACAGCAGCTGGCATCTCTCCCCAAAGTGGTCCTAGGACATGCACATGAGACTCTGAGCATGCCCCAGACCCCAACCCTACAACCCTCCTAGAAGAGGCCTCTGGCCTCAACAAGTTCCCAATCCTCCCCCATTGCCAGCAGAGGGAGCTTCCAGAATCTTTGCATTGTCCTTCCTGGCCAGCACAACTGGCTCACAGTTGCAGAAATAAATTCATGCACAGAATTTCCTGACTGCTGTGAAGTGCTCTATAAACAATTCCTCATTAAAAAAAAGTCTTACATGAAGCAGAATTTGGAGTCTCTGAGATGATTCTTAAATACATTTCTTTAAACACTGACTTTTCACCAGAAAAAAACAGTACTGAGTATCGGGATAATTTCTATACTGGCAGGAATGAGTTGATAGATTCATCAGTGTGCTAATGGGTTCTGGCATGGAAAAAACTGTTCACTACTATTTGTACTTATATTAATACATTTATTAACCTTAAAAATTTATTGATCAGCATTCCTCAAAAAATGTACCCAGTTAATCCAAATTCACTGATACTACCAAATTCCCTTGCATGTTTAAACATGATTATAAATTTAATCAAATTATTCTAAGCATTTAATTAAATCATAAGTCTAATATTTCAACACTTATGTTTTTAAAAACAACTTATAAACCAGACTTATCACCCTTCCTGAAGGGTGAAAACTAGTAAAGAAGTGCTTATTCTATACATTTAACTTTTTTCTTTGCTGTCTCCATTATACATGTCTTTTCTTCTGCTGCTTCTTCTTCTTGAAACTCAATATTAGCTCTTTGTAATTTTCTTAAACGATGGTATAAATAGCATATAAGAAAACTCACAGATTTTATGTGTTCAATTTGTTGACTTCTACAAAGCTGTACAGACTCATGCAACCACCACCCAAACAAGACATAGAACATTTGCATCAGTCCAGAGAGTTCTTTTGAGCCTCTTTCCAATTTTCATCTCTCTTTATACCTATTCCCCTCTTGGGTTTGTCTTACAAGGGGTTTTGTAATATTTTTATGCTTTCCTAGAGTTTCTACTATTTTTTGTCTTCCTAGGAATTTGGTCCTTTTGGCTGGGACTTGTATCGCTTCTCGGCCTTTTGGCTAAGATCAAGTGTGGCTGGGACTTGTGACAGCTGAGGCCCTTAATGCACTCAAGAAGAGTCAGAGGGGATGTTGCACTGAGACATATTCTGAAATGTTCCCAGAAATGATGTAGACCTTGTTTAGGCAGGGTCCACAGAGCCTGGCCTGGTGTCCTGGCATTCCTGCCAGCCCTGAACTCTTGCTCAAATGGAAGGTCCTCCTAATTAGCATGTGGAAACCCTCATGATAATGGATGTGTCTACAGCCAGCTCTCTTTAACTGGTTATTCTGTCGAACTCATCTGTCTATCACCCACTAGATGTTCCACCTACTGGCTCAGTCTCTGAACCAGTTTCTCCGTTGTGGTTTGGATCTGGAATGTCCTCTCAAAGTCTCATGTGCTCAGAGGCTGGGCTTGAGGAAGGTGACTAGATTATGGAGGCATTACAGTTGGCTTGCTGTTAAGAGGTAAGGGCTGGTTAGAGGCAGATCACTGGGACATGACCTGGACGGGTGTACCTCCTTCCCCTGCTCCTCCCTTCTACTGCTGCTTCCTGAGAGCCATGATGTGAGCAGCGTTTCCTCTGTTATGTCCTTCTGCTGTGCTGTTCTCTGCCTTAGAGCCAGCTAACCATGGACCCCTCCCCTGTTTAAGTTGTGGATATTGGGTACTAATGTGTCTCAGTGATGAGAAAGTGACTAAGACACCCTCTAATGCTGGTGCTGGACCTTTTCCTGTCCTGTATGGCTCTCTCCTGGTGTATTTTCTTTCTGCTTAGGTCAAGAGAAACTATATGGCTCCATTTCACAAAGACTTACTGGAAGAAACCAGAATTATATATAAATTTGGCCCTGTATCTGTGGATTCAATACCTATCACAGCAATCAACCACACACATCAAAAATACTTGGGAAAAAAATAATGCATTTGTACCAAACATGTACAGACTTTTTCTTCCTTTTCATTATTCCCTAAATAATACAGTATAACAACTATTTATATAATTTTATATTGCATTATTAGTAATCTAGAGATAAAGTATATAGGTAATATGCAAATACTATGCCATTTTATATACAGGATTTGAGCATCCTCAGATTTTGTTATTTGTAATAACAAAATTTCAGGAGGTCCTGAAACCAATATCTCTTGAATACCAAGGAATGATTGATACAGAGAAAAGAGAGAGAGAGAGGGAGAGAGAGAGAGATATCTTTGTGTTCCAGGTATCACCCTTCTCTTTTAATTACCATCTTAGACATTTTATATTAAATTCTGCTTTTTATAATACCATTTTGAATTCATAGCTTTCCTAATCTAAACTTGCTTTTATCAAGCAAAATTTTAAAAGTACTAATATTTGCATTCAAATTATGATGATTTATCTACTGAGACGCCCTTTAAATTGGCTTCTTGGTTCTCTCAGTCTGATCCTGACATTTAAAAAGCACAGTCTAGGGCCAGGGATTTAGCTCAGTGGTTCCGCCGCCTGCCTCGCAAGTGCAAGGTCCTGAGTCCGATCCCCGGTACCAAAAAAAAAAAGCACAGTCTACGGCCATACCACTCTGAACATGTCCAATCTTGTCTAAAAAGCACAAACACTCTCTAGCAAAAGCAAGATGCTCCAGGTCCATTAACGGCCATCTGAGGAGCTCTGACTCCTTTCAGCAAAGGATAGTATTAGGGATCAACATCTGGATAATGAAACACACCTGAACATAGACAGTAGGCTCCTTCTGTGTTGGGGCTCCTTGAAGAAATGGCACAGCCAGAAATACATATGTATGTATTTATTTTTTAATTTTTATTTTCAGTACTGAGGATTGATCAGAGAAAGTGCTGAACTACAGCCCCAGCTCTTTTTTCTGCTCCTGTTACTTTAAAACAGGGTCTTGTTAAGTTGCCCAAATTGCTCTCAAACTTGCAATCCTTCTGCCTCAGCCTTCTAAGTAGCTGGGATTACAGATATGTGCCATTATGCTTGGCTAGAAGACATATTTTTCTGCTTTATGCTGACTTTCCAATGTACCATGTAACTTCATAAAACTATTTTCTCCATGTGGACAGATAATATGAAGTATTACTCCTTTTTATTCTATTATAAATCAATTCATCATGAAAGTACCAGAATAATAAACTTACCAGATTTGTCTTTCTGAATAGCTTTATCCTCAAAGTAGCAGAACATTACCTGGAATCGATCAGGATCTGTTGAACGTAGTACCCTAATAAGGAGAACAGCTTTAAATAATTTTGAGAAATCCAGATCGTCCCTATTAGATGACACTGCTCAGAACTGGTACAGCTATGAGGAACAGACAACACCTGCCATAAATAAGGAACTTGGACTTCTGGGGGGTGATGTGTACTATCTATCCTAACATTCCCATATTTTTCAACCCAGGAACCCCACATCTCAAGGGTTATGTGCGCAAGGATTCTTATTAACAGTGCTGACTGCATTACCCAAAATGGAAATAATCAGAATGCCTATTAATAGAAAACTGGTCAGCTATATCAAAGCACAGTCATTCGAAGACATATCACATAGTCACTAAAGAGACAGCCCTATATGTGCTGTTACAGAAAAACATTTAAGAGATATGACTAAGTGAGAAAAGAAAATACAGGGCAAACAGGCACAGTAGGATCCCAGTGATAGGTTTCCTAAAGGCCTATCTGTGCTTTTGTATGTGTCAAATATAGGTTTGGCTATGCCCAGAAAATTTGTGGAGGGGAAAATGAGACAATCCACAGGGTACAGGAATGAGGGGCTGACAAAAAGCTAGGAAAGTGAGGCCTATATTTCTTTGCCTTTAGATTCTTCTGTACCATTCATTGGTTTCATTTTTCTCTTTTTTATTCTGTGCAGCATGGACTTTTTTATAGTAAAATATGTCATGGGGGGATGGATATGAACAAAACATACACACTGAAATCCCCCTCAAAAAATGTGACATTAGGAAGGAATGGCAGAGCAAGGGGGTGATGGGAAAGTGTGAAAAATAATCAACGTATGTTATGTGCATGTATAAATCTACAAAAATGAAACTCACTAACCGTATAACCAATTAAAAAAGCAAAAAAAAAAAAGTTTAAATGATCCAGATATAGTTTTCACAATAAAATATAATTACTAATAAAATATTTTCATGCATGCAGATTACCAGGTAGGCATGACAGAGCAAAGGAAAAAACATATATATTTAACTTTCAGGGAAAAGGAAGAAAAAAAGAAAAGAAATTCATGTGCTTGTCCCACAGCTGCTTTAGAGAGCCATTCAGAGTTCTGGAAGCTCCCCACAAAAGCAGGGGCTCAGAGTACATGTCCATGGCCTCCACACTAGCCTCTCAAGCAATTTCCTCCATGGGGTGCTCCTGGGGCTTTAAGCCTGTATTCTTGGGTGCTCACATGCACATGGCTTTAACTTTTCACATTTTCCCGTGTCCTTTTTTTTTTTGGTACTGGGGATCAAACTCAGGTCCTTGCGCTTGCGCAGCAGGCGGCGAAACCACTGAGCTAAATTCCCAGCCCACCCCTGTGTTGTTTTAAAATTATCCCCAATACCAGTGTTTGGAAATCTTAGCCAAGTTCTTGAATAAAGGCCTCAGCGTTCCTTCTCTATGCTAGGATAGGACTCTCAGGGACTCCCAATAGCCCAGGGCCCTGAAAACCTGAAAACACTTGGGCACACTTGCAGGAGAATAGGACAGCTCTTCTAGTCACACACACTAGCATTAAAGCTGCTAGTGTTTTTGTTTTGCTTATTTTGTTTTGGCCTGTTTTTCTTTGAAAATATATCCTTGTGGGTTGGGGGGGGAATAGAAGGAACCATATTAACATTCTACAGGGGATGGTGGTGATCATCAGTAATTTTTTTCCCTCCAGTTATCTGGCTGCTTCTTATGGCTTTCATTTATAAGAGGCAGCATACTTATGAGATCTCTTTGGTTTCAATTCACATCAGAGATTACAATCTTGAGCCATTTACTTAACTTGTCTCAGTTCCCTCATCTGTAAAATGGGCATATAATAGTTCCAATCTCATAGGCTTGTTGGAGAGGGTTGTAAACTTAGCCCAATACCAGGCACAGCAGAGGCACTCAATTCATGTCAGCTATGGCTGTTATCATGACAGCAATTATAGGTCACAGTAGTCATAGTGGTTAGGGCTGCTGTGGTGACAGCTATATCCTGAGCATCAGACCATCAGTAGCACTATTTTGGAGCCTGATTTGTCCTACATCACGTTAGTTATTTGTATTCAGATGTGGTCTTGGAAACCAGCCCAGTCAATGTCCTAGGACCTTTCTCAGTGAGGGCTGCTCCCCAGAGGGACTCCCATCCAGTCCATGGACTGAGTTTGTATTGTCCATTAAGACTGCTCAAAAGCCCCCTTCCTATGAAAGATAGGATGATAATGGAGTTTGAATGTGGGATGTGTTATTAGATATAGCATCTGGTCCACATGAAGGAGGGGCACATGAGAAAAGCAAAGGTTATTTTTGTTTTTGTTTGTTAGCTTTTTTTTTTTTTCTTTTTTTGTTTTTTGAGACAGGGTCTCACTCTGCAGTTCAAGCTGGCCTTGAACTCATTTTGTAGCCCAAGTTGGCCTTGAACTCACAGCGATCCTCCTACTTCTACCTGCCAAGTACTGGGATTATAGGCATGTGCCACTATGCCTAGGCTATTAGTATGATTTTTTTTAGAAAGCTTTTAGGTCTTGGAAGGAGCTAGAAAAAAATCCCATGTGTAGAATGGCACAAAAATGCAAAACTGCGCTCAAACACAGATGTGCAGGAGGTAAAGGCTTGTGTACCTCATGTATTCCAGCCGGTACACGGACAACAAGTATGTTGACATGGCAAAGTCCAGCTTGTTGATAAGAGCAGACACTTCGGGAGGAGGGTCCAGCAGGTTGATGATTGTGCTTCGAAGCTCACTCAGCTCAGCCTGGAGAGAAAGAAACATTCACAGACTCATGAGGGCACCTTCCCAGGAGAAAGGAGCCCCAGAGGATGACGTGTACATAAGAACACTGAAAGGATCTGCGCTGATCATTATAGAAAGTTTAGCAAAAGCTAGAAGAGTATCCTTACAGAGGTGACTGTATCATTTTTCATGGCTGAGTTGTACTGGAGGACTGATCGCAGAGGCTCTTTGCTGGGAAAGGTGAGCAGAGGAGACTTGGTGGCTATTTCACAGACCCCCTCATACCATTCTTCTGGCCAGAGTCCTGCAAGGGAGAATGTAAGTCAGACAAGGGTGAGGGATTCAACTCAATGATAAAATGCTTGACCAGCATGTGTGAGTTCCTAGGTTCAGGCACCAAAAGACAGAGAAAGCCCTAGGTCCTTTGTTTGGCATAATGATCCTAAAAGCCAAGTGTGGTAGCAGATGCCTATGACCCCGGAAATCTGGGAGGTTGAGGTAGGAGAACTGCAAGTTCAAGCTCATCCTGGGCAACTTAGCAATTTAGTGAGATTCTGTCTCAAATTTTAAGGGGGGGGCTGGGTTCCCAGTTCCCACTATTATGTGTCTTTCTTAGGGCCCACACTATTTTCTTTGAGTGTATACTTTCAGTGCTGCCTAAAGAATCCTTTTATACCTCTTAAAACCCTAAGGTCTCTATGGGAAGTGTGATGTCTAAAAATACTTGTAGGAAGAAACAGCTGCATTTGGACTCATTCTGAATGTGCTCACACTCATAATTAGGATGAGTCCCACCTCACCTTTGTTTCCCCTCTCCACTCTGTCTTCCCTGGGAGAGATCAGCCCCCTACCTGAGCCCTCCACAGCGAATCCCATCAGTACAGAGTACAGCCAGAAATCCCGGAAGAGCTTCTGTAACCGAGGCTTAGCTTCCTTGATGGGCGGCAACCGTCGAGTGAGCTGATATGCCAAGGAGAACAGAAGTTATTTTGCTCACAAAACCCTAAGCCAAACTAATGTAGACTCAAGCACAGACTCATTCTCAAAGAGCATTCTCAGATACTCAGCCAGTCAGGGCGAGTAGGAAAAAGCACACAGATCAGTGGCTGATCCCTCTCAATAATTTCATCAATTCTAGTTCTTTCATTCATTCATTTATTATCTAGTGCAGCAAGGACTGTGACTGGAAATTAAAAGCCCCATTCTCATTCTCTATGGGTTTTTTGTCTAGTTGGGAGACAGGTGGACAAACAATCATAGTGGGGTAGAGTTCCCAGAGAAGCTGTTATGGGTCTTAAGAGTAAAATTTACCCAGGAAGAAAAGAGAAAGCCTGTTCAAAGCCTGGGACTAGGAGGGCATGGAGTATTTAATAAGCAGGGGGCTAGTGCTAAAAGGAAGGAATGTGTCTGGAGTGGCTAGAGAAATCTTGTGCATGGAGCACAAGAAGTGGCTTTGAAAAAATCTCTTTCAGCAGTACAACTTTTTCAAAAAGTAATCTTGGGGAACCGGGGATTTAGCTCAGTGGTTTCACTGCCTGCCACGAAAGCACAAGGTCCCAAGTTCGATCCCCAGTACCAAAAAAAAAAAAAAGTAATCTTGGGCAGAGTCCCAATATGCCAAACAGGTAAAAGCAGGGTTGCTTGGGTACAGGTGTGAGGAGTGAAGTTTCCCTGCACCCTTGCTTGAGACAGTGCCCACCTGGTATGAGGCAAAGCATGTGATCATCAGTTACATAAAATGGTTAAGTTTGTGCAAAACACCCAACTGGATACATCAGTCCTCACAACACCTCCAGGACACCGAACCTCTAGATAGTAATGCAGTGAAGTGGGCTCTGCTACCCAAACACTCACAAGCACCAAATCTGAGCCAGGCCCAAGGCCAAGGACTTGGAGAGGATAAATGATGATATTCATTGCTGGGTCACAGTCACACAATGGAAGAATTATAGACTAGCAAAACACCTCCTGGAAAAGGACTTGGTAATATGCATCAAATACTCTAAATGTTTCCAAAAACATTGCACCCCAAGTCTCATCTCTAGGAATCTATCAAACAATAAGTTAACCAAGTATAGTGTCACACGCCTGAAATCCTTTAGGAGGCTGAGGCAGGAGGGTCAAAGCCAGTCTGAACAACTTATTAGACCTAGTCTCAAAATATAAATAAAAAAGTTCTGGGACATATAGGTATATATGGTGGTACACAACTGTTAATACCAGTACTCTGGGAGGCTGAAGCAAGAGGATCGTAAACTGAAGCCCAGCCTGGGCAACTTAGTGACTCAGCAAGAACCTGTCTCAAAATAAAATACAGAAAAGGGGTGTGGATATAGCTCAGTAGTAGAGCACTTGCTTAGCATATGTGAGGCCCTGGGTTCAATCCCTACTAAGCCCCAAAAATATAGTGTGCATAGACACACACAGCTGATTTAAGCACAAAAATGTTGTAATATTTGTTATAATAACAAAATAAATAGAAAAACATTAAACATCTACTTGAAAGGGGCATTTAAATATGTAACAGTATATTAAGAATCTTAGGGGCTGAGGATTTAGCTCAGTGGTTCCGGTGCCTGCCTAGAAAGCACAAGGTCCCAAGTTCAATCCCCCGTACCAAAAAAAAAGAATCTTATTTTCTAAGACCATTTGGTGACAGAGGTACAACTCACAACATGTCAAGCAAAAAAATGCAAAATATGTTAATGATACAGATTTTAAAATATATACATAAACATATACGCATAGAACAAAAACAGAGCAAAAATCCAGCCATATATTCCTACTGATTATTTCTGAGTGGCTAGATTTAGAACAGACTCTGGGAAGGTGTTGAGAATATATGGAATGATGAAGAGGGGTGTAGGAAAGGGGAGCAGTAGATGAAGGGGTCACAGGACAAGAAGCTGAAGGCTGCACAGGACACTGACCACAAAAGGACAGTCAAGCTGGGTATGGTGGTGCACACCTATAATCCCAGCATTCTGGGACACTGGTGCAGGAGGATCACAAGTTCAACCCCAGCCTGGGTAATTTAGCAAGATCTAGTCTCAAAAATTAAAAAAAAAAAAGCCTAGTGATGTAGTTTAGTGTAAAGGCCCAGGGTTCAATCCCCAGTAACAGGAAGGAAAGAAAAAGGACCACTGACAAGGGGCTGCTACTTTCCCCAGTGGCTAAGGAGGATAAGTGTAAGTGACCATGAGATTGAATGTCTTTGTGAGATGGGCCTGCTTCAGAAGAGGTTCCAAGCAATGGTGGTGGTATGAAGAGGTCGCCACACTCTTCAAGGTCTTTGTGGTTAAGAGCTGCCAGTGTCCTATAAACAGAACATGCTTTGGTGGTTATGGAAAACGTCAGGCTTCCAGAATACCTCACTCCTGATGGGAAGAGAAGCTCCACTTAGCTGGCCAGGAACCTCTTATTGGTTGTTTTGTTTTGCTTTGCTTTGCTTTGCTTTGCAGTACTAAGAAATTGAACCCTGGGACACTCTACCACTGAACTATATCCCCAGCTTTTTGTTATTTTTTACTTTTCAGACAGGGCCTAAGTTACCCAGGTGGGACTGAATTTCCACCTGCCTTAGCCTCTGAGTAGCAGGATTACAGGAGTGTGCCATTCTCCCTCGGTGGTTTTTATAGGTATAGGTAAAAGAAAGTGACTCAATCTCTGATTTGGGATCCTGCTCCTCACCCTATGAACTTTTTGGCTCCCTCCTAAGGCTTCAGCTTGAAAGGGTCCTGTGGATGGCCCCAGTGTTCTAACTCCTCCTGGCCCATTGGTCATCACCTCAACTGAGCCTGCTCAGGTTCCCAAAACTGGAAGAGTAGTTTCAGAAAAGGCCCTAGCATTGCTTTGACATATCCAGAGACAAAGACAGGATGCAGCTGTGGTCAGCTGGGACTGTTCAGGGAAATATTCCTGTGCTTTAAGAGAGATAAAAAGGAGTTAGGACAAGGCTACAAAAGGACTCATGTGAGTCCTCTCTGGCCCCAGATGACAGACAAGGTAAAGGCTACAAATCGGAAAGAGGAAAAAAATAAGGTTGGGGACAAGTGAAAAGAGAGATTTTTTTTTTAAGTCTAAAGAAGCATAACAAACATGCAATGCACAAATTCTGACTAGATGCTGAATTAAAAACAAAAAGTTACAAGAGATATTTTTGAAGACATAGAGAAATCTGAACAGAACTGGATACATGATATACACACAGACCATGATTTTCCCAGAACAGTGGTAAAATGCAGAGCAGAGACCCTTCCATTTCAGTGACACATGTTCCAGATCCCAGGACTGAAGAGTTGCCAAATCCACTGACCTTCAAATTCCACCAGCAAAGGCCAACCCCTCCACACCCATGTAATTAGGCAGATAGAACAAAATAGCTGTTTTTGTAGGCTGTTCTCAGGGACGTGCATTACTCAACTTTTTCAACTTCTCTGCAAGTTTTCTAAATTTCATATTTAAAAGATGGAAAAAATACCTAACCATGAGGCAAGGTTTGAAACAAGCAAAAACAATGGAGTATGTTGACAGATGGTACCACTTTACAGTGGAGGCCAAAACCATGCATAATCTGTTACCTATAAATGGGAAACGGGTTGAAAAATGTTAAGATATCAAGGAATGTTGAAATCTGGTTTTTTCAACAGTGAGTTACATGATCAAAAGGCATGAAACATCACTAGGTACTGATTTTTAAAAATAACAGAAGAGGGCTACAGGTACAGTTCCTTGGTAGAGCATTTCCCTAGCATGCATGTAGCCCTGGATTCAATTCCCAGCATATTCCCTACATCGATCCACCCAACCCCCACACACAGAGCAATACATACTCACAGAAGAAATTCCAGTATATAAAGTACAAATGAAACCTGTGTCTCCTCCCCAACTTTTTCTGTGAAAACACGGGTTCTGTGAAATGAGAAAGGCTACCACTTCCTAGCATCCATTCATGCCAGGCACCACTCTGTGCTTTCCACTCATTTCACTCATTCATTTTCACAACCCTTTACTGCAGCATATGTAATTAGCACCCTCATTTTAGAGGAAAGAACCCCGAGCGTGTGATTTTAGCCAGGTGATTGGTGTAGCTTCATAGAGCAGGAGAGCAGCAGCCATGTGCCACTCTATAAGGAAGATGTGCCAAGAAAAACAACAGCAAGTATCAAAGTTCTGCCAGGGGCCAGGCTTAGCACATGTGAGAACAGAAGAGTTTGTGGGGCCGAGCAAGCCCCCAAGAGGAGTCTGGATGCAGGGAAGAGCCTTCTTAGGCAGTATCAAGGTATCCAAGCTGAAATGGATTAAGTAGGGAGGATGAGGGAGGAGAATCACAGGTTTGGGGCCAACCTGCACAAACTTTGTAAGACCCTGTCTTAAAATAAAAAGATGAAAAGAGCTGGGGAGATAGCTCAGTGGTAGAGTCCTCATTTAGCATGTATGAGGCCCTAGGTTCAATTCCTAGTACTAAAGAAAAAAAAGTTCCATTAAACAGCAACATACAGACGCCCCACAGGCCCTCACTTATCCACAAACTCTCCTGCCTAAAGGCTATGCTCTTCCTGTAGATGGTCTCCCAAATCAAATTGTGGGTGTCAAAATCAGGGAACAGAGCTCTATGATAAGCTGGTCTCCTGGTCAGGTAAGATTAGTACTTTACCTCATAAAATTAAAAATAAATTATTATACCCCCATAGACTCAATGGATGCCTAAGTGGACCTGGGTTTGGGAAGCATAACTGAGTAATATCCCTTTCTGTCCTATAATAGATGAGAGCCAGGCAGTACCCTTTAACAAGGAACACAGCGACCTTTGACTGAAGAGAGCTCTACGCCGCAGTCTCTTTATTCTATAAGCCACCAATCTTATTTTCCCTCCACTTTTCACTAAGGAATAATTCAGGGAAGGCTGGGGACACCTGCCTGATAGTCAAACCACCTATGTCTGCCCTGGCAGTTGGGCCAAGGTCAGATGCTGCAATCAAGACAGTAGGAGGCAGACATGTGCTCTGGTCTCTCCTTTCAGGGGAGCATTACAGCTACTCCAGGTGCAACCTGGCTCCCAGAAGTCTGCAAGTGGCTTGGTTCCTTGGTTATGTCCAGCGAGAGCCGCTCCTGCACTCAGGCTGTGTGTGCACTTCATCAACACTGCAACAGTCATATTTAAACCTTAGCAGAAGACGAACTGGAGTCTGGGAGATGTCAATCACTAAGCAGTGATCAAAGATACAGCTGAGGGAGTTTGTGCTGACAAAGCTAGTTGGGTTGTGTTTGAATTGGGACATATTTACTTTGGAAAATATGCAACAACAGTCTGGCACCAAAGTTCACATCAAAACCACACTGGTGTCCCTGGCTGGTTTCATCTCTTAACTCCACTTCTCAGAAGCACAGAGGTAAGCTCAGTTTTTAACATTTCTACAGATTACCAATTCTTATTTTTGGTAGTTAGAGATGGCCAAGTGGTTCCTTTATGGATGTACAAATTTAGAAGTTTTCTATACTACCTAAGAATTGGGAAAATGTTTGTACTTTTTTAATCTGTCTATTTTAAAGATCTATCAGTTACATTATTGGGACAACTGACAAAACTGGAATAAATACTGTAGAAGACATTAAAATCCTATTTTAAATTATTCAAACCAGATAACTGTTCTATAATTATGTATGAGAATATTCTTGTTTTTTGGCATTTTTCCCTAAAGCATTACTAATAAAGGTTAGAGAGACATGACATAAGAGACCTAATTTTAAATGGTTCAGAAAATAATGTATATGTTTGTGTCGGTAGGAGTATGTATATATTTATATACACACATACATATAATAGAGAAATAAAGAATAAATAAAATGTTCCAAAATATGAAAACATGGTGAATCTGGAGAAAGGAGCTGCTTTAATGCTCTGTTCTTTTAACTTTCTTTAAGTTTGAATTATTTCAAAATAAAAGGTTATCTAAACTGCAAAGAGCTACTTCTCCCATTCTGCCTACTCTGGGGCTGGAGACAATGAGCTGGGAGGGACAATGGTTTTCAGGCACTCTGCTCTGAGGCACAACCAAAAAGGCCAACCTCATGCCATAAGAAAGTGCCATGTGTTTTCAAAAAAACAAATTTTTGTAATTTATCTCAAAAACTATTGCTGCTCTTCAAAGACTGTAATCTGGATTTAAATATAATCTAGAGATAGTTTTTAAATGCCTCATATTATTTTTATTATACTAAATAGCAAAACAGTAAAAGATTTACCTTTTAGATCTTTAATTTCTCAATCCATAGAAAATATCAGGTATTTTTCTTTTTTCTCTGGCAAGGAACAAATGAAAAATTTTTTTGGCTTTTCATCAAACAATGCAGCAATAGGGTATAAGCACTTATAAACAAAATACTCTCTGAATATTGGATGAGAACATGTACTGCCTTCCTATGTGGCCTCAGATTCATTTTCTTGAACATTTAGTTTTTGTTTTGTTCTTTAACCTTATTTTTATTTTTCAATCTGTGCAGAATACTTGAATGCAGTTGAGCTAGGAGACTTTTACTAAGTTGCTCATTTTCTTTTCTTTTTTTTTAGTACCGGGAATCGAACTCTGGACCTTGAGTTTGCCAGGCAGGCAGGGAGCCACTAAGCTAAATCCCAGGCAAGTTGTTCATTTTCTCCTTCACTTCCTTTCCTTTCCTTTTTTTTTTTTTTTTTCCCCTGGTACTGGGGACTAAACCCAGTGAGTTACCTTCCCGGACCTTTTTTTTTTTTTAATTTGGATCTTGCTAAGTCACTAAGTTGTCCAGGCTAGGCTTGATCTTGCCTCAACCTAGCCTCCCAAGTGCTAGGATTATAAGCATTTGCTATCATGCCTAGTTCTCCTTTCTTCAAATTTGTCAAAGTGTATTGCCCCTAATACCCATGTCTGACTTTATACGGGTACTGGGCCCAGTTCTATTTATAGGCACACACATTAGAAAACCTTTCTAGAAATTGTTTTACTGGTACAGGCTATGTGCATGCCACTGCAGCCTCAGTGACGTGCCAAGAGGGAAGGTTGGAAAAGATAACAGATCCTTTCAAAATCAGAAACTATGTGACTTTTGCTCTCCAAAATATATAGTTCAAAAGTCTCTGAAGTGTGATTCAAACAAAATTGGAGCTGATTATTTTAACAGTACTCTGAAGTGAGGACCAGCAGCTACTCCCCAAGCGCAGGCAGCTGGGGAAAGTCCTGGTGCACCAGGGCAAATAAAGCAGAGCATTTGACATAGGGAGTTTAGGGGCCTCACCCAACTTGGCTCAAATCCAACAGAAACTCCAACAATAGTCATTCCCATTATCAATATCAACAAAACTGAAAGCAGGGCTGGGTGTGGTGGCACATGCATGTGATCACAGCACTTGGGAGGCTGAGGCAGGAGGACTGCCGTGAGTTTGAGGCCAGTTTGGGCTACATAATGAGTTTAAGCCCAGCCTGAAGTACAGAGCAAGATGCTATCTCAAAAAAAACAGCAGTTCAAGTGAGATATCCATACAGTTACAGTGGTACCTTGATTACGAACTTGGTATGGGGGAAAATGGGCTGTTGTGTTTGTGTGGCAAAGATGGACGTGGTCATGTCTGTCACCCAATGCCGAGTTTGCAAATAAAAGCAAAATTTTGCCGAATGCTTTTGTTCGCGAACCGAATTGTTTGAAAACAGAAGTATTCATAAACCAAGGATTACTATACCTCCTAAAATGCTTTAAGCTTTACAAGTTCAACTATTTGGCAGGGGCTATTAACTCCTTTCTAGCTTACATTGGCAGAAGACATTCTAATAGGAAATGGTCACAAATACACAACAAACTTAAAACAACACAATTATTTTTTCTGGGATAGTTAGAAGTTGGGATCATGTATTGCTTGCCCAGATCAGATTATAAACATCTACATTCAAGGAAGCATCAGATAATAGCTCATCTACCCAACGTGAAGTTAATAACTTAGAAGTAAGTAAGAGCAAGACAAGGCCATTTGGCAGCCAAAATAGATTAGACAAGTCAAGGCAAATTCCTCTTGGAACAAGGCAGGGGATGAGTAGAAAAAATAAGCTAACCATAAGGTCCACAAGCCAACCACAAGATCCCCATTAAACATTACTTTGTTTACTTAAATAAAGCAAGAATCCCTCAGCCTTCAGGGAGAACCTTCTTCCATCACCCTCACACAGACTTTGTCTAGGCACCTGGAGAGACTGATTAGAAGCAGTAAAGTGGAACTGCATATGATGGTACACACCAATAATCCCAGGACTCTGAGAGGCTGAAGCAGGATGGAAAGCTGGCACTCAGATTGGGCAATGTGACAACTTAGCAAGTCCCTGTCTAACCAAAAAAAAAAAAGCCAATACGAAGCCCCTGGGTTTAATCTCTATGAACACACACACACACACATATGAAAAGAAGCAGTATAGTAGAAAAGGTTTAGTTCTTTCTGACAGCAAAGTACATTTGCAGCCAATCATATAACCTAAAATCATATAACCTCTGAGGCTCCCTCCCAGGCAAGATACAAGCCACCAACCACATCTCATTAGGCCCTGAAAGAGAACTGGCATTACAGACAAGTTTCAACTCTTACACAGATTAATCCCAAATGACTGCACAAATTCCAATACCTATGTTCAGAGAGCCTGGTTAATGCACATTTTTCCACAACACCCCATCTCACAAATGAAGTAGTTAGGGTCATACAGGCAGGGCTGAGTCCCTCCACAAGAAATGCTCCTCTGGCTCAGGTTCTCACTCAAGCCCCACTTCTTAGCGAAGCTTCCTCAATCTCCAGGAACGCCCATGCCTACTATATGATATGGAGCCACACCACTTTCCCTACCCCACCCCATGCTTTTGCAACATTCATTTGAGAACCCTCAATTTCTTGCACATCTGCCCCAAGAGTTTGGCTCATGAATCCCTCAATGGGAAGATCTTTGTCCCTCTAATGCCTATTACTATATGCTGTTTAGAGACAGAAGACAATGTTTAACGAATGAACATCAACAATAAAACTTTCTTCTGGGGCCCCTGAATACCTGGAATTCAAGAAAGTTAAGAGTTTTGGAGACCTTTAAAGAAGAAATTCTCATCTTGGGACTCATGGTTCCCACAGGAGGATTATGAGGCATGCAAGCTGTTAGGAGTAGGTTCATTTTCATTAGATTCTCTTAAAATCCAAAATCCTGGGCCAGGGATTTAGCTCAGTGGTTCGGGTGCCTGCCTCACAAGCACAAGGTCCCAAGTTTGATCCCCGGTACCAAAAAAAAAAATTAAAAATCCAAAATCCTAAAATGGTTACAAGCTTGGCATGATGGTGCACACCTGTAATCCCAACACCAGGGAGGCTGAGGCAGGAGGATCATAAATTTGAGGCCAGCCTGGCCTATATAGCAAGTTAAAGGCCAGCTTGAACTATGTTGTGAGCCATGCTTCAAAAAACAAAAACAGGTACTGGTGCTGTGAGGGAGGGTGTCTCTTTATGGCTCTCACCATATTGTGTTTTCCCTTCTAGTTTCAGCTCTGCCAAAATGAAACACCCATTCCACCCTCTCCTCATTTCTCTCATTATAATATACACATGTGATGGGATTAAAGGTCTCAAAGATCAGCTAAATAATAAAAACCTAAGCATGTCCCTTCTGCCTGCTGACTTCCACAAAGAAAACACAGTTACCAACGACTGGATTCCAGAGGGGGAGGAGGATGACGACTACCTAGACCTGGAAAAGTTACTCAGTGAGGATGATGACTACATTTACATCATAGATGCAGTTTCCCCAACAGACTCAGAATCCAGTGCTGGGAACATCCTGCAGCTTTTCCAAGGCAAGAGCCGGATCCAGCGTCTTAACATCCTCAACGCAAAGTTTGCTTTCAACCTCTACCGAGCACTGAAGGACCAGGTCAACTCTTTTGACAATATCTTTATAGCACCTGTTGGAATTTCTACTGCCATGGGGATGATTTCCTTAGGCCTGAGGGGACAGACCCATGAACAGGTGCACTTAGTTTTACATTTTAAAGACTTTATTAATGCTAGCAGCAAGTATGAAATCATGACCATCCATAATCTTTTCCGTAAACTAACTCATCGCCTCTTCAGGAGAAATTTTGGGTACACACTTCAGTCAGTCAATAACCTTTATATCCAGAAGCAGTTTCCCATCCTGGATGACTTCAAAACTAAAGTCAGAGAATATTACTTTGCTGAGGCCCAGGCAGCTAACTTCTCAGACCCTGCCTTCATATCAAAAACCAATGACCAAATTCTAAAGCACACCAAGGGTCTGATAAAAGAACCACTGGAGAACGTAGATGCTGCTACTCAGATGATGATTCTAAACTGCATCTACTTCAAAGGTAAGAAGTAGCTTTACAGTTCTCAAAGCAAATTCACAATATACTTTTTCAGTATACAGGTAGACCGAATGGCAAGAATTGTATTCTAGCTATAATTTATCCAGGAAAACAAGACACAGGTCAACTCAGGGCCAAGGACAATCATGAGAAGGTAACAGCTACTAAACTCTAATCTAACTCTCTACTTCATGATCACTGGATCCTCACCACTGTGAGATCATCATGGCTACCAGAGTCCCCATTTTACAAAACCACCATACCACAGAGAAGTAAGAGGATTCTCCCAGTGCACACGGCTAGAGGAGGGCAGTCAAGATTGGACTTAGGCAGGTCATCTCTAGCAATCTGTTAAATTGGAAGAAATAATGCAAAAAACCTTTTCAGCATTTGGACAGCCTGGATTTGAGTTTCTTCATTTCTTTTCCTAATTACCAATGAACAGAATGGGATATAGCTCAGTGGTAGAGCACTTCCTTAAAATGTACAAGGCCCTGGGTCTAATTCTCAGTACCGGAAAAAAAAAAAAAATATCAGAGCTGTTCAGATGGAATAACCAACATTAACACCTACAACTCCTTTTCAGAATACTTTTGCACTAACAAGCAGGTGGGGGTGGCAAATTAACCACAATTTTTGATTTTTTGAGCAACTCTTCTGTGCCAGTCAATACAAGTGCATTCTGTAGCCCAGGCTGTCCTTGCACTCATGATCTTCCTGCCTCAGCCTCCAGAGTGCAGGAATTACAGGTATGTGCCACCATGCTTGTCACAAAGATAATTTAAACAAAATTTTTTTTTCTGCAATAATGGGGATTAAAACCAAGGCTTCATACATCTCTAGCACCATCCCCCCTTTTGAAACAGGGCCTCACTAAATCAGTAAATTGCCCAGTCTAGGCTCAAACTTGTGACCATTCTGCACAGCCTCCCAGAGTGCTGGGATTATAGATATGCTCTACCACGCTGTGAGGGCACTTTTTAAGGAGGCTACTAAACTCTGTTTCACTCAACACACACAGACACACACACACACACACACACACACGCACGCACACACGCATGCACGCACGCACACAGAGGATCCCTGGAATCCTAGGAACAACTGAGTATGGACTTCTCTGGGTGTAGTGGCACATATCTGTAACCCCAGACACAAAGGGGCCTAAGGCAGGGGGACTGCAAGTTTAAGGCCAGCCTCTACAACTCAGAGATACTCTGTCTTTAAAAAAAGAAAAGAAGTGGGGCATGGATTTGTAGAATCCAATTCTTCTACTGGAACCTGACCAAAAGGAAGTCTCTAAGAATTCATTCTCTAAAGTGCAGGGCAGACCCAGGGATGGCTCAGCATGAGAATTAATCACAGCAATACACAACCATGCCTCCCCTTGCCACCAACAACTACCAGACACCAGTGAGATTAGCTGTTGAGAGGCGAGTGCTTCCGGCCCCAGCAGCTGTATAACGAAAGACAGAGATCTTCCTGCTTGACACAGGTGGGGCTAGGGCTCCTCTTGATCTGTCAGTACACCCTCTCTGTGCCTAGGCTGAGGGCCTCCTAGCAGCTTCAGGTGGGCTGCCAAGTAGTGCTAAAGAGGCCAAGACTGTAGAGCAGCCAATAGTGCTGAGATCTGAGCCCTGGGCTTCCACCTAGAGCCAGGTACAATGCCAGGCACGCGGCACGCCATGGATAGAATCAAAGGCTGAGTCACAAACAGATTTGTGACAGAGACTATGTATATGCAATAAACATACATATATCCTTTTCATCACTGGTTGGTAATAAGATTTATAATGAACCATTTCTCATTTGTGTGACCCTGGGCAAGATATTCAACATCTCTGTGACTCAGCTCCTCAAGTTTATTATGGAGGTGATAACATCTACCCTGACAGGGGTATGAGGAGAATCAGAAAGAGAAAGAAATAGCCCAGTGGGTGGCAAATGGCAAGAGCTCAAAGAACTCCAAGTGAGTAAAAGTATAGATTACCATATGAATATGACATGCAATATGTATAGTATTGCCAGTGACATTTATTTTACTTTCAGAAGCAATTAATTTTGCTTAGTCATGACTTCAGAACAGGTCAGAACATTTTGGCAGTACCAAAGCTCTGGGTCTTACCAGTCTGTCAGGCACCCCAGGTTACCCTCTGCATTAGTCCTAGCCAGAGTTCAGAAGCAGGTGGCCACTTCAGTCAGCATAATGATGGAGAAATGACCAGGAATGGTCAGTTTATTTCCTGAACATAGTAACCTATGTCACACTAAACTCTACAAATAGCAAACTTAACTGTTGCCTTTCCCCATATTAGAATAATCACTTAATCCAATGCTGGGATTCAGAAAGGATCAAATGTTACTACCACTCAATCTTCCATTAATGTTTCTCAAAGGAGAGAAAGGTCTATCAGTATAATTTTAATTTCTACCTTCTAAATCTATGTTACTAATTTGATTTTAATTTCAAATGTTAGAATCAATTTGTTAGAGCTTCTGATGGGCTTCTTCCCATCAGTGCTGCAAAAAGGAGTGATTACCAACAGGGCCCAGGGCAGATGTCTGAGATACTGTACTTGTAGTTACCTTAACCTGAGGGGGAAGAGGGAGCACAGGTGGTTTCTAGGGGTGTAAGGCCATGGATGCTGCTAAATAACCTACACTACACAGGACAACCCCATACCATACAGAATTATCTGGTCTAAATATCAACAGTGCTATAGCTGAGAAACCCTAGATGAGGGAAACTCAGAAAAGGCTGCTAAGCTACAATGATGGGTAGGCAAGATCCATCTGGTGTTTAAACCTCCTCAAAGACACAGTTGTTAGGAGCAGAAAATAAGATAATATAGGTAAGGTACTTAGATGAAGGCCTGGCTTGTTACCAATTGTCAACTAGTCCCAATTACAAGCATCTTTCAGCTAAAACAAATATGGACTTACTCCTGGATACACATCTAAATCTAAAGGGAAGAGGCTGAGGGCAACATAACATTACATGTCCTGCCCATTGCTATAGAATCACAGTGTGAGGGACAAAAGTTACCCACACAGAGCTGAAAGAAGCTCATCTGGCCACACACAAAGCCAAAAGGAGCTACTCATTTTACAGATAAAGAAATGAAGGACCAGTCAAGGTACAAATCTTGGCCAAGGTCAAAGACCTATTTAGTGTCTGAATCTAACCCCTAATCTATTCCAGTCTATTTAACAGCTCTTGACAAAAATGCAAATTCTCAGCTCAAACCAGATCAGGGAATCAGTCTCTGGGAATGGGCTCTGCAGAGCCCTCCAAGGGATCTGGTCCATGCTGCAGGTAAGGACTACTGCTCTAAAGGAACATTCTAATAATTGCCCTGCTCCTTGTTACTTTATAGGATCCTGGGTGAACAAATTCCCAGTGGAAATGACACACAACCACAATTTCCGGCTAAATGAGCGAGAGGTGGTCAAGGTTTCCATGATGCAAACCAAGGGAAACTTCCTTGCAGCAACTGACCAGGAGCTCGACTGTGACATCCTCCAGCTGGAGTATGTGGGGGGCATCAGCATGTTAATTGCCGTTCCACATAAGCTGTCAGGGGTGAAGTCCCTTGAAGCACAGTTGACACCTCAGGTAGTGGAGCGATGGCAAAAAAGCATGACAAACAGGTACTTCAGAGTATTTGTTCTTTTGGTCTCCTGGAGGCTGGAGGTGTACAAGAGTACTGAAACTCTCATTTATATATATATATATATATATATATATATATATATTTTTTTTTTTTTTTTTTTTTAATTTTTTTTGAACCGGGGATTGAACTCAGGTCCTTGTGCTTGTGCAGCAGGCGGTGAAAGCACTGAGCTAAATCCCTGGCCCTCTCATTATATTTTTAAAATGAGAGAAATATGTATAACTAGACAAGAACTGTCACATGGGGTCACTCTCTGTTAATTCAACTCAAACAGCTTTGGTGAGAGAGCACTTATGAGCAACACAGCTGTTCCTCCCCAGGCAGTTTCAGAGGGCAGGGGCAGGGGGCTTAGAGTCAGATTGTAAATAATCCCTGTTCTGCCACATACAGTACTTGCTTTGTACTTCAAGCACCAGCTTCAACAACCCTAAAACGGGGTGTGTAGGATTGTTCCATTAATTCCCAGGATCAAGGTAAGAAAAAAACAGATAAGTAATGTCAATGTCAAGTATCTCCCTCCCAAAGCCTGAAAGCTAGGAGGCATCCCTAAAAATTAGTTTTTCCTTACTCTATCCATTAATTCCAAGGTCCTCTTAACACACTGAGGACTCATCATTCATAATTTTCTTCCATTATTATATATTACTCTAGGGGCTGGGGATTTAGCTCAGTGGTTTCGCCGCCTGCTGTGCAAGCGCAAGGACCCAAGTTCAATCCCTGGTACAAAAAAAAAAGATTATATCTATTATATATTACTCTATATTTACAACTGCAGATTTTAAAATATTTACCGAGATTATTATTGGATCATGACAGAAAGAATGGAGAGGTTGGTTCACATTTCTGTTTTAATGGATACTGGCTAGCCCTATATCAAGATATGAATCTGGTTTAGGGCTTTTATAGGAAAAAAACGAAATGCAACAAAATTGAGAAGCAGGATCTTAGAGGAAAGTAATTTTCCCAGGTAGCCTATCAATCAATAAGCCCTGTGGATGCTTCCTTAGAAATGTCCCTTCTGTACCCACTTCCTTCCTAACCTCTCAGGCCATGACTTCCACCCTGACTCCAGTGAGGCCAAAGCAGCCTGCTTCCATTCCTAGTCCCCCTGTGTACCAATCACCAGACAGGCCTTGCCAGGACACCATTGCCATCCCACTCTTCTCAGAAACTCTGTGTGGACACCCAACCCACAGGAGCTGGCCTAGCTTCTTGGCCTGACCCACAGATCTACCCTTCTTGATCTACCTTGCTCTGGTCCTCCTCCCCTCTTCTCCCATCTCTCCAGTCAGATGCATGGCCCCATTTTTCCTCCACCAAGCCACACTCAGAGCTCCCTCCAAGTTTTTGCTCACAGTGATTCATTCCTATCTTTTAAGCCTGGGACATCTTACTAAGCCACATGGATACCCATTTTTCCACATCACTCTCCCGGACAGTTCTAGTACTTAGATCTGTTCTAGTCACTCAAATAATGTACTATTTTCTGTTTTCAGCAATTCACAAATGTGAGTCTTGGCCTGCCAAAAGGAAAGCAAGCTTTGAGAAGGGGGAACTGCATCTTATACCTTTTTGTCCCCCACAAAATGCCAAAATGGGCCCATGGCACTAATGTTTCTGTTCACCCAATTATAAGATTGAATGGTTTGTGATAAAGACTGAAAATGTTTAGCACTAGATGATATATTGAAGGGTTCTTTTTTTAAGTACATTGACCAGATATTCAATTTTTAAATTACCAAAATAAAAAATGTCGGAAGTCAGGGACCAAAAGCCTCAATATTTTTTTTTGGTACCAGGGATCGAACTTGGGACCTTGCACTTTCAAGGCAGGCAATGGAACCCCTGAGCTAAATCCCCAGCTCTAAAACCCTCAATTTTATGTATAGTCATCCCTCAGTATTTTCAGAAGATTGGTTCCACAACTAGCCCCCATGGTAGATGCCAAAATCAAATCCCTCATATAAAATGGAATAATATTTGCATATAACCATATATATATATCCTCCCATACATTTTCAATCCATCTCTACCCTCCTTATGATATCTAATAATATAAATGCCATTTAATAGTTGTTGAGTTATGTTGTTTAGGGAATGATAATGAGAGCAAAAAGTACGTTCAGTACAGATGTAATTTTCCCCCTATTTTCAGCCTGTGGTTGATGGAACCTGTGGATACAAAGGGCTCACTGCAACTAGAATTATAGTGAAGTGGTCTTTCCAAAATCCCCCAATGACAATTCCAAGATATAAATTTTTAACAAGAGGTATTCTGTAACAATTCTGTGGTAAATGGAACCTAAGGCAGGCTGTTCACATTTAATAGGAAAAACATAACTATTTTGTAATTCATGGTTCAATAAAACCAGGCCCTCTCTTCTTCTGCCACTAGAACTCGAGAGGTGCTTCTGCCTAAATTCAAGCTGGAGAAGAACTACAATCTGGTGGAGGCCCTGAAGTCTATGGGGATCACAGAGCTGTTTGACAAAAAAGGCAACATGTCGGGAATCTCAAATCAAAAGATCACCATTGACCTGGTAATGGCTCCCTCGTCTGCATAGGTCCCCAAGGTCTGCCTCTGCACAGGCTCCACCTCCACCTGTCTTTCCCAGCCCATCACCATCCAGTCTGACTTCCCAAGTCAGGAAAGGCTGAAGATGCTCTCCTGGGCCTGGATGTGACACACAATGTAGTCAATCCCACAGGTGCTGGCCAGTGGGATGGTGCAGCTGCCTGTTACTTAGTAGGCAGGGTGCTCACAGGAAGCAGGCTTGGGGTGAGCCCCATTCCTGCTAACACTCAAGTGAGGAGAGACATGTGCTATAGTCTGCAAAATAGCTATCCCCAGCCAAATTGTGAAAGACTCATTAAACACATACATAGAATCCACACTACACATGTTTAACTTAACAAACCAACAATAAGCACTCAGCAAAAGAGAAAGAATACCAGGCTAAATGTTGTGACAGATCCAGACCTCCATTTTTCTGGTGGATGTGTGCCCCAGACTTTAAGGAGATGGGATGCTAGGGTGACTGTCTGGGTTTCCAAGGCTTCTAAGACTGTGGCTATGGCCAAGAGTGAATGTGGTTCCAGAGCTCACAGGTAAGTACACAGGCCCTAAGCACAATTATCACACTTGACAACTGAGGAAAGATGTCAAGGGTAATTCTGAGCAGCTGTGATTTCTGCCTTACGTGTGGACTTTGGACCTTTACCCTGAATGAGGTCAGACACAATCACTATCCCTCTGTGTGCCAACCTATAGATTCTGACACCTTTCCTTGCCAATTTCAAACAGTTCAAGCACCAAGGCATAATCACAGTGAACGAAGAGGGCACCCAAGCTGCGACTGTGACCACAGTGGGATTCATGCCGTTGTCTACCCAAGTCCGTTTCACTGTGGATCGTCCCTTTCTGTTCTTGGTCTATGAGCAACGCACCAGCTGTCTGCTTTTCATGGGGAGAATAACCAACCCTGCCAAGTCTTAAAGGGAACAGCTAGGGTGCCTGACATGTCTTGGGGGCACTCTCTGTTTCCACTGGGACAATGAAGACAGAGATGTTTTGGCATCATAATTTCCATGGTTTATACTACCAATCTGAATTTGAAGCCCACATGGAAGAAGGAATTTACCAATGACTAAGGAGCTGGTTGGGATCAATTCTGCATAGTAACAATGCCCTAAATCCACAGCATTGGTCTAATTATTGTGTCAGCTGTTCCTAGACAGTCTTAGAAACAAACAGACCACCTTATCTCCATCTTGCCTCCTTATAGCAAACCTATTCAGTGCACCCAGGCACCTCCTTTCTCCATAGCTCCATCCTCACACACCGTCTATGGCTCTATTACTCAAACCCTTTCTCAACCAGGGACCCTCAGCTGAACACAGATCACAGAAATGAACTGTGTGACAGAGGGGTTACAACTAGCACCATTTCCAATCCCCCGGGAGATACAACTTTGAGACATATAGCAGTTGGCCCGGGCACTGGGGCACCAAGGTCCCACCTTCCAAGTTTACGTAAATGTCATTTGCTTCACTGTTACCTGGAGCACAGAGTGTATACGTGGCCATGTTTTCTACCCTAAAGATAAATAAATATAGCCATATTTACTATGTATCTGTTGTAATTCTTTTTTTAAGCTCAAATAACAAAAGCCAAATTCACAAGAGATATATCTCCAGGATAACAAAGATGGACAGAGTCACTGAAGTGCTACACAGTAACTAACATACCATAGCAGGGCTCATTCTTGGGACCAGGAGCATCCTGGGTATGATCTGCTTGCTCTAAGTGTCACACAAGCCAATATTTCCAGTCCAGGGTACACACTAGGTCTTTCATCCCTCAGATGTGTTCCTGTAGTGGGTCTGGTTTAACAAAGCCAGGTGACATCCTAACAATATGTTTCTGGATACCTTAACTGCCCGGATAAGGCACCCAAAATCTACAAAGATTGCTCAGAATGCAAAAAGTCAAAGCACAGCTTCAGTGAAGGGACTCTCCACTGTATGGGAGCAGCAGTCACAAGTTCTGTGCACACAGGTTGTCTCACAGTAATGCCCACAACCTGGTAAGAGAAACTTTGCATTTCTCATTTCAAAGGTAAGGAAGTCAGGGCAAGAAGGGTTCTGAACTCTGCCCAAGATGTGGTTGTGGAATGTGGTAAAGTTGAGGTTCACAGGCAGGTTGGCCAGACTCCAGAGTCACACAGGGAATCAACACAAAAGACTTCTGGCCCAATGAGACCAATTCCAGTGATGGGTGCAGAATAATGGTAGCACTAGAGGATTTGCTGACATGATGCCACTGCCAGAGTATGCCTGCAGGTCATCTCACTGAGAACTCATAACAACTCTAGGAGGTCACATTGTTATCACTCCCTTTTTATAGCTAGGGAAACAACTTAGGCTCACAGAAGGGAAGTGATTTGCCCTAGGCATAGATCCGAACACAGGTAGGTGAGCCCTGGAGCCTCCTTTTCCTTGCTAATTCTCCTTACCTGCTCCTTTAGTAACTTTCTGTGCCAGCTCCTGCTTCAGCACTCTAATGAGAAAAGACAGTACAAGACTGAAGCTAACTCTTCCTTTCACGTCCTCAGCCTCTCAGTGAAAGGTAACACTGCTGATGACCCACTCCTTTCATTCTTTCTCATATGTGCTTCATCAATGTTTTGTTTTGACTGTGGTACTGGCAACTGAACCTAGGACTTTGTGCATGCTAAGCAAGAGCTCTATCTATCACTGAGCTACATCTCCACTCACTCTTCTTTTCTAGTGCTTGCCCTACGTTTTTCATCTTGTTGGTGGCCTCTTGCTCCTCCCATTTCTAAACATATTTATCTCAAAACTCTGCCTTAAAAAGCTAGGTGTGATGGTACACTCCTGGAGCCCTAATACTCTCATGACATAGACACTACTACCATAGGAACAGAGGACAAACAAACTTCAGGGCCCCTAACTGTTACTCATTAAAAGCATGCTTTGTGTTTTCTTCTGAGGCAATCAGAGCCTTAAAGTGGGTTTTAAACTATAATTCTCCCTTTGAGGCTACAGATAGGTTACAATGAGCAACTAAAAGTAGAACAAAGCTTGACCTTCATTTTGTATCCTTTATTACTTAAAACTTTGGATATATGTATGGTAATCATTTAGAAAAAGTTGGCAAAACACTGTTTACTAGCCCTAAATTTATCTAGCCTATCTCATCCTCCTTCAAGACTGAGGACACCAAGATAAGAGCAACTAATGTAATTCTCAGGATTTACAGGGACATCATTTACAGGGACTTGTCAGCTTTTACACTGCCCAGTTCCAGACCCCCTCCCTGGAGTGATGGCTAGAAATCTCCAGCCATTGTCCTAAACCTGTAGTCACCTGGCTCCCAGGAAAAGCAAAGTTTCACATGACTGAGACTATTGCAAACAAAGAATCATTTCATGGGAAGAGCATGGCCCCTTAAGCCATGCGGATTCCTCCAAACCTACAAAATTAGGAATAATAATCAACCAGAGCCCAGACCAATACAGTATCCCTAAAATTGACCTCTATTCTTTCATGAATGGGCTAATCTGATCCACTACTTCATATTTATGCTCCTTTTAGTCCTCAAACTTAGTCCTTTTCCCTATCTTCTCTTACTTTTCATTATTAAGAGACCAGCTTGATCTTTGTCAGAGCTGTGCTGTTTTACTTTCTCTTACTTTCCAATTAAAGCTTTTGCCTGTAAATTCAAATTGCTGCTTTAGTTTTAATTTCCATTATCAATAAAGCAAGTGCCCACACTAGCCAGTGACAGTACCAACAACTTAGGAGGCTGATGCAACAGGATTGCTTAAGCCCAAAAGTTTGAAGCCAGCCTAGGCAACACAGTGAGACTCCATCTCAAAAGAAACACAAACCTCTGTAGTTAGCCCTTTGCCATGCCTGTCACCACAGAAACCAGAAAGGGAATGGTTTCTCTTCCTGCCACCCTACCCTTCCTCTGCTATAGCTGATCCACAACCCTTTACAGGTCATAGGCCTCCAATCTCCATCATTTTGTTCACTTATATCCACCTAGAATCCCTTCAATTCCCTATTACAGAAATCTATTTCTCAAGGCAGCAGAGTACTAATTCAGAGCACAGGTTCTGAGCCAGAGTGCCTCAATTTGAATCCTGGCTCTGACATCTAGTAGCTACTGAATTTGAAACAAGTTCTGTGCCTCACTCTCCCTATCTGTAAAATGGGGATAGGAGCAGCATCTATCTCTCAGGGTTATTGTGAAAATCAGCTCATGTCTGGAAAGGATCCAGATTGGTGCCTGATATTTTTAGCAAGAGTCAGAGAAAGATTTATCTTAATCTAAGACAGTATCTCACCTAAGGGCTCCTGAGGTGCCCAGGATGGGCTTGTCCCATTTAACTTCCTAATGAGCCTCATGCTTGCTCAGCAAGCACTCTATGACTGAGCCACATCCTCAGCCTAAAATAGATGCATTTCCATGGAAAGGGAGTACATAGCTTTCAAAAGGGTACATGACCCAGAAAATGTTAATCCACAAACCTTATTGTACAGGCACCGGGAGCATTATTGTAGAGAGAAAACTATTTTTAATTGGTCCATATTTCATTAACCACTCTAATAATCCCTTATTCACATAATTGGCTGGGTCAACAGCCAACAGGGACACACAGGCTATAAAGAGACTCACACCAGAGATAAGGTACTAGGGTAAGAGATAAGTGCTAAGCAAGTTTTCCTGAATTATGGTCCTGAGAATTCAAAAGGCCATAAATAACCACAAAAAGAAATGCAGAGTGAGGGCCGGGAATTTAGCTCAGTGGCACTGTGCTTCCCTGCCAAGCTCAAAGTCCTGAGTTTGATTGCCACTACCCCGCCACCAAAAGAAAACAAGAAAGAAAGAAATGCAGAGAGAAGAAGGGGCAGAAGGGAAGAGGAGGATGGAAGTAATAGGCACCAGCTGAGACGGAGTGCTCGGGAGAGACTGTGAAGCCAGATCCCAGGCCATAGGAGATGGGGGGAGGGACTCTTGAGAGTTAGGAATAAAAGCACACAGCTTCTCAACTCTGGTGTGCCTCTCCATGTGTATGTGCACCACTCTTGCAAAAGTATGGATTGAAGCCTTGCTTTCATGCCTCAGGAATCCAATTTTTGGGGGGTCTGCACAAGTAAATTAATTTCTCACAATAAGTAACCTATCCAAAACCACAAAAGCTGCCAATTACACAGGGAAACCTGCTCTAAATGTAGTATAGGAATGTTTTTTGAGCAAGCAGCATATTTTATGATGGTGGCATGATGAGGTCTGTAAACTTTAGATAACTTTCAAAATGCTTGTTGGGTGAGGTGGCACATGCCTATAATCCTAGCACTCAGAAAGCTGAAGCAGAAGGACCACTACAAGTCCGAGGCCAGCCTAGGCAACAGAGAGAGTTCAAGGCCAGCCTGAACTATATAACAAGAATTTGTCTCAAAAACAAAAAGAAAAAAAAAGCCTACCAATGGACCAGATAACAATAAATGTAATCTAATCAATGATATTTCTGTGTACAAAGCTGTAAGACAAAGATCACCAAATCTAAGCAGGAAGGAGCCTCAGAGAACACATGACTCGACTTCCCAGTGATTCTCTCCAGGTTCTCAAAGTCACTAAGAAGTAAACAGCTGCATTAGGACCAAAAGCCAGGCTTCCTGCTCCAAATCCAGGGGGTCTTTTACTCAACAAAGTAGAGACACCGCATTCTGAAAGGTCCAAAATAGTTTATCTTTCTCTTAAAAAAATAAAAAGTGCAAAATATTTTTTTAAAAAGCCACTTCTGGAAATCAGTTTCTCCCAGAAAGTCCAAGGGGTAACTACAAAGCAAATGCAGGAACCCATGAACCCGGTGCTCTTTGTTAAGCAACAAAATCAAATATTTATTTCCTCCCCCATAATGTAACCATTAACTTTTGTTAAAAATACAATACTTATTCTATTCATATAAAAGCTTGGATACTGGTTGAGTGTTTCTGAGCTGTCACTGATAACCATCATACCTACACTGACCCTGCATGGAGAGGCTCAAGCACTCATGCACCGTAATACATGCAAGACCACGAGTCCAGCCTTGGCCCTTGTGACCCTAAAACTCAAGTGCTCCCAGAAACTTCATTCATCATTGCTTCCCAAAAGTCCAAAGTAGCCCCAGCAGGCATTTTTGTATGCGCTTATTAAACTCTAAATGACCATCTCTAAATACACATGAACATTCCCAGAAGTATGGCTCATAGAAAGAATTCTGGTGTTCAAAGATCCTGGAACTCACTGATTGTTACCCCCAGTAATTCTTACTATTTGCCCAACACTTGCTTCTTCATGGAGTCTGCCTAGCCGATCTCCCTTCAACGGGGCCTGAGAGTACCACGGGCTTTCATGTCCTTCACCTTCCTTGTCACTAGCTCTCTCCAAGTAATGCTTGCAAGTGGAGGGAGTAGTGAGTTCCCTGCCCAGATGGCCAGGACACAGACAGAGAGAGAGAATGATACCTACTGGGCTGTCAGAGAGTTGGTGGTTGCAGAACCAGCTACATGTACAAAACCACTGTGGTCTCAAAACAGCATTATTCTTTTTTTGGCGGGGGCGGGGGCAGGGATCAAACTTGGACCTTGCGCTTGCAAAGCAGGCGGCGGCAGAACCACTGAGCTAAATCCCCAGCCAAAACAGCATTATTCTAAGGAATCTGCTATGCATCACTCAAAATGAGTGCAGTATCTGGAGTGTTTAAAACATACAATTAATGAATACTCACCACAGCTATGACAGGAATAAGCACTCCCAAGTTTCCTGCACTGCTAGAAGCCTAGAAAAGTACAGAATTGATGTCACTGATGAGCATATGGTTATTGGGGGGGGGTGTGTGTGTGCTGGTTTTAGTTTCTTGAGACAGGGTCTCGCTATTTAGCTCAGGCTGGCCTTGAACTCACAGCTATCATCCTACCTCAGCCTATGTGTTTCTTTTTTTTTTTAAGTGTTACATTAATCTGGAATTCCCTAATCTACTAATTTAAAAGAAATGAGAGATATATACATAAAGAGAAATATGAAGATGCCCATCCAGTATATTTTCCAGTATATGTTCCCCTTTTTTTTTTTTTTGCTGAGAATCGAACCCAGGATTTCATCCATACTAGACAAATGCTCTACCACTGAGCTACACCCCCAGCCCTAGCATAATGCTAATAACAAAAACTAGAATCAACTTAAATGTTAAATATAAATCATTGATTATATAGTATTTCGGCATATGACACAGCCATGACGAAGACAGTTTTCTAAAAAACAATCACCTTGAAAAAGTGCCCAGAGCAAATAATAAATCAGGATTTAAGAGTACGCTATGATTCAAACTCAATTAGATAATATACATATGCATAAAGAGCTAAGGAGGAAATGTGTCCAGATGCATGAATGGTTTTATCTGAATAAAGAGATTATAGGTACTTTTTATTATTTATAGGTTGTAGCAGTTCTGTACAAATAAACCTAAGTTCACTCCAAGTTAGCAGAAAGTTGGGTGTTACTTAAAAATAACCAAGTAACTGGCTAGACACAAAAATGTTGCTGAACTACAACAGACACTGATTTGTGAAGGTTCTGGAAGCAGGCGTAAGCACGTTCAGTTTAGTTTCTGTATTTATAATAGTGGCCACAACTGAGGGTACTGGGTCCAGGCCCTGTGCATTAACTGCCAGTGAGGAGACTCACAGAGTAGCTTGCCAAAGCTCATAGCCATTTAGTGGCAGGGGCAGAATTCTATGTTCGATTTCCTGGGCTGGAGCCCATGAATGATGGCTCTGCTCACTCTACTCTGGGAAACAATGGCCTGAGGGCTGCATGATGAAGGGAAACAACCCAGGTGTCATAGTTTATTATCACAGCTCCTTGTCTTCAACAGGGTGGTTGAGCCAGCAACCCATCACTGCTGCTCCAGGCTCCCCTTACTCCAAAAGGTCCTAGCTCTGTGAGGTCCTAGCTCTGCAAGGAAACCCCAGCAGCTCCTCAATAAACACTTGCTTAAATAGAAACTACCCTCCAAAGAATAGAAGTCATGGCTTTGTACCCAGTTAATAGAAAAGGAGATCCTTGAGTTGCCTTCACGGCCTTACCCCCAGCCTGTGAAAGAAACACTAAATCTTAAGAGTCTTGGGATAGTAAAGAAAGATATAGCAAGAGGGGGAAGATGGGAGCAGCCTCGGGTCCCAGGAGACAACTCCTGGTACACTGGGGCCCAATTTCAATGGGAGGAAAGGCTATAGACTCCATCTTCTTGAGAGCTTAGTACATCACTGTATCACTGGCACATCCCTTTCACCCTGATGCCTAAGGCCTGCTGTAAATGGGATACTTTCTATCTTGTGCACTAGAATGGCTCCATCTTGAAAGACTTCAGAAATTTATCACCAAATCACTGTTGGTGGGCCCAGCAGAACAAGGCTGTACTAGGGCCAAGGGGCTTGGGATCCCTTTTTACATGTATAACTTCCTCTTGACCAAGACTTTTCCATGGAGGGTTCCTTCATGCAGCTGTCAACTCCTAAAAGGGACATTCTTAAGCAGCCTAGTCTAAAGTATCCCTCCCCATACTTCCCTGTTCTATTTTCCCATGAAGCCCACAAGCAGGGACCCTGGCTGTCTAATGCACACTTCTGTAACCCCTTTACCTGGAAGAAGGATGGAACTGCAGCCTTGGGTCAAATTCCAACCACTACTTGTTCCTATCAATAGTTTCAAAGCACAGCCACACCTGTTCATTCACATGTTGGCTATAGCTGCTTTTAGCTACCACACTCAAGCTGAGTTGTTGCAACAGAGACAGTTTTAGGACTACAGAGCCTAAATCCAACCCTGTACAGAAAAGGTGGGCTGATCTGAGCTACAACAATACCTCATACATGGTTAAGTATCTAGTAACTATCTGGGAAAGGGGAATAAGAAGAAACAACATAGGAGGATGAAAGTGGAGATCTGGTAAAGGGCCTGGTTCCCATATTGGAGTCTTAACCCACTCACCCTACATAGAAAACATGATGTTTTATATGTCTTTAAGGATTTGCCTTTCTTGGACAGTCTGTGAGACTGGGTCAAATCTGGTCATTTTCATGTCACTATTTTCCAATTATAAGCTTTTAAAAGTCTTACTAGGCCTAGTCACAGGCCTTGTTCTCACCTCCCAGCTTCCTGAGGATGAGAGATAGAAAAGGGAGTCCAGGAGGGAGCCCATGCTAGGGTACTGTTATGCTTGTCACCTAGGTTAGGGGAGGTAGCAGCCATGAGCAAAACGCAACCTAGTAAGGAAGCTGTCCATCCTGAAAATAGAATCCACTCCCTTTTTTCTTGCAGTCTCCAGATGCATTTAAATCACTAACAAAGAAAGTGTCGAAGGGGCTTGAAGGGGGGAAATGGGATAAAATTTATTAAAAATTAAAATTTTTTAAAACTACAAAAAAAGAGAAAGTGTCACATTTCAACCAAGACAGTGCCTCAGATCTTCAGCTCTGGTCAGCAGGGAAAGAGGTGCTAAGAGAGGTGGGGCCCATTGCCTCCTCCTTCCTACCTTCAGGGCAGGCCCCTTTTCACTCGCCCTCTCGCTGGCTCGCTTCCCCTCCAGCCCCAGCTGCACAAACAACTCCAGCAGGTTCATGAGCAGCTCGTCCACAAGATGTTCCTCCTGGATGTTCGCTGCAATGTTGGCCAGGGCATTAATCACTGCCAGGGAGCAATGCCTGATGAGGAAGGAGCAAAGTAATAAGCACTGCCAGGCTCTCAATAGTGTCCAGAGGAAGGTGCTGCGGGGATGAAGCAAGCAGACTCTGAATGTCCCAGCTGCCTTATCACACTGCTCTCAGTGCTGCCTGTGAACCAAAGAACCCTCAAGGGTGATGAACATGTTATCTACATGACAAATGGCCCCTAAAAGAAAGTGAACTGTTATAAAAATGACTGCAGGCCAGGGATTTAGCTCAGTGGTTCTGCCACCTGCCTTGTCAGCGCAAGGACCTGAGTTCGATCCCTGGTACCAAAAACAAAACAAAACAAAAAAAATGACTGCAGTCCTCTCTCAAGAGGTGCAGTGAGGGCTTCTAGAAGTCTCAGTTCCAGGAATCTGTACATCAGGGACCCGTGAAGGGCTCAAGACATTTTCCTCTGAATGTCAAGGGTCTACTGCACAGCTGAACATAGAAATACTCATTCCCAGGCATTTTCTTCTTGGGCCTTACTTTACCCCTCAAATCAAGGAGCGCCTTAAATCACCATTTATAACCCATTAACATTTCACCTGATGATCAGCTTCTCTACAGTCCCCCAACCAGGTAAAGTTAATATTAACTCACATATGGGGCCAGGGATTTAGCTCAGTGGTTCCACCGCCTGCCTTGCAAGTGTAAGGTCCCGAGTTTGATCCCCGGTACAAAAAAAAAAAATTTAACTCACGGAGACACTTGGGAAGTGCTCCTGAGTCCTGGGACCAACTGCCTCAGGATTAAAGCCAACCCCTCGTAAACCCCAGAAATGAAACTGGCATTGTGCCTGCTGCAGGCAGATACTGTGAACCAGCAAGGGTTACTAAGCTTCTGAGGCTCTGGAGGTAGCCAAACTCTGTCACTTCCATGTTGCATAACCTTGAATGAGTTGCTTAGTCTTTGACCCTTAGTTTCTTCCTATGAAAAACAAGGAGAGTAATTCCCTCTCCATAGACAGGAGCAATTTTAAATAGCATATGAAGCACACAGCACACTGCCTAATCCCTGAAATCATAGAGAAAATGATACCCTTAACAAAAGGCACTCACTTCCCAGTTAGGTACACACCTGGTAGGTCAGGGGCAAACAAAGGTCAGCAAATGCTTCCACTGGTGAGGAGGACAATCATTTTTGATGGCAATAAGAGACGGGCTTTATGGAAGAAGAGACAATTTGAGCCAGAAGTTGAAGAACTAGTAGGATGGAGACTAGAAGGTACTATACATAGCAAAGGTAAAGAGCAGCAAGATAACTTGAGGGTCACAGAAGGAAGGACAAAGAGTAGGAGGTACCAGGGCAAGGATGCCCATCAAACAACTTACAGAGCAAGGAAGCAATGTGGGGTGTTTTGGCCTGAGTGTCAGTTCTATGGCAGAAATTAGGACAGATGGAAGGAAGGGGAGGTGAGCTTGGCCAGGTCCCCAAACCAGTCCTTACCCTGCTGAAACAGACTGGGCTCACAACAGTGGCAGTGAGAAGGCAATGAAGTGTAATCATTCCCTACTATCCACAGGGCACTGGTTCCAAGACCCCCATGGATACTAAAATCTGAGGATGCCCAGGTCCCTTATAGAAATTAGTATAGTATTTCCATATAGCTTAGGCATATTCCCCTGGATGCTTTAAATCATCTTTAGATTACCTATAATACCTACTACAGTGGACATGCTATGCAAATACTTGTTATGCTATATTCTTTTTTCACTTTTCCTCACACGTTAAATATGAGGGGGTTTTTTTGTTTTGTTTTGTGGTACCGAGGATCAAACTCAGGACCTTGTGCTTGCGAGGAAGGCTCAATGCCACTGAGCTAAATCCCCAGCCCTGTTATGCTGTATTCTCTAGGGAATAATGACAAGAAAAAGTCTGTACATGTTCAATACAGGTGGAGCAGTTTTCTCCTGGAATATTGTCTTCTGTGGGTGGCCACCAAACTGACTTGGAGAGAATCTCAGAGAAAGGCCTGGATTTAACAGTCAAGGAAGGAAAGCGGAGAACAATAACAGCAACAAAGGGGCTCTCTTCTTCCCTCTACTAACTTTCTGCTTTCCTTTCCTCCCTGTCTTCTGATCCACTGACCTGACAAATGCTTGTGAGATCCTCTAAACATGGAGATGTGTCCCTTGCTCTAGGCATTTCCAGGCAAGGACAAAGAAAAGAGAAACATCTCTCAGCTGCCAGGAAAAACTGGCTAGACTTCATCAAATATAAAATGTTAAGGATATAAAAAACTTATTCCTTTAGACCCTCCAAATCCTACTTCTCTGAACATAAGCTAAGCAAAGCATCAAAGACTCTTTCAGATACATAGCCATTAGGTTGTTCAATGCAGGAAAATTGGAAAACCACCTAACATCCAAGCTTGGGGCTGGTTAGATAAATCTTGGTAGAGCTATACAATGAGATACTATGTAGCCTTTAGAGGTGTCCCACAGGGGAACACTCATGGCACAGCTGATATGTCACTCCACAGAGGCAAGTCTCCTAGGTGTACAGTATGAGCCTGTTTAGAAAGGGAAGGGCCGGGATGGGGCCACATGCACAGAGATACTCAGTGGTTAGCTCCTTGAAGTAACCGTATGTGGGTTTTTATTTCCCACCTTGTGTGTACACTGATTTGTAAAGCATATAGTGTTTTTATAAAAAGGAAAGCTTAGTTCAAAGACAAATTCCCAAAGGAAGTTAAATACTGTCAGGATCCAAAATGACAATGAGATACAAAAGAATTACCTGTAGCCATGGTCTTTGTAATCTTTGGTGGCTGAATACACAACCGAGCTGGCCTTCACACTTATCTGCTGGAAGAGATTCCACACTTCCTGATAAATGTATTGCTGGAAGAGAGCAAGAAGCACTGTCACTATATCATGACTCCTTCACTTAGCTTCTAGAACACAGAGAAGGCTCCTCTTGTCATCACTCAGAGGGAAAGCTCTGGAATCCTGAGCCATCAAAGACCACCAAAGGCCTTCATTTCGAAAGGTTTAAACAAACCTCAAATTAAAAGCTAAAAGGGAAGCACTTCAATTCAACTTCTATTTATGTCATTTACATTGACAAGACATTAGTTTGAACTTGCTTTACTGAAGCATTCATGGAACTATTACACTATTCTCACTATTAAGTATTGAAATAGTTGAAAGCATTTAGCTCAGCTGCAAGATAAATTTACTCTGTAATTATACATTCCTTAGGAGGTTAAGGAGGCTTGCACAGGGTTTTATGGCTCTGGCCTCAATTTAGGGCCCTTTCTTACATTTCCAGTGATAACCAGACAGCCCAGCTGGTCGACGATGAGCACATCAAGGGTTGAGGGGGGCTGACAGAACTTCTGCTGCAGGATCTGCAGAATTGGCTCCATGACTTTTGGAGTGTCCCTCAGAGCCACTGCAATGTGTCCCAAGGCACGGATGGTGTGGTCAGGAATCAAGTGTGCATCCCTATAGGAGGGAAGAACAGAAGCACCTTAGGAATAGTCCTCTGGCATGCAGCAGTGAAATAAAACCCAGAGGCAATGATCTAGACCTCAATTTCACCATAGTCTTGATGAAACACTCATCTAAAAATGACACCCTGGGACCTTTAACCAGCAAAACCCACAATGCCCAGGCACTATGCTGGAGGATGAAGATCTTTCTCTACTCTTATGCAGTGGTTCAAGGTGTAGATTCTGAGGTAAGCCACACCTTAAACCTATGACAAATCCAGTAGATGCCTATGCTGTGTGACCAGGAAAGAGGCTCAGACAAGCAAAATGTCAGTTGTCCCACTTTCGCCTGCAGGCTGCCCCGAGGGATGGAAACATACTTGTCACTCTCCTGGGAGATGTAGAGCCGGTTGGACAGGCTGGCCAGGAAGGCCTCCACAATCACTGGATCTACCGTCAGGCCAGCCTTCAGGCACCTGAGCAGTGAGAAAACTCACGTTAACATTAGGCAACAGAACAGTGAGATGGGGCTTTTCAGTTTTCTTTTTCTTTTTCTCAGGCCAACAACACTGAGAAAATGATTCTGAAATTTCTACCTCAAAAATCTGATGAAAAAGCATTAAACAATGCAAAGAACTGCTGCAGATTTTGCCACTTAATATCTCAGCCAGAAACAATAACTTCATAACATAATTTTGCTCAAAACAGTTTTCTTCAGAGTTATTGCACTTGCTCAATTCCAATTTTAAACTTCTTGTATTGTTCTTTAACAAAGTTATAGTGTTTGATTCAAAAGACAGATGGTCCCAATATAGCTAAGGAAATATTACTACAATTATATATCAAAGGAGTTTATGCTTTGTTTTTGGTGCTATGGGCTGAACGCAGGGCTTCACAAAAGCTAAACGTATAGTCTGCTACTGAGCTACACCCCAAGCCCTATCAAGACTTTAATAGTAAAGAGAAATGGTTATAGTAAATATATATATATATATATTAATTATACTCTACTCAGCCTCCCACCTGCAGATGTTGTCAATGGCGATATCCCGGAGCTGCTCATACATGGAGGGCTGGCTCTTCTTGCCCGACATAACATTCAGGGTTGACTCAGAATGTTCATTGGTGACACTGATTTTTATATCATTGCCAGCAACTAAATGTAAAAGTTCAAATCTGTGTATGGTTCAGCTTTCACTTTCCATCTCCTTCTTTGTTGTCCAACAATCATTTAGTTTGTAAAAGCAAGCACTCTAAAAAAAATCTGACCAAACACTTCAAAAATAAGAGTCTGAGACCAACAGGAAAGATGAAAGGAACATGTTTAAGTGAGAAGGGAAAATACTTAGATTACAAATTGATCAACAGGTAAAAGCAGCAATTTCTTAATAAATCATTCAGAAATAACTGACAAGCACCCACATGAATGTAGCTCTGACAGTCTTAATCTTAGGAATGATCTATCATGCAAAAAGCAGGTAAAGATGGGAGCCCCCTCCACACTGTGGGCCCTGGGGAAAGTCTTTCAACTGCTCTGAGTTTGGGTTTCTTCATATGAACAGAGAAAGTAAAAATGCCCACCTTCACACCTTCATAGGATGAGTGGGACTACATGACTGCTTCTTGCACACAGAAGATTTTTAATCAGGATTATTGTTACATCACCATATCTTCTTTAAGCCTATGTCCTCTCACGGTGATGGGGACCAGATGAGGCTGTGCACATGAAACTAGTGGCCTACATATGGAGCATGCAGGACTTACACTTTGGACTACTACAATGAAAGAAAGATGCCAAAAAGAAAATGGTGAAGTACAGGATGAGCGATGCAGAGAAAGGAAAGACTTGGAACCCAAGGAACAGGGAACATGTAGGGAAAGACAGAAGGAATGGGAAGGAGGAGGAATGGGCCAAGTACAGTTATAGAACTTGCATGGGTTCACATTCACTAGTCCCTTTTTAGGGCTTCAAGGGCACACAGAGACTAAATGCTAGAAATAAGACCCTAGCTATAATCATCTACTACCTGTATGGTACTGACTGTGGTACTTATAGAGCTTCACCAGCACTGGGGATGGGATGACCAGGAAATCTCGCAAGGATGGCATCACAGAATGCACCACCATCGGGAACCTCTCACACAGGCGTCCCAAACCCTGCAAAACATATCAACCATTATGCAGCCTAGGAGGGTCCATATAGGAGGGTCCATCTAAGAGGGCCCAAACCTTGAGACGCTCAACGCTACAACTTCCAACTTTGAACAAAACTTCTAAGGTCAAAGCTTCTAGAGGCCACCTTCCCATGAGGCTTACAGGGCAGGGAAATGATATTAACTCTTCTCCAGCCAAGGTAAACAGTATTATTAAAGTATGATAATTTCTTTTGGAAACAAGGGAGAAAAGGTACAATATATGCTTTTTGGGGTTTTGTTTTTTTTGGTACTGGGGATCAAATGGGACCTTGCGCTTGCAAGGCAGGTGGCAGAACCACTGAGCTAAATCCCTGGCCCCAATATATGTTTTTTAAATAATGAGAGATGCAGAGGCAATAGAATTTGCATCAAGGAGTCTCAGCAGAGTAGAACTAAGCACTGTGGACAAAGATATCTTTCCATGAGGCCCTTTGGCACATGTTCATGACCATTTATCTGCTGGCCTTAGGCAGTGCCCAGCAGATTCGAAATAGCCTCATAACAAAGGAGGACTGAGGCCTTCTTCAAGGGGAGCTGATTCTGGACACCACTTAGAGAAATCCCTGGCACCCTGTAGGGGGCAGCCCATGCTCAGTGATGAATTGTGTCCACTGTAGTGAAGATTATAAGGGCAACTCAGACTACATGCTCCTTAGTCTCTGCTGTTGGCAAACTAACCACAGCCTGAACAACATAGTAAGAGGGACAACCTGTGGATGGGAATGAGTGTCTCAAGCATCAGTGGGACTGACCTGTAGGCAACAAATAAGCAAGGGCAAATGTGCAATGATGACTTTGCTGGATGTCTTAGACTGCAGTTTCTCAGATAACTTGATGCAAAGATTTTCGGCACCTTAGTTCAAAATCAGAGGAGGGTACAAATGATCAGCACAGTCCAGTATTTACAAAATATTTTCTTCCTGGTTAATCACATAATTCAATTAAACCCAAGAGCTATGCTTGTTGCAGGTTTATTAACACTGAGACACCACACCAGAAGTCTGGAGGCAAGCATCCTGCACTGTATGTTACTACTCCCTGCTGGCCATAAGGCCTCTTGTCCCAGGGTTCCACTCTGGAAGAACGCTTTCCATTCCACTCCTCCCCTGGAGACACCCACTATCCTCTAGCTCTGAGCCTAAAGAACCATCAGGAAGCAGCAGAGAACATACAGCTCTGTGAGTCCAGTGCCAGGTCCAGTGCCTTCCACTGTAAGATTGGATAGCACATGTTCTGAGTATGGCAGGAGCTGATGCTCATCTCTGCACGTGCCCAGGAAGTGGCTACTCCTAATGTGATTGCCCGTGCTACTAAGAGAGTCCAGCACTCTAGAAGTCTTTTTGGATAGGGATATGCCCTGGGACATGCCCAGAGTTCACAGAGGGAAAGCTATTTGGCTTTCTGCAGTACCAGAGGGGGAGCTCAGGCTCACCCTGCTCATCCTTCACAGCCCACACCATGAGGTCCACGCAGGCAGCATTCGCCTGGCAGCGCAGTTTGAGGGGACTCAGCTCATTGTGGATCCGATCTGCATCATGTAGAATTTTCTGGAGCTCCCCTTGGCTTGTGTTGAACTGCTCCAGCACAAAATCATGAATTTCTTTCACAAAAGAAGTAGGGAGGTCTGTGGCAAAGAGAGCAGGTACCAAATTTGGAAACAAAACTGTACCAGGGTCAGACAGTGGCTGTCAATGGGCATGGTCTTTCCCTCTTTAATAAAAAGAAGGGTAATTTTCAATGCTGATTACTATAGTTCCAAGAACACCTGCTAGGAAGAGTTTGAACAAGCTGTGGGCAATAATCCTCTACATGCATACTACCCAACAATCAGAGGAAATGATAATTTCTCAGGAAGGTCAACACTATGCTTTATTTTGTGTGAGTTTTTGTTGGTTGTTATATTGTTTTTGACGGTGCTAGGATTAAACCTAAGGCCTCGTGCATGCTAGGAAAGCATTCTACCACTGAGCTACAACCCCAGTCAGCCATGCTTTGTTTTAACCAATCAATATACTAAAACGTGAGTATATAAAACATGTAAAAGGGATGTATCATCACTGAAACTGGTTCAACTGACAATAGGAAATATTTTGTAATGTGAAAAAAGGGAAAAGTTGTCAGAAACAAGATCAGGGCAAAAACTGGTTGCAGCCTGAAGAAAAAAAATTGAGGATCTACAGAGTACCTACTCAAAGTCTGTAGACTTTTTAAACTCTCATCCTTGGATCCTGAAAAATTCAGGAGAACCAGTGTGACAGATACAACTCAGATCAGCCAAGGAAGCCCGCAAAACAGACCCCAGGTCAGAAGGGGGACTCAGGGGCTCCTGGAAGTCAGACTGGGCTGGGATACCACGATGCCCCTCCTGAGTGAACCCAAAACCTTTGTTTGGACACAACAGATTCAATTTACTGGCAGCTTCAAAATCAGACTGGGAACAGTTAACTAAATTGTGGTGCATCTACATGATAGAATCAAAACATGGTCATCAAAACATGTTTATGAAGAATATTTAATGATAAGAGGGAAGAGCATAGGACAAGTATTATAAGGACACACAAAAGAGTGCTGGGCATAGTGATGCATGCCTATAATCCCAGAACTTGGGAGGCTGAGGCAAAAGAGTCTCTGCAAGTTCGAGGCCAGCCTGGGGTACATGGTGAATTCAAGACCAGCCTGAACTACATAGTGAGACCTTGTCTCAAAAAACTATACACACACACACACACACACACACACACACACACAAACACAAAAGAGAGACTGGAAAAAATGCTAAATTTCTGTGTGTGCATGCACACCTATTAAAATACTATCTCTGAAGCCAGGCAAGGTGATACACACCTATAATCCATCTACTTGGAAAGTGAGGCAAGAAAATTACATTTTTGAGGTCAGCCTTAGCAACTTAGTAAGAACCTGTCTTAAATAAGGGCTGAGGACATAGCTTAGTGGTACAGCACACCTAGGTTTGATACCCAGTACCACAGAAACAAAAAAAACCCAGATATTATCTCTGAGTTAAAAGTTTATGTATGCTTCATTTTATTTCCTAAAATATCTAAATCAGACATGTAAAACTGAATGCACGAAACAGACAATATAACATATGCATGTCAGAAAAATAACTTAGGAAATAAACCCATCAAAGAAGAAATCACTAACGAGCTAAGGATTTAGCTCAGTGGCACTGTGCCTGCCTCGCAAGTGCAAGGTCCTGGGTTTGATCCCGGGTACTGGGGGGGGTGGGGGGTGGGGAATAATTGACAGTACTAGATCACAGGATCATGAACAGATTGTTTTTCTTAGTCCCCCCCCAACAACTTTCAATCATGTGACCATGTTGCTCACATGTGGAGTGTTTTGTTTCTGTTTTTGTTTTTTTGAGACAGGATCTCACTATGTTGCCCAGGCTAGTATTAAACTCTTAGATCCTCCCTCAGCCTCTCACAAGTAGCTGTGAGGACAGATATGTGCCAATGCACTCAGCAAGTACCAGCCTATAACTATGTCAGGTGTCCTCCTCCCATGCTCACACAGGCAGCTGCCAATATTCCTCACCTTTCATGTAATAAAGAGTGTCACGCAACATCTTGAACATGGTCAGGTAGAGGGGGTCACTGAAGGTTGTGTAGTAGAGATCAGCACTGGGGTTGGCCTGCAAAGGAGACAAGTACATGATCATGAAGCAGAAACTCTTAGGACTGCCAAGTAACTCGTATTCATGACTTAGCAATCTAAAAAGAATAACCATTTATCACGACTCATCACTCAGGCACTTTTAATTACTCTCTTTACCTCCTTAAGTATCAGGCCAAAGAAAACAGGAGCTTATGCACTGATGCCAGGAGAGAGCATTTGCATCCTCAACAAAGAGCAGCCCTTCTGTAGCAGAAAGCTTACCATCATCAGGACATGGGAAGTGGAAGAGGTGAAAGATAACAAAGGGGCCACTAGATTAAGGATTCAACCTTGACCACCACTCTGGAGGTGGACACTACAGCCAGGACATCCTCAGATTCACCTCATATTCTATTATTAAAACTCATTTTAAATTATTTTTCTTCAATATAATCTGAAATATAGCACTGGGGGAAATTTTCACACAACATCTAATGACTTAAGAGGTCTAATGACTTACAGACTCATAGAGTCTATAAACTGCCAGTTTAAAGAGGCTGGGGACTGGTGGGCAGGAAGGACTATTCTGTGTGAGGCTGGTGGAGAGTGAATCCCAGGGAAGGGGAAGGGTCACCTAAAGAACATGAGAATGATGTGGAGGGTGTGAAAGTCACATCAGCCTTCTGGTAGGTACTAATAATAAGAGCTCTCATTAAGTGTTATCAAAAGGTTCTACAAATATTGTCTTTTTTTTTTTTAAAGCAGTGGCAAAGTTTATTTGAGAAAGTAAAAGTGGGGCCAGGGATGTAGCTCAGTGGTGCTGTGCCTGCCTGGCAAGCGGAGGGTCCCGAGTTCAATCCCCGGCACCAAAAAAAAAAGTACAAGTGAAGAGTGAGGGACAAACTGTCTCTCCAGAACGAACTTGGGTTGAGTAAAAGATGTAAAAAAGCAAGACAAAAGAACACCCTAGAGAAAGCAGGGTGGGCTATCATGATGAAAGCCATGATAATCAAATAATGTCTTTATGAACATCAACTCACATACTTCTCACAATGGCCTGCAGGGCAAAGATGAAGAAAGGAGACTGGAAGAAGAGAGAGAAGCTCAGAGGTCTGACTCTGCAAGCTAACATAACACAAGTGTGCAGCCTGAGAGCTTTGGAGTCCCACATCCACATTAACTATGTTCATTAGTCAAGACCAACCCAGAGCAAACTGCACCCAGCACATACATTGATATATGCCCACAGCTTGCTGGCAGTAAGTGCAGAGCAGGAGGTGAAACAGACTATAGAAATGGTGACAAACCTATGGCATGTGTACCACAGTGGGGTGTTGGTATCACTGAAAGCTCACTGGTCTATAGCATGCAAAGGTCTCTAGGATTTCCCTCCCTGCTTCACACCTGAGCCCCAATGGTATCAAGCACTTCAGAATAAAGACATTTCAGAATAAGGACAGAAAACCCACACTAGTTTAAATAAGGAATCTGGGTCCAGCACATACCCATGGCAATAATCAACCTGACAAACAACAACCTCTCTGGATCTTCACGCTGAAAAGAGGACCTGACTCAAATGTTCCCTAAGATCGTAGGACCTGCTAGCACACACATGTAATGATTTCACAAGTACATAAAACTGTGAGCCTTGGTTCCAAATATGTTAAAAACAAAAGCTCCCCGTATATACCACTTCTACTTAAAAGCCAGGGCTTGTATGTGCCTAGAAGGTAGGTACAATTGTAAGCCTAGAGAAGCAGCTTTAGAAGCACTAAAAGAGCAAAGAAGACAAAAAAAAAAAGTCAGAAAAACCTGGCTGGACTCCCAGATCCCACAGTGTATGACATGGCCATGTTAGCCCCCATGAACCTCTCTACCTTCCAGCTATGGAAAGGAGACATGGACAACTGGTCAGAAATACTGTGAGGTATTTAAAAGACCCAGGTATCATGCAGGGGCTGTAAAGGTAGGTATATTATTACTACATAGGACTGTGATTAAGCTAAGCTGAAAATTCAGTCCTTTTAACTATATCCCCTACATGGACTTTTCCACTTTCTCCCTACAGATGTTTAAATCAGGCTGATTTAGTGGTAATGCCCTCAGAAGGGACATACCTCCATCACAGTGGCTATAACAGCATCCAAGGATTTGAGAACAGGCTCTTCAACGATCTTCTTCACCTGTCAGGGAGACAAAGCCTCATGAAGCAAGTGACATAATGAAAGAGACAGGAACTCTACCTCTTTCCATCAAAGGACGAATAATTTTTTTTTTTGGTACCAGGGATCGAACTCGGGACCTTGAGCTTGTGAGGCAAGTGGTAGAACCACTGAGCTAAATCCCCAGCCCCTAGGACAAATAATTTTGACAGATAAATCATAACAGGGCTACAAGTGTAGCTCAGTGGTAAGCAGGTGCTTAGCAAGCCCAAGGCTCTGTGTTCAATGCCCAGCAATTTTAAAAAGGGGGAGAAAAAAGTGACAGAAACAATAGCCCACAACATACATATCCTTAAACCACATTAAATGCACAAAATGTCCTAACTCTTGCCGGGGATTTAGCTCAGTGGTTCCACTGCCTGCCGCCTCACAAGCTCAAGGTCCCAATCGATCCCCCCTACCAAAAAAAACCCCACCCAACTCCTGGTATCACTTTTCTTCCCTAGACAGGACATTAAAAAAAACAAAGCAAAGAAACCAATGCCCTCAAATTTTCTTTTCTTGGTTTTTTGGGGTTTTAGGGTTTTTTTGGTACTGGGGATTGAACTCAGGACCTTGCACTTGCGAGGGATGCGCAGGAACCACTGAGCTAAGTCCCCAGCCTACTCTCAAATTTTCTGACATTACGTTTCCATCTCCAGGATTTGGAAGTGTTCAGATTTTAGGCATTGCTGACATTTTACCCACTCAAAGCTAACATGTACAACTCTCAGTTACCCCCCACCCCAACATCCAGGATATCCTCAAAGCCAATCTTCAGGTACTAATCTAACAATTCCTCCCTCCTCACTAGGGTCCCATGCACCAGCTCCTCCAAAGCTGCTAGATACTCAAACTGGAACACACATTACAGTTCGGGGGGTAGTGCTGGGGCTCAAACCTATGGGCTCAGACATGCTAAGCAAGTGCTCTACCGCTGAGGTATACTATATTTGCAGCCCTAAAACCTATGCACCTACTTACATTTTTTTTTTTTTTAGAAGATGCAAACTATAAAGTCTTACTGTCTAGCCTAGAACGGACTTGAACTCCCAAGTCACTGAGACTACAGGTATATGCCACCAGGCCCAGATAAGTTTCTAACAGAAGCCATTTCCTTTTACCTGTTCTCTGCACAGCATTTAGTATAAGGATGAACTCTTTAATCAACTACAGAACTACTTAATAAATGCACTATCCTTGCAACTGTAGTACTTGACAAAGGTCATTTCCAAAATGTGTGGATAACACACCAGAAGAAGAAATGAAAATTATCTCCAAGAAAAATCTAAACTTAAAAGTTAAAGTATCAAGTTCGATCCCCAGTAGCGACCCCCCAGAAAAGTTAAGGTATCATGGGCCGGGAATGTAGCTCAGTGGTTCTGCTGCCTGCTTTACAAGTGCAAGGTCCAGAGTTTGATCCCTGGTACACGACCCCCCCCAAAAGTTAAGGTATCTTCGAAAAAATAATTTCTCCAACAAAGAATCTGAAACACCAGTCTTCAATCAGGATTTCTGACATGGTACTAGGAAGATCCAGCTACAACTACTAATCTATCTGGAACATCAACACTGAGAAGGTTAGAGAAAGTCTTCCTTCTTGACAGCAACTTCAGAAACATCTTAGGCCATTTGATAATTAATTATGGCACCATCCTCATTATCTTCAGGGTGTTTTTTGTTTTGTGATATTATCAAGTGCTAGGCAAGCATTCTACCACTGAGCTATACCTCCACTTAATCTCCTAGGTTTTAATGTCTTCTTACATCTTCGACCTAATAAATCATTCTCTGAATGATTTCTGTTCACCTTCACAAAGCATAAAAAGGCTGATCTCTCCAACACATGTTCCATATTTCAGTGTTGTTTTTCCTTCTCATTTCCAAGACAGAATATCCAATCATTAGAATCTGTCCATATGATGTTGTCACTCACCATCAAGCCTATCTGGAACCATCCAGCTCTATCATAACAACTTCAAAGCTGCTGGATCTGACCATAGATGTGACCATTTCAAGACTCAGAAACACAGTGCCAATGCCTTCTCTGTTGTCACCTCAAAAGTCATCCAAAGGTCCCAAAATATGAAAAACTTAGATTTTGTATTAATCCAATAGAGCAACCCCTGAGAAAGAATCAAGTATAATGGAAAAGCACTGGACTTAGTGGAATCAGAATCCTTGGACTGAGCCAGGCACTAGCTGCCCTTGCTCTGAATATTCTTCATGACCTTGACAATTTCCTCACCCTACCCCACCCCATTTGCTTTGTGTTGCTGAAGATTGAGCCCAGGGCCTTTGCAGTGAGCTATATCCCTAAGCCCCCACGCCCTTTTTTTTGAGAGTAGATCTCACTGTGTCACTAAATTGCAGCCTCAGTCTCCCAGAGTACAGAGATTACAAGAGATTACCACACCTAGCTATTTGTTTTCAAATGGGGATTCTGGATACCTCCCCAACATGCTTGCTGCAGGGATTAAATGAAAAGATACTGCACAATGACTCTATGAATGTTATTCTTCCTTCTTTACAAATTCTAGACTTCTAAATTGTGTTTGGCATGTACTAATAAAAATCAAAAATTTTTAAGTAAATAAATATTTGGAAATACTGGTACAATTTAAGCATCTTTATTTAGAAAATCCACAAAGTTCCAAAACACAAAAATTTTTTTTAGTGCTAACATGTTGCCCTACAAGTAGAAAATTCTACACCTGGGGCCGGGGATTTTGCTTGGTGGTTCCGCCACCTACCTCGTAAGCACAAGGTCCCCAGTTCGATCCCCAGTACCAAAAAAAAAAAGAAAGAAAAAGAAAATTCTACATCTGACTTCATGTGATGGGTTGCACAAAATTATTAAAATTATTGTATAAGCCAGGCCTGGTGGCATACACCTGTAATCCTTTCTTTTTTTTTTTTTAAAGGGGGGGAGTCAAGTTCTTTACTTGTCTTTGTATTACATGAAAACAGAAAATATGGGGGAGGAAAGGAAAACAAGAAGAGAATAACCCAGCTGTTTAGTTTTTCTAAGTCAGAATGAGGGCAGGTGGCTCTAGACATGGATCTGAGTCCCCACAGCAACACAATGACTGTAAGTGAGCAGGAAGCAGTTACTCCAAAGGCTAAGTAAAACAGGATTGCCTGAGCTCAGGAGTGTGGAACAAGGTGGGCAATGGAGCAAGACCTCATCTCAAAAAAAAGATATAAAATTACCTTCAGACTATGTGTATGAGGTATATATGAAACACAAATGAATCTAATGTTTAGACTTGGATCCATCACTAAGATGTCTCATGATGTGCAAGTACAATTTGAAAATCCAAAAAAATTCCAAAATCTGAAATCCTTTTGGTCCCAAGCACTTCAAATGACAAATAATCAAACTGTATTCCAAGTTTTTCTATTAAAAAACACAGGTTTCCACTGCTGGTAGTTTCACTGACTGATATTCCCATAGTCTGTTTATCCATCAATGTTCTGCTTACCAAGTTTAAGAGTTCCCGAAGCATTTCTAGTGGAATATTAAACTCCTTATAGGTGATGCCATTGAACAGAGGAGAGACAGAGAAGCTGGAGCTGACAGTAGAGAAGTAGTACTCAGGCTCCAGGGCAGTTCCATCAGGCAGACAAGAGGCTAGCAGGAGAAGAGAGAAAAAACTGGAAAATTAGACAAGGGCACACACAACTGGTCCATTTCCTCACATTGAGTCTCCCCAAAAAACCAACAAAGGCATAGATTTTGCTTTTATTTATATTCCAGTTCCTTGCATGCTTATTTACTTACTTACTTATTTTTGTGGTACTGAGGATCAAATCCAGGTGCATTCTACCACACAGCTACACCCCTAGCCCTTTTATATTTTTATTTTTAGGTAAAGTCTCACTAAGTCAGCATCCTCCCTCAGCATCTTGAGTAGCTGGGATTACAGGCATGTAGCACCACACCTAGCTACCTGTTTGCTTTTAAATTACAAAGTAAAGGTTGGATGGCAAATCCTAGGGGAGTGACATCTCTCAGATAAGTGGCTCAAGAGCAAAGGCTCAAATATTACTGTTTCCTAATATTTTGAACACAGACAGCATAACTTAACATGAGAGAAGGGAGGAAGAAAAAGAATTACATTTTTTAAAGGCTAAGAGATGTGAAAGTTTGAAGTCTACTAGGGCTCAAAAATGTTTTACTACCAAAATACAACAAAATACACACTACTAGAGGTTTCAAAATCAGAACAATTAAACACAGTAATCAAAAAAAAAAAACACAGTAAGTCAATCACAATAAAGAGATAAATCCTGCATGAACTCAATTCTACAAAGTACTTAAAGTACTTAAAATCATAGAGATAAATTAGGCCTAGTGGTGCATGCCTGTAATCCCAGCACTCTGGGAAGCTAAGACAGGAAGATCAAAGTTTGAGCCCAGCCTGGGCAATTTAGCAATTTAGTGAGACCGTGTCTCAAAATTTAAAAATTTTGAAAGAACTGGGAATGTAGCTCAGTGTGAAGGGCTTGGGATTAATCCCCATTACCACAAAAGAAGAAAAAAAAATCACAGAGATAGTAGGATGGTGGTTGCCAGGGGCTGGAGGAAGGAGAAAATGAGGCATTACTGTTTAACCAGTATATAGTTTCAGTTTTATATGATGAAAGAAGTTCTAGAAATAGATGGTGGTAGAATATTATGAATATATTTAATTACCACTGAATTGTACACTTAAAAATGGTTAAGATAGTAATTTTATGTTATGTGTATTTTGACACAATAAAAAAATCAGAGCAAAAAGTCAAAATGATTCAATCATCTGATGCTTATTAATAAAAGCAAAGGTAAATAACTGTTTGAAAATCCATTATTAAGAGTCCATGCTCTACCAACTGAGCTAGCTGGGTGGCTGTTGGAAATCCATTATTAAAACCTTTTAACTTAAGGAGTTGGGGATTTAGCTCAATGGTAGAGTGCTTGCCTAGCAAGCACAAGGCCATAGGTTTGGTTCTCAACACTAAAAAATTAAAAATAAATAAATAAATTAATTAAAAGTTTTAAAAGGCAAAAAAAAAAAGACAAAACATTTTAACATAAAAACTATCACTAGAAAATAAAAGCTTTTGTATATAAGGAGGGGAAGAGGGACTGAAGGGTGGAGGGGGGATGGGGAAAAAAAAGAAGCAAGATGTATCATGTACTGGTACAAATTCCATAAGATGAATGTTACCAATAAATGTTTTGCTTAAAAATAAACTTTCCCCCAGCTTAAAAAAAAGAAAATAAATAAATGTAATATGTTCATATTAAAAAGTGACATAAGGTAGGGGAAAGGAAAGAAGGGAATGGAATTAATATGAGAAAATGAAAAAATTGAAACAAAGTCTTTGTAAATAAGGAAGGATGGAAGGGGTTGAAGGGAGGGCAGGGGAAGGGGGAAAAAATAAGAACCAAGAGAGATTATGTAAAAGTGCAACTGTCCAATGATGAATGTCATTATACTGTATACCTAAAATGTACCAATAAAATATGAAAATGCTAAAAAAAAGTGACAAAATATTAACCTATAAAAACCCAATAAACTGCGTAACTTTCTCAAGTACCATATTAGAGAACAAAAAAAAAACCGAAAATGTATCAGAGCAGGGTATATATATATATATATATATATATATATATATAGTGTTACAACACTGGTCACGTACTGCTGATCCAAAGATAGATACAAACCAGCAGTTGATAACAGAAGTGGATGAGCAAATGGTACCTCAAAAGGTTGAGACGCTGGAGGACCAATATAAGAACTGATAGAACCAATGAGCAAAGAAGAGAAGGTGAGAACAGTGGTTTAAAAGAAGCAAACAGGGAATAAGCGAAGGAGATTGTGAAACAGACATCAGGAGATGAAGTTAAGTATTGTGTGGCTCAGCCAGTATGCACCAGGCACTAATGGAGGCAAAAAACAGGAAATGCCAGAACCAACAACCTAAGATTTGGGACGTAGGGTTACCACTGCAAGTTTTTAAGCCATTACGTTAAGCCGTAAATTATCACATTTGTGCTTTTAAAAATTAATTCTTAAAAAAATTTATACAGTGCTGTGGAAGAGAGCCTGGAAAGGGACAGATCAACTGTAAGAAAAGTCCAAGATCTACCTATTATAAATTGTGCTACTACAGAGTCTAGGGTACAATGACTGGAGACAATGTTAGTTATAGAGCTGGGGTTCCAAATCAGCTACACCAGAAAATTCTAAGAGCTCTGATTTGAAACAGAAAGGAATGTTGCCTGGAGAGCATAGGCAGCCCAAAGAAAAGAACAATGGTTTACATCCACTGAAGAATCCAGTGAGTACAGTGTGAGATATGTAAGTGCTAACGATCACAAAACTATCTTGTGCAGGGCCAGGGATTTAGCTCAGTGGTTCCGCCACCTGCCTCACAAGTGCAAGGTCTCAAGTTCAATCCCTGGTACCAAAAAAAAAAAAACCAAAAAAACCCCACAACTGTCTTGTGCAGTATATTGTAGGACAACCTTTGTGCAATGAATCAGGAGCCCTCCATGGATGAACGAGATGGAGGAATCCCTTCCTGTGCCATCACCACGCACTGTCAGCAGTGGTCAGAACCAGTGCCTTCAACACCAGCAAGACAATCTCTGCAATGTGTGTTGTTAAAAAATGTGCAACTAAGTGAAAACCACTTATTTTATTTTAATTTTATTTTTGGTACCGGGGATCAAACTTGGGACCTTGTGCTTGCAAGACAGGTGGCGGAACCACTGAGCTAAATCCCCAGCCTGAAAAACACTTATTTTAAACTTACTAGACTAGACTAGATCAGTTATGGTGAACCTTTTAGAACTTTCAGTGACAACAAACAGCTAGCTGAGGTATGCATGCCATAGATTCGCCACCACTGTCTAGATGCATGTGGTCTGTGTGTATTATTGTTTGCAATAATAGGAATCCACTCTATTGAAGATCTTTGACTTCCAGAACCTATAGCAGATGTGAGAACTGCAATGCAAATCAAAGCACATCTAAACAATAAGGTACAAAACCACACCCATGGGCCAATGATTGATGGACAAAGGCCTGATTCAGTGAGGTATCAGGAGGGGCAGCATGTGGGGTATTCTGAGACCACTCAAGGAGAGGCAGCAGTGGGTAGTGCTGTGGCCACCAACTCCGTCCCTGGGTAGGAAAAGGCAAGACTCAGGCAGGCAAGATCTGTGGTATAGAGTTGGTAGATGTTGGTCTGTCTGTGAGGTGTGGATGGGGCTGGGTGAAGGGAGGGGGAGACAGGTTCCCCTGGCCCTGGGGATACCTGATGACCCCAAGTCAGAGTGAGGTGGTGAATGGGGTTGGGGCATAGTCAGCAGATGCTGTAGGATAATCTGGTTCACCATGTGGAGCTTCCAGAAGAACATGTGCTTAGGATCTTGAACAGATTTAAGACTCAGCACTGTTATTAGAAATACAACCCTAGCTTGCCTCACTGTAGAACAGTGTTGACCATGGTTGAACAGCCTGTCTCATCTCCCATCTACCACTGACACTGGGTACTGGGCAAGCATCTTCCCTGGGAAAGGGCTAGGGGTGAATGTGGAAGCCATCATGGTAAAGATCAATGTGGGCAGCGTCAGTTGGCCAGGAGAGCGGCCCTGCAGTCCCCAAGTGAGCACAGCTCTGTCTATGCAGAGAGAACCAGGTGCCACCAAGACCAATGGGCAGTACCAATGGCACAGAGACACAAGTGCCATGATACTTCCTGCCTCGATGCTTGAGAAAGATTAGCCCCATCAATCTCTCCGGTCAGGGCTGCAAGAACTGCATCTACTTATGAGGAAACATCAGAGAAACTCAGTGTGAGGAATCTTTTAGAAATAAGTGCCCTCTGTTCTTAAGAAATGTCCATGTCATGGCAAACAAAGGACACTTGGAGGACTGTGCTAGATGTGAGCACCCTAAACAGATGATGCAAGCAAAGCAATGTGTGGCCTGGGTTCTGTCTGAGGAGGCGCTGGTGAGGGTGTCACAGGGCAATTCAGAAGCTGGAAATGGACTGTGAAGTTCATGTAAAGTCCTGAATTTATAAATTGTGCTGCTACAGACATGGGCATGCATGAATCCCTGTAATAAGATGATTTTAACTCTTTTGGGAACATACCTAGAAGGGGGGTAGCTGGGTCAAATGGAATTTCTATTTTTAATTTTTTGAGGAGTCTCTATACTGATTTGTGGAGACCGCCTTATTGATTATGCCCAAAGCAGGGTGTAAGCAATGCACGCTGTAAAGGGTTAACCCTGCTGGGCCGGGGATTTAGCTCAGTGGTTTCGCGCCACACGGACCCGAGTTCAATCCCCGGTACCAAAAAAAAAAAAAAAAAGAGTTAACCCTGCAATTGGTTTACTTTAAGCAGCAAGTCTGACTGAAGCTTACATGACTCATAAAGCACCTCATAAGCACTGAGGTACCACATAGGTTAGCATGACCTTCTCAGTAATGGCCACAGCAGAGATCAGAGAAATGGCCTGTGAAGCTGTGGGGCTAAATATAAGATAACATAGTAGCCAAGGTCAGCGTAACTCACACTCAAATTCCATTCCCACGATTAAAACTTTCTTAACTAGAAGGACAAGGTTCTAATTACAACCCCATATTTTGTCTATTCTGTTTCTAATTTGAGAATGCTTTGTCTTTTCCTTTATAAGCCTTGCCTGCATTAGTATCCATAGCAACTGCACAAGTGCACATAGTAACCCTTTACCCCAATCTAATTACCAATAAAAATCAGTGGCTTGGACTGAGCAGGGCCTTTGCTGGTTGAGCAGCATTGGCCGTCCTGGCTCCCTACTTTTTTCTTTAATTCTGTCTTTGAGTCTTTCTTAAACCCTACATTGTACACTGGGCAGGAAACTGGAACCTACTGCAGAGGTCTCTGGTACTAATTTCCATAGGGTTTATGCCACCAACCGTGTATAAAAGTTCCTTTTTCCCCACATCCTCACCAGCATTTGTTATTATTAGATTTTTTTTTATGATAGCCAATCTTTCTGGGGTAAAATAGTATCTCAGTGTAATTTTAATGTGAATGTCTCCACCAGGCCAGTGATGATTAGCATTTTTTCATGTATTTATTGGCATTTGTACTTCTTCTGAGAAGTGTCTATTCATTTTGGTTGCCCATTTTTTGATTGGCTCTTTTATTTGAGGGGAGTTTCAGTGTGTATGTCCATCAACAGATGAAAAGACAAGGAAAATGTAGTATTTATACACAATGGAGTACTACACTGAGATAAACTTGAGGCATTCACAGGTGGTAATTGGATGCAACTTGAAAACATAATACTAAGTGAAATAAGTCAGATACACAAGCCCAAATATTACATGGTTTCTCTTATATGAGAAACACTATATATAGATATATGCTTACATATAGTGTACACAAACACACAAGAGCAAAACAGAAGAGAGATAAATAGGAAGTAGGGAAAAGTTCCTATACTTTCCCAAATTACATATTCCATTGTTTTAAAAGTATTTTAATATATATGACAACTTGTTTCATTTATACTATTAATTTATCTTGAAAAGAAAGTTTTGTGTTATTATCTGTTTCTTGGTTTGTTTGGTTTTTTTTGGTACCGGGGATCGAACGTGGGTCCTTGCACTTGTGCAGCAGACAGTGAAACCACTGAGCTAAATCCCCAGCCCATCTGTTTGTTTCATTTTTGTAAGAATTTTTTGGTTTATAAAAGTAGAAACAAGGGCCGGGGATTTAGCTCAGTGGTGCCGCCACCTGCCTCAAGAGCACAAGGTTCTGAGTTCAATCCCCAGTACCAAAACAAAATAAAAAAGTGGAAACAAGGACTGAAATGTATATGGGAAGAAAGTATTCAAATGGGAAGGGGAACAAGGGAGGTGGGAGGGAGAAAGGAAGGAAGGGATAAGAAAAAAAGTGAAAAATAGAAAAATAGGAAACAAAGCTTCTGTACCATAGGGGAGGGGAACGAAGGGGGCTTGAGGGGGGAATGGGATAAAATAAAATTTAATTTTTTAAAAAAGAATTTTTTGGTTGGTGTGTTATACCCTGAGTAACTACTTTAAAGATAATAAGTGTTTTAACTATTGTAACTCTCTTATTATTTTGTTATGAAATTGTTTTATTTTTTCATAAAATAAAAAGAAAAAAATCCATAATCCTGCCAAGTTTGCAGATCAAAGAGGAGCATCTGCTCAAGGAGGGAGAGGATGAAGATGAGCAGGAAGCACAAAAGAAGGAACCTGTGGACACTTCGCCCAGTGGTGGCCTCAACAACAGGCTGGCCAATGGGCCGGGAAGCAGATGAGGACAACTTCAATAGATACCCACTCCCAGGGTGTGCCAACACCTCTGTGGCCTGGGAACTGAGGGCCTTTGTGAACAGCCAGTTTGTGCTCACGCTGAAAAATTCAAGCACCTCTTCAACCAGCACGTGGCCAGCCTGCCCCACAGCCATATGTTCTTCAGTGGTACCTCGGACCACATCCTACAGGACATTGTGCTGGCCGCTGGCTGCAAGCAAATACTAGTGCCTTTTCCCCAACAGACTTCTGCTTCCCCTAACTAGCAGAAGGTTTTTGCCTTCTGAGAGTCTGGAGACATGAGCATCATCATTGAAGGTTTTGTTTGAAGTTTTTCCCAAAAATTACTAAGTATGCCAGAACATGATCCAGTTTCATTTGACTCAAGAGTGTGGAGAGATCTATCTAAAAAGAGGTGGACAGGGCTAGGGATTTAGCTCAGTGGTTCCGCCGCCTGCCTCGCAAGCGCAAGGACCCGAATTTGATCCCCAGTACCAAAAAAAATAAAATAAATAAATAAATAATAAAAAGAGGTGGATAAAGTGCTAAAGGACTGTTGTGTAAGCAATAGTGGCATGTGGTATCTTAAAGGAATGGTACAGTCTGGACAATAGTAGCAAACCACTAACCCAGCGAACCCAAACCCAAGGAAAGGATACCATAGCCAAAAGCCTGAGTCTTGACTTGCTTGAGAAGACACAGAGCTAGAGGAACTGCACAGTTCAGGGTCTGTGGCACTGCATGGTCTAGTGGACAAAAGGGGATCCTACACAGCCGGTGGCAATGTCAGCTTATGTGAGATCACTTCCAGAGAGACCAGCAGGGCCTTCTTTGCAGTACAATTTGAAATTCCTGGTGTGTTTTGCTTATCAACTGGTTTCATTCTCATAATAAAGAGTGTATACTGATATGGGAAGGATGATGAAAAAAGAAAAGTCCAAATGAAATAGGAGGTATATGAGCAAGCATGGAAAGGAGTAAGACGTACTGCTGTCTCCTGTATGAGGTATACTTCAGAGAGCAGGTACATCTTCCTTCTGTTCACCAGCTCACTGGCACAGAGTGGGTGGTGGGTCTACTGAACGGACATACGGGGCTCATGCAGCCAATAGTACCTGGGTGTGTCCCCATCCTGTTACTTAATGGATGTGTTTAAAGGACATGGCCGGGGGGTGGGGGGGTGGTCCTTGACACTGAAGATGGATGAAGAGCTGTTTACTAGGAAGAGAATCCTTTAAGGGTTCCTCACAGCAATCCTCTGATGCCCCAGGGACAGCCACATGGAAAAGGGGTTTGGGACTGGAGGATATATTCTACTGTTGGGCAAGTGGTTCTCTTTGAGAAGTGGAATTTTGAGGTAGGTAAACTAGCCTTTAGTTTCAATATATGAGATATACACAGCACGTAATGTGTTACAACTCTCATATAATCAAGACATTCAGACATTCGGCATACAAGCTGCCTGCATTTATTTGAATTCAGATACTATCTTCCCTTTTTTTTAATTCCTCTCACATCTCTCAATATTGTCTTGAGACATGCTCTTTTAGCAATTAGCAAGCCACCTGTAATCCCAGCACTCTGGAGGCTGAGGCAGGAGGATTGATGTGAGTTTGAGGACAGCCTGAACTACAAGAGTGAGTTCAAGGCCAGTCTGAACTACATAGTGAGACCCTGTCTCAAAAAAAACCCACAAATCAAAACAACTAGCAATTAGCATCACTTAAAAATGAAAAAGACTAAATTATAAGGAGGCATGAAATTCTGGTTTCCCCATTTCCTGTCACTTAATCCGGGTTTCACTTCCTTCAAGGATATGGTACAGGTAAGTTTAACATGTGTCTTATGGGAAACAGTATTAACATAAATCAAACTCAGTAATTACATAAAAGTGCTTTGTGAGTAGCAGAGCTCCATAAAAAGTATTATTGAGCTGGGGATTTAGCTCAGTGACACCCTACCTGCCTTGCAAGCACAAGGTCCTGAATTCAATCCCCGGTACCAAAAAAAAAAAAAAGTATTATTATATACATTTATCTAAATTCTTAATGGCCTTAATAAAAAAACAAAAGTAGTACCCACCTTCTGCTTGAAAACCAGTGTTTTTATAAGTTAATATACAAAAATTCTGATGGTAGGCATTTAGGGCCTAAAATTTATTTTGTCCTTTTCTCCTCATACAAAATATTTGAAAACTAAATTTGAAGAAACTTAGATGAAAAGAGAAAATAAATGCTTTCTAAAAGATTGTCACTGTAGATCCAAGACAACAGAGAATACAAGAAGAATACAACAGAGAATCATAAGAAGTCACTGTGAAGCTCCTATCCAAGTACTAAATCAGTATTTTGGCAGAGAGGTATGCCCACCTTCAAAGTAGTGAAAGGCAGATCCTCCAGGAGAGCTGGGAGGGGGCATGACACGTTCTGGGCTGACCTGAAACACACAGATCAGAAAAGGCCAGTGAGACCAACCTCAGTCAGATTAGCCTTACACCAGATTCTCTTCACAGCTCACTCTGTACTTGAAGTCCTGGTTCAAGCCTCACCCTCTGAAGCCTGCTGCAGTTACAGCATTCTCTGCTACATATTCTATCACTAGTCTTTTTATTTAGCTGTGTATTTCATACTCCATTACTAAGCTGAGTCATTCTTAGTGCTTGTGGTTTCATCTTTTTTCCTTGAGTCAATTATATACTTTTGTTTTATTTGCTTGTTTTTTTGCATTAGAGGGAATCAAATCCAGGGGCTTGTGCATGCTAGTAGGCAAGCACTCTACCACTGAGCTATACCCACAAACCAGAGTTATATACTTCTTAAATGCACCAATTATTTCTCACTCAGAATCGAGCACCCAACTGCTATGAAACAAGTACTTCATGACTATGAAATCTCCTATGCGTTTTAAAAAGGACAAGGCAAGTCTTTGTACTAAAGAGAACGCTAGTGAGAATCTTATGTTTCTTAAATTTCCTCCAAGGACATATAAATAGTATTTTTTTCACTTGAGCACGTTATGAAATCCTTTTCCCCTGCTTTTCTTCCAAGAGCTCAACCTCACCTGAGAGATACTGGACACACTGCTGGTTTTCCTCTTCAGGGTCCCCTCCTGACAGACAGTCAGAAGATTGCTCGGAAGGATTGAGCGGAAGTCATTGAAGGACCGCCTTCTGACGCCTTCCAACTCTTCTGGGATCCGCAAGGAATGAGGAGGGACTTTGGGAAAGAGCTTGGAGAGGAGAGACTCTTCAGTATTGCTGTAACGCCCAAAGGCTCTCGAGATTCCTATCAGGCAGGGGATCGAATACTTGCAAAGGTATTCTAGAAGAGTACATGAGAATGTTACAACATGAGATAGTTACTTGTGAGAAAGACATACTGTGCTAACTTATGACACTGGCTGATATTTCACAACCCACCCACCAACAAATGTAAAGACAATAATGTGTGGGTTGACCTGCAATAAGAGTACCAACAACAAGTGCTGTTATTAACAATAACTTCAGACAATGTCTCCATCACAGCTACTTTCCTTGGAAGGTCTTGATCTAGTCATGACCACCCAAAGTAATAACATAGTTATCAGGTGCTTTGACTCACTTAAACAATATACTTACACTTCCTAGGATCATATTGGCAGACTTACTTACACTATGGGAAAAAATTATCTTTGGAAATCAACTAAAGTACCCACAAATGTTTATAGGTGAAGAAACTGAGTCTCAGAAGGGAAAGTTACTCATCCAAGGCCATCAGGCATTTGTGTGCAGAACTGTGCTCATGACCCCGGATGGCTTCTCAATACACTAACATATAACAAATATAACCTAATATAGAAAGGTTTTCATCTATCAGATGCATGTAAGTACCAAAGAACAGAAAAGAATAAAGTCTAGGAAAAAAACAACAGAAATAGTAATCCCTGGGAAGAATAGGAAAGGGAAGGAAAGGGAAAAAAAGAAAACAAAAGAAAGAAAAATAAAAAGAGGCTTAAAGATCTATAATCATACCTTTTTCCTGAATCTCCAAGGCCTGGCACATTCCCAAAAGGACATGCAAAACCTGCAGAAGTGCCTCTAAAATCTGTAACAATCAAGGAAATAAAATTATAAACAAAGCTAGATAAATATCACAAAAAATAAAATCAAAATTCAAAAGAGCTTTAGACATTTTCTTGACCAACCCCACAAATTTCTTCTCTACAACAGTGACATCAAGGGCCAATCAGCTGACCTTCAGGGACAGAAGCCCTTTCCCTCTGGGCTGGTAGATTTCCTCCTTATGCTGGGTCAGGGTGGTCTTCTTGGGGCCTTTACTCAGTGGCCCTTGGGGCCATTTCTCCCTCCATATTTCATAAATAGGTGATAGTCCCCCTAAATCCTCCCTTTTTATGGCTAAATATTAATTCTTTTCAACTTTATTCTTTATTATCACAAGTTATTTACAATGCTGACTGCCTCTGATTCTACTGTAGTCCAGTTTGTCTACTTCTGGTTGGAAATGTAATGCTACAGTAAAATACATTTTAATATTAGAAGGATCCAGGAACTCATCAAGAGTAACTGGCAGCTGAGCACAGTGGCACACATCTGTAATCCTAGATACTCAGGAGGCTGATGCAAGAAAAACACAAGTTAAGGCCACTGTAGGCAACTGAACAATACCTTGTCTTAAAATTTTTAAAAAGGGCTAGGGGTATAGCTCAATAGAGCACTTGCCTAGCATGTCCAAGACCCCAGGCTCAATCTCCAGAACCACAAAAAAAGGGAAAAGAATAAGAGAGAATATAATCAGATTTATTATAAATTCTAGATATTTATGTATGTCTCATTAGCTTTTCAGTAACCACTTGTACTCACTTCATACTATTAGCTCAAAGAGCATAGAGTAAATAAACTTTTAAATCCTTTTCATAGGAAGGAAGGGACAAGAAAAAAGAGAAAATAGAAGGAAAAAATGGAAGCAAAGCTTCTGTATATAAGGAGGGGAGGGGATTTGAGGGAGGAAATGGGATAAAACAAAGTTTATTTTTAAAAAATCCTTTTCATATATGCTACTCTTAAATTATGAAACCTCTGTTTATGCAGCTGGGTTTTTGGATTGGTTTTTTGTTTTTTGTTTTGTTTTGTTTTGTCTTGATTTTCGTGGTTTTGCTCTGGATTTTTGTGGCAGTACTAGAGACTGCATCCAGGGGCCTGAACGCTAGGTAAGCACTCACTGAGTACATACCAGCACTTTTTGGTTTTTCTTTTTCTGTGAGACAGGCTGGTCTTGAACTTTCATTCCTGCCTCAGCTTCCTGAGTAGCTGTGATTACAAACACACACCACTATGCCTAGCTGCAGCTGATAGCATTTAGCTTTGCATTTATCCTATAAAAGTTTACAGTACTGTAGTAATCCCAGCAACTTTGCAGGGTGAGGTAAGAGGATCACAAGTTCAAAGCCAGCTTGGGCAATTTAGCAAGACTCTGTCTCAAAATAAAAAATAAGCCAGCCATGGTGGCACAAACCTACAATCTCAGAATTCTGGGTGGCCAAAGGAGGTTCATAAATTCAATCCCAGCCTGGGCAATTAATTGACTCAACAAGATCCTGTCACAAAATAAAAAAATTTTTAGAAAAGCTGGGCATGCTGCTTAGTGCAAAGACCCTGGGTTCCAACTCCAGTGCCCCAAAATTAATTAATTAATTAATTAATGGCTGGGGATGTAACCCAGTGCTAGAGCACTTGCCTAGCATATGTGAGGCCCTATGTTCAATCTCCAGTATCACAAAAAAAAAAAGTTCTGCTATTAGCTTTAGCTCATTCAACTGGTCTTCAATTCCCAGCTTTATGTCTTAAATGAGATCAACTTGTTTTATAGATCTTCAATGGAAGCACTGACCCATTTTGCTCACATAGTTCAAGGCAAGCCATCAGGAGCTCCTACCAGAGCCGGGGATTTAGCTCAGTGGTTCCACCGCCTTCCTCGAAAGCACAAGGACCCAAGTTTG
>NW_004624945.1:853951-883603 GCF_000247695.1 Heterocephalus glaber | reverse complement strand
AAAAAAAAAAAAAAGAAGCTCCTACCAAGCAGATACCTAACCGATCATCCTCTGGGATGGTTCTTCAGGCAGTTCCAAAAACCCTATGAATCATGTGGGTCCTGAGACTATATAATTGATTCAGGATGTTAAGAAAGGTATTTATCCAATGTTTCCATTAAGATCAAACAGACTGCAACTACCTCATTTTTCTCAACGACTAGTCTTGGAAAAGCCAGCCAAAAAGATTGAAGTAGGTCTGACATGACTTGCTCATAAGCAACCAAATTTCGCACATTTTCTTAATGTTAAATAATGCTAAGTAAATGTCTGGGGCTGGAAGTGTTTTAGATCTTGGGATTTTTTTCAGATTTTGGAATATTTACATATACATAATGAGATATCTTTTTTTTTTTTTTTTGGTACCGGGGATCGAACTCAGGTCCTTGCGCTTGCGCATAATGAGGTATCTTGAGGACAGGACCCAAGTCTAAACATGAAAATCATGTGTAATAATTTTACACAGTATTTTAAATGTGTTTTCATTTTGAATGCAACTTGTCAAATGAGGTCAGATATAGAATTTCCCCACTGTGGCAGCATGTCAGAGGTCAACATTTCAGATTTTGGAGCCCTCTGGATTTTGGATTTTCAAATTAGGGATATTCAACCTGTACTTTTTCTTATTTCATATATTAAAGTCATTTCATAATCTTCACTGTTGGCATCTTTATCTTGATACACTTTATTCATTACAAAGCCCTTCACATTTGACTTTTAATAAAAATCAACTAAGTCTAACATAGTTATGTCTTTAGCCAACCTACAAATAAATGAATCTAAATTAGAAAGAACTCAAAAAGCAATGCTAGCTTGGAAGACTTGGCAAATGGGCAAGCAACTAAGCACTCCTTGGCAGTACCTAACTATTGCAGCATATAAAAATGACTCTAAATGACAAATTTGATTAAGGAAAAGTTTAAACTATGGTCATAGTCTTCGTTTAAAAAGGAGGGAAGCACAAAATACTTGACAACATTTCCAACAAAATTAACAAAACTAAAAGTCTGGGCACTCTAAAGTAAAAGTTTAGCTACACAGAAATTCTCTTGTATGAGTAACTCGGAATGCCAACCCACAGGAAGACAAATGAGCTGCCTTGGCCTTTTCTACCTACCTCATAGGGCTTTGGTGAATATTGAATAAGACTCATGAGATCCTGAAAAAATACTGTAAGCTGAAAAATACTATAAGCAAGTATGAAACATTTAAGACTATTATTAATAGTATGAAACAAAATCACAAACAATCCAATCGCACTTCAATTTTCCCTCTTTTTGTCATTCTGGAACTTTTTTTTTTCATCTAATAGCAAAGTACAAGTTGCCACATACTTACCTCATCTCTAAGTGAAGGGTCCCTATAAGCCACATCAGACAGCAAAGTTACTAGGCAGAAGCTAAAGCTCTCAGCCACTGGGAGTGCACCTAAAGATGTGAAGACACAAATCAGATCGTCAGAAACAAGACAGAGGGTCACATCAATTTAAGTATTTTTCAACTCAACAGCATGCAAAGGGACCAATTTATAGTGACTGCCTTCACTGAGTCTCAATAGAACAGGTATGAGGCCAGCGTGTTTTCTGAGAAACATTCCTACCTTTCTTTTAGAAAAACATTTTGGCAGTAAACTTAAATGTTTCCTGACCCAATTTATAGTTTGTGATTATAGAACTTCTCAACATGACAGATTCCATTTTTTACTCCCTATCTAAATAAAAATAAATTAATCTTGATAGTGTAAGGATGGTACAATTAGGAAAGCTGTGAAATACATAATATAACTTTAAATTGATTAAAATATTATTTATTTTCTTTCATGCTTTGTTTTGGCAAATAGGGAAAACTCTAATAAGAGTTTCCAAAGATCTGCTTTATTCTACACAGGATTTTTTTTTAGTAGTGCTAGATTCAAAAAAAGGATATAAAAAAGATAAAAGCCAGGTCCTCAAGCATGCTAGGTAAGTGCTCTACACCCCAAGCTTGGGAGCTATACCCCGACCCCCATCCTCATAAGTTTTTAAGTTCTTCTAGTGCTAAGCATCCTATCAGGGAGGTTCTTAGGCGCCTTTAGAGCCAGAGGCAGTCCTCTGCTTTTATTCTTTTTGGTACTGGGGATTGAACCCAGGGCCTTTGTACTGAGTTACACCCCTAGTCCTTTATTTTTTTTATTTTGAGACAGAGTCTCACTAAGTCTCTAAGTTGCATGAACTGCCCTTAAACTTTCGTCCTCTTGCCTCAGCCTCCTAAAGTTCTGAAATCACAGACATCCACCATGCCCAGGCACACTGATGTTCTTACATAGTGATTTCTGAATTTTTTTGGATCGTTCTGTTTTGTTTTTGTTTTTGTTTTTGTGAGGCAGGGTCTCGCCATGTAGTTAGTTCAGGCTGGCCTTGAACTAATCTTGTAATCCAGGCAGCCTCAAACTGACTGTGATCCTACAGCCTCAGCCTCCCAAGTCCTAGGATTACAGGCATGTACCACCACCCTCGGCTGGAAATTTTTAATATCCCTGACAACGTCACAAAAAATACTGAAACTTAAAAAAAAAAAATACTGAAACTTTCATTCCAATATGAATCCACGTATACAGAAGTGGTCACTGTTTTGAAATTTTAAAAAGAAGACAACCCAAGCACAGTGATACACACACCTGCAGTTCCAGGTATTGGTATTTGGGAGTCTCAGAAGAGAGGATCACTTGGACCCAGGACTTCGAGACTAGCCTGGGCAACACAGTGAGGCCCATCTCAAGGGAAAAAAAAAACAAAGCAAAGAAAGAAAGAAAACAGCATCAAAACCCACTGGTATTCCACCAATATTCCACTGGTATTCTCAAATTACATAACACAGTGATGGATATAGACATCTGATTTTTAGGTAATGACATTCTATTTAATTCACCATCCTTAAAATTGCAGGATACATGTACAATTTGGGATCTGAAAACCCACTGGTCAAAAGGTACAGAGGTACAAGCAGGATGTGTACAAGAAAAGCAAAACCTGGGGCCGGGGATTTAGCTCAATGGCACCGTGCCTGCCTTGAAAGCGCAAGGTCCTGAGTTTGATCCCCGGTACCAAAAAAAAGAAAAACCTGTCTTTTGTAGACCAAATCCACCTAACAAATTACCAATGAAAAGGACCAATGTCTCCTTTGCAGACACTAACTCCTGCTGTATCAAGCCCCCACAGAAGTAAATTCCAAAGAAACTTCTGCCTCATGGGTCATGACTCCTAAAATGACGGAGATCTTCTGAGCCTTGGGAAACAAGTACAGTATATAAGAACATCAGTATAGTCCCAGCTACTTGAGAGGCTGAAGCAGGATTATAAGCATAAGGCTAGCCTGGGCAACTCAGTAAGACCCTTTCTCAAAATAAACTTAAAAAAAAAAAAAAGGACTGGGGAGCTAGTATGGTGGTGAATACCTGTAATCCCAGCACTCAGAAGGCTGATGCCAGCCTAGACTACACAGTGAGTTCAACACCAGCCTGAACTACATACCAAGACTGTCTCAAAAAGTAAAAAAAAAAAAAGTGTGTGTGTGTGGAGGGAACCTGAAGATGGTAGCTCAGGGGTATAGCACTTGTCTATATGCATGAGATCCTGGGTTCCCCAGTTCCGCAAAAACAAACAAACAAACAAAAAAATTCAGTGTTATAAGTGTTCAATACAATGCTTGACACACAAAGGACCTATGTGACCATTTCAAAAGAGAAAGAAAAAAGGTAAGAAGGGAAAAGGGAAAAAGAGGGCAGTAGGGCCGGGGATTTAGCTCCATGGTTCCACTGCTGCCTCCCAAGTTCGATCCCCAGTACCAAAAAAAAAAAGCACACATGAATTTATTCCAGTTCCAAAGGTATAAAGTTTAATTAAAACTTAGCAGCAACGAAATGATAAAACTACTTGTAGTTAACATCATGGTTAAACCCCAACATCCATCCCACCCTTTTGGTACAGCAGCAATGGAATATGGACAACTGAATTCCTCCAGGAGTGAGTCTGTAAATCTGAGGGCAATATGACTGACAGTGGTGGTAAACCTATGGCATACGTGCGACTGCACTGAAAGCTCTAAAAGGTTTGCCATCACTGGTTTAGGGGATAGGCAGGTGATCCAATTCCATCCAATGACATACAAGAAAAGGTTTATAAAGGTCCTGAAGTTCTTGCTCACTCTCAGAAGAGTGGAGCAGAAAGCTGCTGGCCCAGTTTCCTCTCTCCCTCCCTCTGCTATGGGCTCTAGACAACAGTGAATAATAAGTTCAGCCCACCCCGCTGCAGTTAGTTGTTCCACAGCCAGGAGCGGGAGCAGCTAAAAGCATCCTAACTAGGTATTAGTATAAATAAACGCTTGATCCTTAAAGACACTGAACATATTTTTCTTTGCATTCAGGGAAATATATAAAGTTACCTCTGACTTTCCATGCTGTGCTTTCTTCTACCCAATACACTTTTGGAAGACCTTTGAGAAGTCGAAGAAGGTATGGAACCACACAATCTTTGTGCTTAAAAAAAAATTATATTTAATAAGTAACTGGCTTTTTCACACAGATTAAACTTAATGCAAAGTATATCCACATCCTAATCACCTAAAAGATATTATACACCTAAAAGATATAATGTGTATGTAAGTTCACACGACATCACACTCTTACTATTTTCATACAGCAGAATCCAGAGATTGTCACATCAGCCTGCACCACAAAGGTCTAAGGGCTCCAATTTGCCCTCTGGAGCTGAGTGTCCAGCCTGTTTGGGTCTCCTCTAGGGGCTGAGCCTCAGTGAGGACCTCTCCAGAAGGAATATGTGATACACTTAAAGCTGCCTTCAGTGAAAGGAATTCAAACAGCCCCAAACTAATCCATGGCCTCAAGGATAAGATGCTTTAAAAAAACTTTTTTTTTTGCTTCATGTTTCCTCATGCTCTTCTCAAGTTGAGCATTAAACTTTATGGCCAACATTACCCCAATGAAAAAAATTATTTTCCTCTAATTTCCAAACAAGCCAATAACATACAGCTTCATACCCTTCCATCATTGGCTTTTTGGTTATTTCCCAATTGATTGTTCCAGTTCAAGATTAGATAAGCATGCTCCAGAGAAGAAGATTTGATATTCCAATATACTAAACACCATGTGATGGTTTTAAAAACATGGCTACAAGTTCCTTGATGTTCTTCCCACCCAATTCACTTCCCACTGACAATGGACTGCCTTAGTTACTTATTTCTAACACACACAGAAAGCAGCATAAATGTAACTCTGACTTCTAAGACTAGAATAGAGAAACCAATGCAACTTATACCTGGCTCTTTCTCAGGAGACTAGCCCTAGAATCCAAACACAATGTTGTAATAAGACCCAGGCCACATGGAGAGGCCATGTACACAGGACTGCCCTGGCCAAAAGCCCTAAGATCAATCCCTACACATGTGTGTGGATGAGCCTTCAGATGATTCCACCCCTAGCTTTCAAGCCACTCCAGATGACACCCAGTGGAGTAGACAGTGACTCATGTAAGCAGATTCATAAGCCAAAGAAAAATTGTTACTAAGCCATTAAGTTTGGGGCAAGTTTTTTATGCCACAATAGATAACCTAAACAAACAAAATTTTCTTTAGGAAAAACAATTTTTCCTCTAAATGATAAAAGGTAGCTAGCCGGGTGTGGTGATGCATGCACTTGGGAGGCTGAGGCAGGAGGATCGCCGAGAGTTTGAGGCCAGCCTGGGCTACATAGTGAGTTCAGGGCCAGCCTGAACTACAAAGGGAGACCCTGCCTCGAAAAACCAAAAAAAAAAAAGATCCAGATAAAAGGTAGCTAGCTGTCCAGGATCCTAGTACACTGAAAAGACACAAAATTCCACAGGGCCAGGTATGGTGATACACACCTATAATCCTAGTATGCTGGGATGCTGAGGCAGAAGGATTCCAAGTTTGAACCCAGCCTGGGCAATTTAACAACTTAGACCTTGTCTCCAAAAAAAAAAAATTAAAAAGAGTTTGGAAGCGCAAGGACCCAAGTTCGATCCCCAGTACCAAAAAAGAAAAAAGAGTTTGGGATACAGCTCAATGCAAAGGCCTTGATTCAATTCTTAGTACCACAGTGGAGAAAGGGGAACCTTCAAAGGACCTACACTGCAGGGGAAGCAGTACAGGTGGCTCTTCCCTATATAAAGTATGATGGCCTTACTAGTATGTGGTAGTAAAACTTCCAACTACCCTGGCCATAGCTGCTGCCATGGCAGCCCAAGAACAAGACACAAAAGAGGCCAAGGCACAGCCCATCCTGGATGAAGGAATATAAACACCAGGAGAGCCAAGAAAAGTGGGTCCCTAGGGCATTCTCAGGGGACTGACAAAGCATGATGGGTTCCTCTCCTGGTACTCATGAGGCCCACGGGCCTCCTTGGAAGCACAAGAAAATGTATGGTCCAAGAGACAATGGCATGTGCCATCTGGAACCCTGTCAATCCTTACCAGGAACCAGAATTACACCAAAGGTAATTTGCACTCAACTTTTCCTTGATATCTTAAAAAGTCTAATATGAGTTCAACATTTTTGGGACTTACAGATAAATCTATGTTTAACAAGGATACTTTCAAGCAAAATATATTTATACAACAATGGGCTGGGTATGGTGGTGCACACCGTGGAGCATGCAGGAGGCTGAGGCAGGAAGACCACTGAGAATTCAAGGCCAACCTGGCCTACATAGAGAGTTCAAGGCCAGCCTGAACTATACAATAAGACCTGTCAACAACAAGAATTTCTTATAAAGGTTTTTAAAAATTATGGGCCAGGAGTTTAACTCAGTGGCACCGCACCTGCATCACAAGTGCAAGGTCCTGAGTTCAATACCCAGCACCAAACAAAAAAAAATTATTTTCTACCCTTAATAATTCATTTTTATATTTAAATAGGATTTGGCAAATAGGAAAGTAGAAATGATTTTCTTTCTTTTCACATTTATGAATATTCAGAAGAGGGCCAGGGATTTAGCTCAGTGGTGCCTCGCAAGTACAAGGTCCCGAGTTTGATCCCCAGTACCAAAAAAATTTAAATAAATAAATAAATATTCAGAAGAAACACTAAAGGCAGTTTATGCATCTAATTTTGATTTTTCTTGTGATGTAGGTAAGAAAACCTACTTAATTAAAATACCACATTAAAATGCTTATTTTTTCAACTATATAAGTATTGTGCCAAAAATATTAATGTGCATTAGCATAAACCTTCAAGTACATACAAACTAATTTTTTACATAAGTATTCGAATATCTAACATCTTTATTTTCCTAACATAACATGATTAAACTTGAAAATTTTAAAATGGTGCCTGATGACAAAAACTCAATGATCAATCATTTGGTTCAATTAATTCTGGTAAATATAAAAACAAAACAAAATAATGGTCATTTTTTTACAAAATCTCAGTTTGTATAAAACAATAGCATCCATAAGTCTGATGAGCATTTTACCGGGGACTGAAAACCAAGCTTATTCTGGAGGGCACACAATTACTTCTTAAAGAAATTTATCTTATTTTTGGTAAAAATAAAACAAGGATTTTTTATTATTTAATTTTACAATATAATATATTCACAGTTTAAAAAATCCCTAAGAAGGTATGCAGCATTAAGATGTCTCATTCCCATCTTTCATGTACCCTGCTTCGATCTCTGCCTTAAAACACTTTGATTAGGTTGGGATGCATTCTTCTAGTATTGCATTAGGTAAATATAAGCAAGGACAAATTAAAATTCTCCCACCATCTTCACAATGCAGAAACTAAATTTAGTAAAGCCTTACTTGAAGATCAGATTCAATGAGAAAAATGCCCAATGCGATAACTGCATCTCTTCGTCTTTCATCTAGTTGGAAGATCCCATGGAAATCTACAGGACACATGCAAAGCAGCTTCTGGACCTAGAAAATGAGATGCATGTGTGTGAGCCACATTCAGAATAAATCAGGCCCATAAAAGCCCAATGAGTCCATATAACCAATAAAACATTACTTTTCAATTAAAAATCATGCTAGCCAGGCACAGTGGTACACACCTACAGTCTAAGCTACTCAAGGACAGAGGCAGGAAGATTACAACTTCAAGGCCACCCTGGGCAAGTTAGTGAGATCTGTCTCAAAAAGTAAAAATAAAAAATGAAGGGCCAGGGATTTAGCTTAGTGGTTCCACCACCTACCTTGCAAGCACAAGGTCCCAAGTTCAATCCCTGGGACCAAAAAAAAAAAAAAAGGGAAGTGCTTCCTACAGCTCAGTGGCAGATTACCCTGAGTTCAATTCTCGGTTCTTAAAAAAAAAAAAAAAATCATAAAAATGGGGCCTGCGGTGTAACCCTGAGGTAGAACACTTGCCTAGCATGCATGAAGCTCTGGGTTTGACCCCAGAATGGGGGGAGGGGGGTATGAAAAGGGCATTTCCAGCTGCTAAAGTAATTATACACATGACCACAAAATACATACATTCTGAGAACATATGCTGACAGTTAAAATGATGTCAACAGAGAGAGATATGGCTCAATGTCTAAAGTGTGTTTTGATATCAGGATAGACCAGGGTCCCCCTAAGTAGTTTACCCATCTCTATCTGCAGTAATAAGGTAATAATAATTTCCCTGAGGGATCTTTTTAAAAATTTAAGTATGTTGCATAACATGAGGTCATGGGTTTGATTCCCAGTACTGAAAAAAAAGTATTTGTAAAACAGTGGGTGACCGTGTATTTACACAGCAAGGGCTCAATAAACAATACCTATTTTTACTAGCTACGTCACAATAGTGACTAACAGAAGGCAAAGCAGGCAAACCAATTTATTAGGTATATGGAAAAATCAGGACTATCTTCAAAACAAAACAATAGCACATACTTATGTAAAAGGAATTGAAAATCTGGATTTAATATGAACACAGGTGATACCAATCCTGAGAATCTGCCATAAAAAGCATTAAGAAACACCAGGACCTTGACCCTACTCTTCTATAAAAGATTCAATGAAGAGATATTTGTGGATATTCATATGCTCATGGTGACATATTTTAACAATGTATCAAGTGTATTACTTGATATCTGTCCTGAAAATTCATTAGGAAATTACCACTGTAATTTTTTTTCACTGCTAGGAATCAATCGCAGGGCCTTGGGCATGTGAGCAAGTACTCTAGCAATGAGGTACATACCCACCCTTTTTTCATTTTGAGACAGAGTGTCAATAAGTTGCCCAAGCTGGCCTCAAACTAGAGATTCTCCTGCCTCAGTCTCCTGAGTAGTTGGAATTACAGGCATCCACCACCACATGCAGCATAAAGTATTTTTAAAAAACATTTTCAAAAATATGCTTCAGAGGAAAATGTTCCTTGTGTAATCAGGAAAAAATCCAGTAAGTTAAAATAATAGTATCTACATATGGGGGAAATCCATGCTTTTAATAATTAGTACTTAGACAAGAGAGCATAAAGTAATAGATAAGAACAAAAATGCAGTGTTTCTCCATAAGGAGAATGTCCTTCACAATCAGAGGGAGAAATAAAATACAAAGAGAGATACAGACCAAACACAAAAGTGATAATTTCAGGGACTTCAGCCACTTCTAAGATCTCACCAATGAATCACTATTCATATCTTCATTTAAAAATTTACAAAGATTTTTGTTTGTTTCTTTGTTTTTGAGAATCAAAGCCAAGGCCTCACAGGATAGGCAAGTATTCTATTGCTGAGTTTTAGCCTTGGCCCTCCAGAGAATTTTAAATCCCTGTAAATAACCAAAAGGCAGAATCACAACAGATTAAGTCAATGAGATTCAAATAAAGTCAACATCAAACAGCAAGAAAAAACCCAGGGCCCTAATAAGGTCCATGTCCTTTGCCCTGTCCAGTGCACTATTTTATCAATATCCTGTTCCAATACACAGAAGACACTACCCCACATAGCTGAGAGGTGAAGCTAATGTAAGGAGCAGCATGGAGACTCAGAAACGTGCCAAAAGTGCCACAGTATAGTTATTAAATATGACAAAGAGTAGCTATACAAAAAGACAAAAAGACAGCTCATCACATGCCAAACACACATCCACCTAAATTTGTTTATTCTAATACTGGGGATTGAACCCAGAGCTTCACACTTCAGCCAGACAAGCACTCCACTATTAAGCTACATCCCCAGACATTATTTTTGTATTTTTCAGAAGAGTCTTGCTATGTTGCCAAGGATGGTGTCAAACTCCTGGGTTCAAGCAGTCTTCCTGCCTCGGCTTCCTGAGACTCTGGGTATGTACCATCATGGTCAGGCTATACTTAAGTTTAGATTTCTTTGCTCTTAGTGCTTTTCTCTACCCCTAGAGATTTCTTTGTGGGTAGGGTAAGGACCATACTTTGGTTTTCTATTGTACATAAATAAATCTAATGTTGACAACTTTTATTTTTGTTTGTGTATGTAGAGTTTTTCCTTGGCGGGGGACAATTTTTAGCTAGTAAAGAAATCCATATTGGAGTTAGACTTCCATCTGGGCTCTGGCATAGGCCAGCTGGGTGGCAAGCTGAACCTCAGCTTCCCTGTCTACACAGCAACTCTATGGGACTAGAGGAGATAATGTGCCTGATACAAAGGCATAGCCACTACCTGGAGTTAGTACTTCACTCAACAATACAGAAGCATTTTCCAAGCTATTGATCTTCAATGATGTCCTTCAGAGTCAGTCAAGAAATATGAGAGTCAAGTCAGTATGTCTTCTAATTCATTCAATTCACTATTTACTAGATACAAATGCCATGAGGCACTGCCCTGGGTACCGTGGATGCAGAGCAAAGTGAACATCTTAAAGAAAGCCCTGGCTGTCATCCTAGATAAACTGGTCAAATCAGAGATTTGAGGGTGTAATGACAAATACAAAATAAAGATAAAAGGTTCAATTCTTCCTGCTGAAAATAAGGGAATATCCTTCATTCCCTCTTTCTCTAAGCATTTACTTCAGAAAATTTGTAATCATATGTTATTTCCTCTTTTCTTTGAAATGAATCTAAATCTTTTTGAAGACTGGGCAAGTCTTTGACCTAGGAATGTCTTTCTTCTCAGGGTCCTAGGACTTTGCATCTCTTTGAAATGCAAACATCCCAATTTCCATGGGAGAGCAGAGCCAAACTTCCATAGATACCTCACTTCAAGACATAAAACAACCTCCTGTCATAAAAGTATGAGAAGTTTGTTTTTCTTCTAGACAAAGCCAAATAACTGACACAGATGGTCACCCTAATTACCAGTAATGCTGGGATGAACTATGTGCAACATGTGGTACCATCAATCTTGTAACTATTATTTATGTTGAAAATGTATATAACAGGTTATACTTGCTTGGCTATCTAAAGGGTAAGATTTCTTTCTGTCCTTACAATCTCTCAACAGACTGCCTGTGGTCATAATCATATTTTGGTTTAATGCTTATTCAGTTATGTTTTCTTTCTTTAGTACCTTCATGGACAGTATTCCTGGGTTGGGAGATTTTGTTTTTAATTATATTTCCCCAACAGTAGTACCTGAAAGACTACATTTTTGTTTTGTTTTGTTTTAGGCAGGGTCTCACTATGTAGTTCAGGTTGGCCTCAAACTCACAGAAATCTTCCAGCCTCAGCCTCCCTCCTAAGTGCTGGGATTACTAGCATGCGCACTAGACCCAGCACAAAGATTATTTCTGATGGGGTGATCAGAAGGCCTAAGGAAGTATCCATTACTGCAAAAGATGGAAGTAGCTGTACTATATTAGGAAAGAGCATTTCCACTGGGAAAGAGAGCAGGGATGTTGAGAAATTCAGGTCCAGGCAAAGATAGTCCCCATAGGGCTCCACAGGGCCCAGACTGGCACCTAGATTGTATTCTAATAGCATGGTGGGGGGGTCAAAGTGACTCCTCTTAGTGACTCTGGAGTTTAGAACTGAGGTTTAGAAAATCCCTCCAGCTGCTGTACAGAGAATGGATCTTGAAGGACAAAAATAAAAGCAACAGAGAAATGAGTCAGGGGACCCTAAAGAAGTCCAGGCAAAAATGGTTGTGATGTGAATGAGCAGAGACAAAACAGACCAGCTCAAGATGTTCTGGAGGATCTGATGGTGGGTGGGATGAGGAAGTGAAGGAAAGATGATTTTACTTGCCTCTGTGTCACACCAGAAAATATCCAAAGGCTAGGCTGGGGATGTAGCTCAGTGGCACTGTACCTGCCCGGCAAGCGCAAGGTCCTGAGTTTGATCCCCAGTACCAGGGAAAAAAAAAAAAAGAAAATATCCAAAAGCCAACAGCCAGGACAGGAAGTGAACCATAGAAACATTCCATGCAAGGAGTAAAGGAATATTTATTTCTTTAAATAAAGACATAAAGGGCTGGGGATTTAGCTCAGTGGTTTTGCCGCCTGCTGCGCAAGCACAAGGACCCGAGTTCAATCCCCCGTACCAAATAAATAAATAAATACATACATACATACATACATACAATCTGGAGACAACTGGGTTAATGGTAAACACAACTGCTATCTTCAGCTCCCCTCACCCACTACTGGGAATTAAAACCAGGTCCTTTACACTAAGCTACACACCCTCAGCAATTTTCTTTTTTAACGTTGAGATAGGATCTCACTAAATTGCTAAACTGCCCAGTCTAGGCTCAAATTTGTAATCCTTTTATTTTTATAAATTTGTAATCCTTTTGCCTCCGTCTCCCAGAGTGCTGGGATTACGGGTGTGAGCCACCATGCCTGGCCTTTCCTCAGCTATTTGAAGGGCTTCAATAACATCAATATCAGCAACTCCTCTATTAAGACTAGTCACTAGTACATTTATCTGTCCTCTTAGTTCCTCCAACAGACATCAATCATCACTTAACATCTTTGGATTCTTATTTGCTACACTATGGACATGCATGAATGAATACACAGATAAAAGATATGTTTACTCTCCCCCGGGTTGTAGACCCTTGGATCTATTCATAGTTTGTGCCCAGACTTCACATAGACCAGTGCAGCAGGTTCTCCTCCCAATACTGGCTCTCTCCTATTGAAGAGGGGGTGGGGGGAGAGGGGGAGCCTCTCTTGGCACTTACCCCAGAGACCAAAGGTTAACTCCAGGGCCTCCTCTTTTACATAAAGTATAAGGATAGATTTTTCCCTCAAAGGTCAGGTGCTTGGGGTGGGTTGAGTTGGGTTTTTGTTTGCTTATTCCTTTGTTTTTTAGGTATCATTTCGCTCTTATCTGGAAACTAATACTAAGAATGGACTTAGACCTGAGCTCTAACAATACCCCAGAGTAAGAATTCAGCATCATCACCATGTCCAAACCTAGTCACCCCACCAAGAGACAGTTCTAAAGACAGCACAATTTTTAGGACCCAGACCCTTGTCTCCTCTAGAATGCCCTCTCTAGGGTCCTCAGCTTCTACTTCAAATACCCAGACAGTACTCTGAGCTACTCTGACTTCAGCCCTTCCATATCCACTCAATTAAAAATATTTAAATAGAAATAATCTCTGACAATTAAGAAATTACTGTAAAGGTTGAACCTGCAGTTTTAAAATGTAAAAGGGAAGCCAGGGATGATGGCACACTCCTGTAATCCCAGCACCGAGGAGGATGAGACAGGAGAATCACTGCAAGTTCGAGGCCAGCCTAGGCTACATAGTGTCTCAAAAAACCAAAAAAATGAATAAATGAATGAAGGGAAGGGAAGACATCAAACAGAATAAACAGAGATATAGAAAACGAATCAGTGGGCTAGGGATTTAGCTCAGTGGCACCACACCTGCCTCGAAAGCTCAAGGTCGTAAGTTTGACCCCCCACCCCCACCCCAAAAAGGAAGAAAATGAATCAGTGTCGGGCATGGTGGCACATGCCTGTAATCCCAGCACTCAGGACTGCCATGAGATTGAGGCCCAGCCTGGGCTACAAGAGTTAGTTCAATGTAGTGTTCATAAGCAAAATAAGCAAGCCAAATAACATAAAACTATCCATATTATAATTTACAGTGATTGATCACAAAATAATGATCTAATAACTGAATGATCATTCTGATATACCTTGCAAGCAGGACAGCATTCATTCAAATTTAGGTTTAGGTTTAAATATCAACTGATATTTATATATAAAAGATAAAGGGCACATGTTTGGTAAACCTAAGTGAACATGATGTCAGGACCAAACTCAGAAATATACTGAATTCAGAAATATGTTGCATTTCATGGGAACACTCATCATTATCTTCTCTTTATTAGAATGTAGACAGCCTTTCTTATGTTTACCTATTTTTCTTGGTTTTTTTCGTATTTCTCTTTCATTTTCAACTTTCCCTTCCTGTTTATAATGGAAGCTCTTGAGCAATATAAAAAACCAGGCTTTAGCAACAGAGTGATAAAAATGTGGGGGATCCCTGGGAAGGCAGAACTAAGTTCTATTGTTTAGATCAAATCTTTTATGATGAATATTTCAGAAGTTTAAAAAAATAATCAAGATAACACACACATACATGCCATATGCCCTTTTTTTTTTTTTGGTACTGGGGATTGAACTCAGGACCTTGTGCTTGTGAGGGAGGCGGCGGAACCACTGAGCTAAATCCCCAGCCCCCATATGCCTTTTAAAGGAGGAGCCAGTATTTGTCATACCTGTGAATTGAATTATAGTCAAATTTTTTAGGTCAAATCATTTCACAACTGTGTTACTAGTATTTAAAGCTGGAGAATTCTTCATTAGAGGCAGAGTTTTGTCTTAGTTTTCGTTTTTCACAGGTCAAAACTGGAAAAATTCTCTTAAGTCTTCAAGATAAACCACTTGTGTTTGTATCAGCATATGCGTGAACATGAAAGAATCAGGTACGATTTCTGCTTCAACAGATTTACATGTTTGTGTTGTTACTGAAAAAGTACACTCATTGTTTATAGCTCCCAAGGAGACCCTTACTACATTTTTTTTTATAGTGGAAAACTTTATTTTTGTAATTTTTATTTGCAAAAAAATGAGCATCAAAAAGAATACTCCAAAGAATAAGAATTACTACAGCAAATAAAATGAAATTCAAGTATGATTTAATTACTGTGTGATCCTTTTTTTTTTTTTTTTTTTGGGTACTGGGGATCGAACTTGGAACCTTGCACTTGTGAGGCAGGCGGCAGAACCACTGAGCTAAATCCCAGGGCCCACTGTGTGGTCTTTTAAAATGTCACTTGTTTTACCAGTACTTTTTTTTTTAATTAAAAGCTTTAATATGAAAAAAAAAAAAAAAAGAGTTCAAGGCCAATCTGAACTACATTGTAAGAGCCTGTCTCAAAAAACACAAAATAAAACAAAACAAAAATCAGTGAATTATGAACTACAGCGGCATAGTAAGCAGAGAAATGGCCCTCCCAAAGATGTCCTTCCTAATCCTGAACTGGTGAATACATCATTTTACATGGCAAAAGCAAATCTGTAGATGTGACTAAGTTAAGCACTATGAAATGAAGAAACTATCCTGGAGTATGTTACTGGCACAATATAATCACAAAGGTCCTTTAAAAGTAAAAGGCAGAAAGGGAGGTCAGAGTAATGAGCTATGAGGTCAGCCCATCATAGTTGCCTCTTGAAGATGAAGGGAACATGAACCAAGGAATGTTCTAGAGGTCTGCCTCCAGAAGATGGAAAGGCCTAGAAGTAAGATTTCCTTATACTCTCCAGAAAAATAAGTAACCCTGCCATCATCTGTTAGTCCCAAGACCTGCATCAGGTTTCTATTCTATGAAACTGCAAAACAATAAATGTGTGTTGCTCTAAACCACTAGGATTTTGGCTTACTTTGTTAAAGCAGCAATATGGAACTAGTACAAATAGTCATAGAGTATCAAACAAAGCTCAAAGCTTGGATTGCCTATCAAGAAAGAAAAATGAGTAACCAGATTACAAGCACTATTTATTTTCTTCTTTTTTTCTGATTTCCACATTTTCTATAAAGAACATTGATAACTTCAGATCAGAAAAAATAATTTAAACATTAGAAACAACTTTGCCATTAATGTCAATCCTACTTTTTTATTTATTGGGGGGGGGTACTGGGGATCAAACTCAGGACTTTGCGCTTGCAAGGTAGGCATCGGAACCACTGAGTTAAATCCCTGGCCCATCAATCCTATTTTTAAAGGGCAATAACATTTATACTCTTAAGAGCTCAGAAAATAAGAGAAAAGCATGTAATATTTTAATAGAATTTAGATAATCTAAGAACAATGAACACAAAACTGACAGAAGATCTGGGTCAAATAAACAAATATTTTCTGTATGCAATGGGCCTATAAGTTCTTTAATTTCAATATCTTATTATCAGTAAAAATTCTACTGAAATAAAAGCTTTAATCTAAATAAAAAGCTGGGGGATTTTTTTGGTACGGAGGACCGAGCTCAGGACCTCATGGCTGGCAGGCAGGCACTATGCCACTGAGCTAAATCCCCAGCCTAGCTTTTTTTTTCAATGGGACAAGAGATGCAGCTATTTCAGCCCCAACTTAAGACTCCCTACGGCTCCAACTACAGGCACAGCGGAGACCAAATGAGCTATCAAATGCCACAAGAAACTCAGATACATAAAGCTGAATCTCATAAAACTACCTTGAAAATATTTTATAGCTGTGTAGATAAAAAGACAAATGCATAAAATAATTCCTTAGCACCCCCAAAAAACCCAGAATGTAGCACAGAGCTTCTCTTGGTATAATTTCTGTAAAGAAATACAAGTCCAATTCATCCAGGGAAATGATCCCGAAGGATCACTGACATCTCTGAATGTATGCAGAAGAATAAATATGGGGCTGGAAGAGGTCACACAGGCTCACCTACCAAATGTTTTGGGCAGGCCATGTGTTCTTCTATCCTACTTTTACAGATTAGGTAACCAAGCCTAGATAGGTCAAGTACAAATGAGGCAACAGGCTCTTAACTTGACTCTCTCTCTGACTTTTGGCCCTTCATACTCTAATATTACCACTTCTATTTCATATATCTTCAATGGCTCTCCAAAGAAATCTTAACGCTAACTCCCAGCCTGGCAACTTCTGTACATTCAGGACTCTATATATTTCACTTCTTGCCGGCCTTTTCCATGGTTTTCATCCATCTGCATCATTTCACCTCAACTATTCTCTCTCCTATAAAAATTTTACCTATTCTTCCGAAATCCATCTCAATTGTTTCTTGCTTCTTGAACATTTTTTCAGACCCTAACAACTTAAAGGGATCTCTCTATTATATCTCTCAATGGCCCATATAGAATTTTGCACTTCTCTTGGGATAATTATCTTCCTTATTTATTTTGGAATTACTTGTATACCTATCTTCTGCTCACTGCCAATAGGATTATGTGTTTCTCATCAATGTATCCAGTGAACTCTACACATTTCAGAACTTTAATGTTAAACTACTTAATGGAACAAACCAAGATTACAGACCTTTGATGAGGTGAGGAGAGAAAAGAGATATAGGAACACTAGAATTCAGCTTCCTAGTGCAGGGTTAACTATGCTTTGATACCTGTCATGTAACAAGCATAGTAGTCTTCCCTTACCCATAGGACCATGTTCCAAGATCACCTGTGGATGCCTGAAACAGACAGTACTAAACCCTATAAATGAATGTGTTTCTCATATTAACTAAGCACTTATCACACACTGTGACCATAACTTTTAGTTTGGGGCATGAGCAAAACTAACAAATTCCATTTCCTTCTTCACGGTTTCGTGGATAGGTCGGCTTCCATTGTAGATCTTAGTAATCACAGCATACAATTTTTTTCTTTTCTTACTAAGCCAAGAATTTGCATCTTTTCATTTAAACAAAGTACAGCTTCTTTTTGGCATATCCAAATTGCTAGCATCACTACTCTTGAGATTTGGGGCCAAATTAACAATTACCTGAACATAAACACTTTGATACTGCAACATTTGATCTGATAACCAAGATGGCTACTAAGTGATTAACTGATAGGTAGCATAATACAGTCCACACATGAGACAAATAGATGATTCACATCCCAGGCAGGATGGAACAGAACAATGTGAGATTTCATCATGCAAATCAAAATGGTGCACAATTCAAAACTTGTTTATTTGTGGACCTTTCCACTTAATAGTTTTGGTAGACATTTGACCAGGGGTAACTGAAACCAAGAAATGGAATATCACAGATAAAGAGAGAAGGGCTGCGGATTTAGATCAGTGGTGCCACCGCCTGCCTTGCAAGCCCAAGGTCCTGAGTTCGATCCCCAGTACTAAAAAAAAAAAAAAAAGAGAGAGAAAACTACATCTATGAGGTTCTGACATTCAACTGCACTGAATAAATACCTGCTTCATCACTGAATGAATGGAAGGATAGAGAGACGAATACTCAAAGTGAATCCCTTACAAGTTCTACAATCTAGCAGAAGTTCCAAAATTAATATAAATGACACAACACCTATTGTATAACACAGGCCAGAAACCAAATGATTGAAAGTCTGACACAAGGTCACAGGTTTGATGCAAAATACTCTCAAGAGGGCCGGGGATTTAGCTCAGTGGTTTCACCGCGCAAGGACCCGAGTTCGATCTCTGGTACCAAAAAAAAAAACAAAAACAAAATACTCTCAAGAAACTGGGGCTCTAATGAGAAAAATATCAGAAAATTTGAATCTGGGCCCTATCAAACTTGTCACACACATCAGATAAGAAAGAACTAGGTCTGGTGCGTGCCATTCTCCAAACAGAAACAGTCAACTCTCTTTAAGTCTGTATCACATGCCAGGTGCTGGTGTGTATTAACTCATTTAATCCTCAAAACAACTCATTAGGTAGACACTATTCATCAAATGAAGAAACAGACTCCAGGAAGTCAAAGGCCTAATGCAGAATAAAGCTTTATAATATTTGGGGGAGGGGCAGATTTAAAATAGGGTCTCACTATATAGTTCAGGGTGGTCTTGAATTCACTATGTAGCCCAGGCCAACCTCGAACTTGAGGCAATCCTCCTGCCTCAGCCTCCTAAGTGCTGAGATTATAGGTGTGTACCAGCATTCTCTGCTCTTATTTTGGACTTTTTCACACAAAATCTCACTAATACTTCTGCCTCAGCCTCCCAAGGGCTGAGATTACAGATGTATGCCAGCACACCCAGCTATAATCTTTTTTATTTTTATTTATTTATTTTTTTAAGTACCGGGGATCAAACTAGGGTCCTTGTGCTTGCACAGCAGGCAGCAAAACCACTGAGCTAAATCCTGGCCCCTATAATCTTTTTTAAATAAAAAAACAGCATAAATGATTTTTCAGAATTTTATAATAAACTACCAAGTGGCTGTTTTTAGGTCATTATTAAGGGTCACTAAGCTCAAAATCTTCCAGAAATAGCCAGGTATGGTGGCACATGCTTGGAATCCCAATACTTAGGAGACTGAAGCAGGAGGACCGCTGAAAGTTCAAAGCCAGCCTGGACTACACAGTGAGTTCAAGGCCATTCTGAACTACAACATAGTAAGACCTTGTCTCCCCCCCGCAAAAAATTTCCAGAAATAAACAAGGTTATTCTTTTTATTTTTTTATGGAACATGTTTGCAGTACATAATGATTACATTCATTGTGGGGAATTGGTACATGTACATAACACACCTCAATTCTTTTTGTTCCCCTTCCCTTCCACCCCCGTTTTTTTCCCTCAGCATCAGATTTATTTCTTTTATGTCTTTAATTTTCATAAACACAGATTAACAGCCAGACTAATGGGCCAAGAAACATAAAACAATTATACTAAATCAAGGTACACTTCCAGATACATTGGTTATGCTGGATTACAATAACTTTTTCTCTCCTCTTCTTCTCCCTATTGTCTGTCTTTTATGTTGCACTTTATATAATTGGGTTTCTCATATAAGAGAAACGGGATATTTATGCTTACATATTTGATTTCCTTCACTGAACATTATGGTCTCAAGATGCATTCATTTTCCTACAAATGACTCAAATTTATCCTTCTTTATGGCAACGTAGTACTCAACTACTTATAAATACCAAATTTTCTTTATCAATTCATCTGTTGACAGACATATAAACCTGCTTCTGGGGCTGAGGATGTAGTTCAGTGGTGCTGCGCCTGCCTGGCAAGCACAAGATCCTGAGTTCAATCCCTGGTACCAAAAAAACACCCAAACAAACAATAAACCTGCTTCTAAGATTTAGCTGTTATGAATGTGCTGGCTATAAATGTAAGTATGCAGGTATCTCTGTAATATGATGTCTTCGACTGTTTTGGGAAGATACCCAAGAAGGGAATATATAGGTCAAACAGAATTTCCATTTTTAGTTTTTTGAGAAATCCCCATACTGATTTTCACAATGGTTGTACCAGTTCACACTCCCACAATGAAGAATGGTTCCTTTTTCACCACAGCCTCTCCAACATTTGTTATTGTGATTCCTTGAAGACAGCCATTCTTTCTGGAGTGAGATAGAATCTCAGTGTTGTTCTAATTTGTATTTCTCAAATGGCCAGCATTGCTCATCATATTTTCTTGTATTTATTGGCCATTTGTTCTTCTTCATCTGAGAAGTATATATTCATTTCAGATGCCCATTTTTTGACTGGGTCTTTAAATTTGGGGGAGTTAATTTTTTTTGAGTTCTCTGTATATTCTAGATATTAGTCCTTTGTCTGAGAAGTAGCTGGCAAAAATTTTTTGCCCATTCTGCAAGTTGTCTCTTCACTCTGATGGTGCTTCCCTCACTGTGCAGTAGCTTTTTAATTTGATGTGATCCCATTTGTTGATTCTTGGTATTTTTCTTGTGCAGTTGGGGTTCTGTTCATAGAGTCTTTGCCTACATTGGTATCTTCAAGAGTTTTACCTACCATTTTGTCTTCTAGCAGATTAAGTGTTTCTGTTTTAATACTTAGATCTTTGATCCATTTTGATTTTAATTTAATGTATGGTGAGAGATATGGATCTAGGTTCAACCTTCAGCATGTAGATAGCCAGTTTTCCAAGCATCATTTGTTAAAGAGGCTATCTTACTTCCAGCGAAAGTACTTGGCCCCTTAGTCAAAGGTAAAGTAGCTGAATGTGCCTGGAGTTGTTTCTGCATCCTCTATTCCACTGACCCATAAGTCTGGTTTTTTTCCCCCAATACCATGCTGTTTTTATTACTGTAGCTTTATAGTATATAACATGCTCTCTGGGACTGTGATGCCCCTGCCTTGCCCTTGTTGCCTTTGTTGCCATTTTTGCTATTCTAGGTCTCTTTTGGTACCATTTACAATTTAAGATTGCTTTCTCTGTTCTGTAAGAAATGCTATTGGTGGGGCCGGGGATTTAGCTCAGTGGTTCCGCCCCCTGCCTCGCAACCGCAAGGACCGGAGTTCGATCCCCGGTACCAAAAACAAAACAAAACAAAAAGAAATGCTATTGGTATTTTGATTTGGGGTCCATTAAATCCATGTAACAGTTTTGGAAGAATAGCCATTTTGACTATGTTGGTTCTGACTAATCAGGAACAGGGGATATCTTTCCATTTTCTGATGTCTTCTTTGATCTCCTTTTCAAAATACTGTAGTTTTCACTGTAGAGGTCTTTCACTTCCTTAGGTTAATTCCTAAGCACTTCATTTTTCTTGATGCTAATATGAAAGGTACTTTTTTCTCTAATTTTTTTCTTGCTGAGTTTATTATTGGTGACTTTGTATCTGGCTACACTGTTGAATTTGGTTATTAATTCTAGGAGTCTTTCAGTGGAATTTTAGGGTTCTTCTGTGTAGAGGATCATGTCATCTGGAAATAATGATAATTTAACTTCTTTTCCTATCCTTGTCCCTTTTATCTCTCTCTTGACTAATTCCTCTGGCTAATGTTTCAAAAACTATACTGAACAGGAGTGGTGATAGTGGGCATCCTTGACTTGCTCCTGATTTTAGAGGAAAAGCTCTCAGCTTTTCCTTTAGTATGATGTTTAGCCATTGGTTTGTCATAGACAGCTTTTATCAGATTGAGATAAAGACATTCTGTACTTATTTTCTTCAGAATTTTTACCATGAATGGATGTTAAGATTTTTTCAAATACTTTTCTGCATCTACTGAAATTATCATGTGATCTTCTGTACTTGTTTCTGTTTACATCATATTACATATGATTTACATATGTTGAACCATCCCAGCATCCCTAGAATGAATGCTACTTGGTGATGATATATGATCTTTTTGATGATTTGCTGATTCTGTTTGCCAGTATCTTATTGAGGATTTTTGTATCTATGTTCATTAAAGAGATTGGCCTGTAGTTCTTTTTTTTTTTTTTTTGTACCGGAGATCGAACTCGGGTTCTTGCATTTGCTCAGCAGGCAACAAAACCACTGAGCTAAATCCCTGGCCCTATGTAGTCCTCTTTTTCGGTTGAGTCCTTTTCTGGTTTTGGAATCAGGGTAATGCTTGCTTCCAGAAATGATTTTGGGAGTTCCCTTCTGATTTCATCAAAAAGTTTGAGGAGTACTGGCATTAGATCTTCTCTAAAGTTCTTGTAGAACTCAGCGGTGAATCTGTTGGGACCTGGGATTTTATTGGCTGGTAGTTTTTTTATTCTTCAATTTCAATGACTAATATTGGATTATTCAGGATTTTTATATCTTCTTGGTCTAACTTTGGTGGTACATATGTATTCAGAAATCTACAAATTTCTTCTGAATTCCCCACTTTATTAGAATACTGGTTTCTCAAGGTCGTTACCAATGATCCGGATTTAAGCAGAATCCATTGTAATTTCACCTTTTCATTTCTAATTGCATGAGTTAGAGTCTTTCCTTTCCTTATTTTGGTAAGATTGCCTAAGGGTTTATCTATTTTGTTTAATTTTTCAAAGAAACAACTCTTCATTATTTGTATTTTTCTTAGTCTCAATTTAATTGATTTCTACTCTGGTCTTTGTAATTTCCTTCCTCATACCAGCTTTGGATTTGCATTATTCTTGCATTCCTAGGACATTAAAAGTATATCATTAGATTACTTATTTGAGTTTGCTCTGTTTTTCTGACGTGGTAATTCACTGCTACAGTCTTCTCTCTTGAGACTGCTTTCATTGTGTCCCATAGATTCCGGTATGTTTTACTGGCATAATCATTTGATTGTAGGAACTGTCAAATTTCTTTGATTTCATCTGTAAACGATGATTGTGCAAGAGGGTACTGTTTCATTTCCATATGTTTGCACAGTGTCTGTGGTTTCTTTCGCTACTGATTTCTAGTTTCATTGTACTACGATATAATAATATGCATAGGATAATTTTGGTTCTTTTACATTTACTTAAGCATGCTCTATGGGCTAGTATGTAGCCTATTTTGGAGAGAGTCTAATGTACTTAACGGTACTAACTTACTCTTCTCATTACATTATTTTCCTATTGCTGATTCCCTTATTTTTTATCTTTTTGCTTAACTGCTCATCCCAAGAGGTGTACTCATTCTTTTTGACTTTCTGGCATCATTGGTTTCACTGCCTCTTTCAAGGATATCCTTGAAAATTTTTTGTAATGCTGTTTTGGTGGTCATGAATTTCTTGAGGTCCTCCTTATCACGGAAATAACTTATTTCTCTGTCAATTTTTTTTTTTGAGACAGGGTCTTGCTATGTAGTTCAGGCTGGTCTTGAACTCACTATGTAACCCAGGCTGCCCTCAAACTTGCATTGATCCTCCTGCCTCAGCCTCCTGAGTGCTGGGATCATACCCATACACCATCATGCCTGGCTCCTTGTCAATTTTGAAGGCACATTTTGCAGATACACAAGTCAGGATTGTAAACTGTTATCTTTTTTTTTTTGGTACCAGGGATCGAACTCCGGTCCTTGTGCTTGTGCAGCAGGTGGCGAAACCACTGAGCTAAATCCCCGGCTCTGTAAACTGTTATCTTTTAGGGCCTGAAACACTTCATTCCAAGCCTTTAACATTTGTCTTGAGACGTCTGCTGTAATTCTAATAGATTCAGCTTCATATGTGATTCATTGCCTTTCTCTAACAGCTTTCAAGATTTTATCCCTGTGGTGGACTTCTGATATGTTGAATGTAATGTGGTAAGGAAAGGTTCTATTTTGTTGTGGCTCTTTGGGGTTCTATATGCCTCACTTGTCTCTATATGCCTCACTTATTTCTCTCCTTATATCTGAGAAGTTTTCTGCCATTATTTCTGTGAATAGATTTTTTTATTCCATTTTGTGTTGTCTTCTGATTTTTCACTTATTCCAATTACTCTTAGTCTTCTTTGCATCCTCTAGTAGCTGTTGGTCCCATTTTTCTTGTTTCTTTTGAAGTCTCTTTGAGGGGACTCAGCTGTGGAGTGCTGCCTGAGTGTCGGCATGCTCCATGGGCAGCAGCAAGGGCCGTGATGACAGACTACAGCAAGGAGCAGCAAAACGAACTGGAGGCTCGGGAGTCTATCTGCCCCGACTCCTTCACAGTATTATCAGAAAATCCACCTAGCTTCACCATCACTGTGACATCTGAGGCTGGAGAAAATGATGAAACTGTCCAGACTACCCTCAAGTTTACATACAGTGAAAAATACCCAGATGAAGCTCCTCTTTATGAAATATTTTCCCAGGAAAACCTAGAAGATAATGATGTCATAAACATTTAAAAATTATTAGCATTACAGGCTGAGGAAAATCTTGGTGTGGTCATGATCTTTACTCTAGTGACAGCAGTGCAAGAAAAATTAAATGAAATAGTAGATCAGATAAAAACGAGAAGAGAGGAAGAAAAGAAACTAAAAGAAAAAGAAGCAGAAGAAGCAGAGAAGCAATTATTCTACGGCATCCCTGTTACAATTGGGAATTTCTTATGTTGGAAAGCCAAGTTTGATGCAGAACTCTTGGAAATTAAAAAGAAATGGATAAAAGAAGAAGAGCAAGCAGGAAAAAAATTAATTAAGTGGCAAATAGCTGTTTGAAACCGATCATAATCTTGACACATCTGATATCCAGTTCTTGGAGGATGCTGGAAATAATGTGGAAGTAGATGAGTCTTCGTTCCAGGAACTGGATGACTTGGAGCTGGAGGGTGTTGAGGATGACCCAGACTACAGCCCTGCTGGCCCAGGGAGTGACTCAGAGGACTGATGCACCATCTCCGGAGAGCTCCACAGCCATAGCATCTGTGGCTGTGCTGAGAGCCTTTTAATTTTCCTTTCTTTTTATTCTAAGAAAAAATAACTCTCAGGAGAATATTCTTCTGATAACTTTCACCATTGAACTTAATAAACTGACCATAAAACTTCAAGATAAAATGTTCACTTCCTCTTATTGGTGAACAGAAGTTTACATATTTAACATTATTTAATGCTGGAGGGAGATCCTACCTATAACACCGAGACTTGAAGGTGGGTTGTGGCCATGTGCATATGGGTATATGTATAAGAAACAGAAATAAGTTGTGTTTTTTATCCTGGAGATGATAGTTACTTTTGGATTCCAAATGTTGTCTTTCATATAAAGTGTTAAAATACTGAGATAAACAGGAAATTAAACCTGGATTCCAGCCTTTTGCCACGGTAAATTTAAGTTTTAACAGAATCAGAAGCCCAGATTATACACAGGAATAAAATGGATGTCATCACTATAAAAAAAAAAGTCTCTTTGAGTAGCTGGCCCTTGAAGGCTTCATTGTGTTCTAGTTCTGAAATTCTACCCTCACATTGGTTGCTTCTGCTGCCCAGACTTTCAATGTAATCTTTTAGATTTCTGATTGAAACTTTTTCATGGACTCTAATTCTTTGCTAAACTGAAGATCATTCATGTTTTATATTATTTTGTTTAGTTCATCTAGCTTTTTAGTGTCTTCTGAAAGCTCCTGGATCATTTTGGTTATTACTTCCATTATCTGTTTAATTGTATCTTCTGTGATACTCTTTGATCTGTTTTCTAACCTCCACTGATATCCTTTTGAGTAATTCAGGTGTGTGGCTTATGCTATTCTCCCCCTTGATTCCCCCTGGATGGGCTTCAGGGAGTTGGGAGTTTTGAGAGGCATTTTGTTGCTTTGGCTTCTCATGCTTCTATTGGTTTTTTTTGTTTGTTTTGTGCTAAGGTTTACGGACACTTAATAGTGTAAAGACTTAGTTGCCAGTATAGTGATCTCTTTAGTCGATTTTCAGAGGTGTATTTTGCGCATGGCTAACTATAGTCCTTTGCCTCAGCCCAAAAGTCCAACCACCTTGGTTAATTTGAGAGGAGAAAATGCAGTGTAACTAGCCCAACTGAGCGCTCTGGAAATGTTACAAAGGTAATTTGAGTGTTGGCTTACAGAGAAATAGCAACAATTATATGGCCCTGGTAATATATATACATATATATATATGAAGATATATATATATATATATATATATATATATAAAGATAGATAGATAGATATCAAGCAAATCAGCTACAGTAGTATTATGTTATCACTTTTATCTAGATGTCCCCACAAAGCCTCATGTGCTCATAGGTGGGGGTTTTTGGAAGTACCTATATCTAGGGTATGTGAATATAGATTAAAGGCGTGGTAACTGGATTAGTCTACTGATTGGTTTAGCATGGTTCAGGGTATGGGTAACGGGAAACCCCACCCAGGGTGTGGGTGACACCAATCAATAGGCTTGTAACCTGAACAGAATATAAGGGGAAAAGAAGAGAGGCAATCTCACTACTTGCAGCCTCCTGCCTGCTTTGCCATGGACTGTTTCTCCTCTGCAATGCTTCTCTGCCATGCCACCCTACCTGGGAGCCAACCAATTACAGACTGAAACCTCTAAACACTGTGAGCCAAAATAAATCTTTCATCCTTTAACTTGTGTGTTTGGGTATTTTATCCCAGCAATGAGGAAGTAATAAAAACATTGTCCAAGACAAACTAGTATTAACATACTATAGGAACCAATTGTGTAGCACCCTTAACCCTAAGAGAAGAAATCCACAATTATCATGGAAACATTAAAACAACCCAAGTGTTGACTTACAGCTAATATGTACTAAATACGACAGCTATATCTCCACTGATAGTAGAAAAGAATCCAACAGTCATTTTATAGTTAACTAACTACAATTAATAAGCTTTATGATTATACTAATAAAGATGTAAGGTTTGAGAATGGGGCAATGCAAGAGAAAAACTTGAAACCTTAAATTATATGATATGAGGAGGGCAGAGAAGTAGTACAAAGGATCCTAAATGGGGAATTGAAGGATGTTTACAGAATTAGGTAAAGGTAAGAGAAAAAACTGAAGAAAAATAAAAGATAAAAGAAAAAGAAAAAATTATATGAGAAGTAAAAATAAGAGAAAAACTAAAGGGAGAAATATTAGGGAGAAGAGGAAAAATTTTTTTAAAAAGAAAAGGAGATAAGAAGCAGGGAATAATAACAAAGGAAAATAAAACCCCAATAAACTGATAAAGAAGGAAAGGCACCTGCCTGGCAAGCGTGAGGTCCTGAGTTTGATCCTTGGTACAAAAAAAGAAAAAGAAAAACCCAAAAGACAATGTGCATACTCACACAAAAAATTTCTCTATGATTTTGAATGTATGGTTTTCTCCTGGGATCTACAATTTGGGGCAATATCCAAGTCAAGACATGTTCCTGCTCACACTGATAGATAATAAAGGCAGTCAGACCCCAGATCTGTACTGGATGCTGGTACTAGCAGGCAGTAGTAGTACAGTGAGGACACCAATGCTGCAACTTTCAAATACAGAGCAACTCAGGTTGAGCCTGGCCTCTGCCCATGGAGGCAGGTCTGCGTCCTTTAGCTCAAAACCCTAAGGGAGGTCTCTTTCCAGCCTGACCATGACTCCCTGACCACAGCTGTCTCCTATAGCTGTCTCTCACCCAGTCACTGTGGGAAATGTAACAATGGGCTCCCTGAAGTGAAGCCATCCTGTGGCTGCTTTGAGTCCTGGGGTCAAACAATCAATCTTTTTCCCAGAACAGCTGGCATCCAATCAACCACTCTCTCCAGGGATATATGGCACGCACTTGGACTGGAGTCACTCACCAACTGTTACCTATCAAAGGACTCATGTGGGAGCAAAATCCTGCACTTTCCCTTCAGCTCACAGCACCTGACATCAGTTCTGCCACCACGTTTCTCCCTGAAGCCTTCTGGAGTCCCCAACTTTCATTTTGTCTTTGTAGATTTAGTCTCCCTTTCCCGCAAGCCATGAGCCAGAAGCAGAGGGAGAAGGTGCAGACTGTCCCTTCTCTCTTCCACACTGTGTTCTGTCTCTTCAATTTCTCTGTAGGTTTTAATTTTCTTGTCAGATCTTTCATGGTTCCCAGTGATTTTCTTTTTTTGGTACCGGGGATCAAACTCAGGACCTTGTGATTGCAAGGCAGGAAGCAGAACCACTGAGCTAAATCCCCAGGCCCTCCCAGCAATCTTGTTCTTTTATTTTTTTTTCTTCTTCTTCATCTATGAGTTGTTATTTTCTTTCTTTTCTTTTTTTTTTTTTTGGTACCCGGGATTGAACTTGGGTCTTTGCACTTGCGTAGCAGGCAGGGAAACCAATGAGTTAAATCCCCGGCCCACAAGTTGTTATTTTCTAGTGTCTGGATTGCAAATCTCAGAGAGGCTGAGGTGTTATTTCTTACTACTCCAGCATTTTCCCAGAAGTCTTAAACAAGGTTTTTGTTTGTTTGTTTTATTTTGTTTTTTGCTTTTTGAGACAAGGTCTCACTTTGTAGCATAAGCTGGTCTTGAACTCACTATGGAGCCCAGGCTAGCCTCCAACTCATGGTGATCCTCCTGTCTCAGCCTCCCGAGTGCTGGGATTGCGGGTGTGAGACACCACACCTGCCAAGGTTATTCTTATTTACAAAAAGGATCCACTCTTCCTCCTCCTTTGAGGTCAATAAACCAATTGATCAAAGGGAGGCAACAGGTATACCTTACCTAGACTTCGATAAGAATTCATGACAATACATTAACTCCAGACAGATATCTCAATTATGTGGATTTTGACTGCCAACATAAGGAAATGACAAACCAAGAAGAAAATAAGATGCTCCTGTAAGTCTCAATGATTGAACAGAAAAGTGTGTAGATAAGAATCAACCATAATAGAGAGTCTAGGTAACATATATGGTCAAAATAAAGCCACATAATAGGAATACAAAAGCTGGCTAATTAAAATTTTAAGAGTACAACTTTGGTTATTGGAAACCTCTGTGAAAAGCCTTTCTAGGGGGCCAGTGATTTAGCTCAGTGGTTTTGCCACCTGCTGCACAAGCCCAAGGACCCGAGTTCAATCCCCGGTACCCAAAAAAGAAAAGTCTTTCTGGAGAAACAAAATTCCCTGAGAACTAAAAGCTAAGAAGCTTTAAATATTAGTGGTAGGTTTTTGTTCATTGTTTTTTTTTAAACCTTTCTCCCCCTAACCCCCACCCCGTACCAGGGATCAACCTCAGGGCCTTGCACTCAAGAGGCAGGCACAGCACCACTGAGCTAAATCCCTGGCACTATAAAACCATTTTCTTTTTAAATTATTATTTATATATTAATTGGTACATTTTAGGTATACAATACATTTACATTTATCATTGGGTGTTTGTACCTGAACATGAT
>NW_004624945.1:831174-852664 GCF_000247695.1 Heterocephalus glaber | reverse complement strand
GCTCCTTTGTCAAAGATGAGGTGGCTGAGTATGTCTGGAGTTGTTTCTGCATCTTCTAATCTATTCCACTGATCTTCGGGTCTGTTTCTTTGCCAGAAAACCATTTTCAATTGTCTTTCTCAAATGTACTGCTCCCTTAGAAAACACTGAATGTAAGCTTACATTTTCTATGTAACTCAGAACTATCGTGCTAGACAAAGGTGATTGTGACATGATAAACACAGAGTTAGACCAAGATACATATATCATGTAAAGATACAAGTTCCCAATGATGAATGTAAATGTATTGTATACTTAAAATGTACCAATAAAATTTAAGAGAAAAAAAAAACCCACAGTTAGAGATAGAGGTTCAGTTAAAGATTCTCTTTTGGTCACATGCAGACGGATACATGACCTTTCAAACAATTAACGTGGCTTTCTATGACATTCCACACAGGCAGTCTTATATGTGCTTTTATATACAATTAACAAGTCAAAAAGAGAAGGCCCCTGGGCTGGGAATTACATATTATTATATATATTATATACAGACAGAAAAGCTTCCGTTTTTGACTTGTTAATTGTATCTTGCTTCTATCATAGAATTGTGCAAAACTGGTGAGTCATCTTCCCTGAGTCTCAATTTTCTCATGTATAAAAGGATGACCGGATATTTTTGCAATGTATGCTCAAGTAATAAATCCTGTGATCCAAAAACATCCACCTACAGCTATGAGGCAATAACAGGATCTGATCTGGATTTATATTCTTAGAAAAATGGACAAATACATGAAACCAATGATTTCATAACTCATCAAGCAACATAGTACTATCATATCTGAAAGAGAGGAAACAAAATCGAGTCCTACATTATCCTGGTTGTCAGCCAGACACATCTGGACCTCAAAGCAGAGAAGGGCATCCCCAACAGATCAAGGTAATCTCACTAAACAGTGAAGACAGAAGGCATCCAGGAAGTCTAAGTCAGCTGGAAATTCTGAGGAAAGTAAGCAGAAATAAAGCTCCAGAAATCTGCAGGAGAGTTCAGTCCTTGATGAAAACTAAGATACATCAAATACCAGGTGACAGTTTATGATGCTGGGCAAAGAACAGGGAATTGTGAGCTGAATGGCTCTCAAAGTTCACACAGAACTGAGAGGAGTCCAAATTACCCCCAGAGCCCTTAAAACACTCAGTAGAGACTTCAGAAGGATCACACCTTGGTAATGGAGGTAAACTATCCCCACAGCAAAAGCTATTTTAGACTTCATTTCACAAAGTTTAAAAATTACCTTCACTGGACCTGGGGGAGCATGCCTGTAGTCCCATTACTCAAGAGGCTGAGGCAGGAGGATCACTGCAAATTCAAGGCCAGCTTGGGCTACACAGTGAGTTCAAGGCCAGTCTGAATTACATAACAAAACTGTCTCAAAAAAACAAACAAAAATAATAATAGTAATAATAATTAATAATAATAATATAGCTTCAAAGGTTAAAGGTGTAACAGTGACAGGGCACTTGCCTAGCATATTTGAAGCCTTGGGATCGATGCCTAGCAATGTAAAAAAAAGAAAAAGAAAAACATACAAACCAATAAACCATGAAAAACATTTCAGAAAACAGAAAAAGCATTTTAAAAATTGTAACATTCAACTCATGATAAAAATACTCAACAAATGAGGAATACAGGGGATTTCCTCAACTTGATTAAAAGCCAACTATGAAAAATTCACAGCTTGATTTTTTTTTTTTTTAAAGACAGGGTCTTGCCATATAATTCAGACTGGCCTTGAACTTGTGATCATTCTACCTCAGCCTCCCAAATGCCAGGAGTTGCTGGATTCTTTAACCTCAAACATACCAGATAAGCACTTTACTACTGAGCTATAATCCACAGCTCCTGGACTTTTTTTTTGTAATAATTCTGGGGATTAAACCCAGGATTATATACATGCTAAGCAAGCACTCTATCTAAACACCTCAGTACTCCCCACAGCATATTTAATGAAAGACAAACTTTTTCCAACATTAGGAACAAGACAAGGTGTGTCTACTCTTAGCACTTCTAGTCAACACTGTACTAAGGTTCTAGGCAGGGCAGTTGGGAAAGAAAGTCAAATAAAAGACATCTGAGTTGAAAAAGAAGTGTAAAATTATTTCTATTGCAGATGACACAACCTTATATAAGGACCCAGGATGAGGGTGTATAGTAGTTCAATGGTAGAATACTTGCCTAGCATGCATGAGGCCCTGGGTTCAATAATGCCAAGTACCATCAAAAAAAAGAATTATGGCTTTTGTCTAGATGTCCCCCCAAAGCCTCATGAATTCTTGGGTGGAGCTTTTTTGGGAGGTAGCTGGATCTAGAGTATGTGATACTAGGATTCATTCATGGTGCAATGCTAGGATCAAGGGAACTAGGATTAAGGGTGTGAGTGCTACTCACCTTAAGTAGCCTGAATAAAATATAAGGGATAGAAAGAGCTGTGGTTGTCCCTTGTTGCTTTGCTACCTTTTGCCCACTATGAACTGTTACTCCTGTGATGCCTGTCTGCCATGCCACCCTGCCTTGAAGCCAGCTGATTATAGACTAAAATCCCTACAAGCCCAAGCTAAATAAACCTTTCCTTCCTTAATTTGTGGGTCTTGGGTATTTTGTCTCAGCAAACAAAGAAAAGTAACTAAGACAGGGAGAAAGAGAGGGAGGGAGGGAGGGAGGGAAGGACGGAAGGAAGGATGGATGAGAAAGAGCTGCAAGAAAGCAGAAAAACCTAAGGTATCTATTAAAGATAAGTAAGTTCAACAAGGTTGCAAGCTATAAGATCAATATATAAAAATCAACTGTAGGCCGGGGATTTAGCTCAGTGGTTCCACCGCCTGCCTCGCAGGCGCAAGGATCTGAGTTTGATTCCCCCGTAACAACAACAACAAAAAAAATTCAACTGTATTTGTATGCAGTTGCAATGAGAAAACCAGGTGGGAAAATCTGTCAATACAAAACTGCAGGAAAAACATTCACATGGTTGGCATGGCTTCTCTATATTTAGAAGGCCCTGCTTACAAGGTTGGCTCTTGGAGAGGATTTGGGAACTTGGCACTTAAATAGTTCCCTTCATTTCTTATTAAAAAAGGGAGGGGGGGACTCACTGCCTAAACTATATGAACAATGTGATCTATGCCGAACACCTACCTGCTTTTCGGGAGACTGGAATTTTTTTGGGGGGGAGGAGTAAGTTTTATTTTTAAAAACTGATATAAAAATTGTATATATTTACCGTGAACAACTTGATGTTTTCAAATATATACACACTATGGTACGGCTAGTCAAGCTAATTAGCATATGCATAACCTTACATAGTTAACATTCTTTGTGGCAAGAGTAGTTACCTACTTTCTTGGCAATTTTCAAATATGCAACATATGTTGATATCAACATATAGTTACTATGTTGTACAACAAAGGAAATTGTATCCTTTGACCAACACTTTACCAATCTCTATTCCTTCTCCATCCCAGTCCCTGGTAATCTACTATTCTATTCAGCTTCTTTGGGTTCAACTTCTTTAGATTCCATATATATGTGAGATTGCATGGTATTTATCTTTTTGTGCTTGATGTATTTCGTTTAGCTTAATGGCCTCCAGGTTCAATCTTCTGTTGATTATTTATTTAGATGTTTCATCTTGATGTGTATTCAGATTTTTTTGGTGGAAATGTTGGTACTCTGCCACTGAGCTATGGGCCAGCCCATCCTATTTTCTTTTAAGACAGTGTCTTGTTAAGTTGCCCAGGTACTTGTGATCCTCCTGATTTGTTCTCCCAAAGTGCTGGGATTACAGGCATGCACCAGCACACCAAGCTGAGAATTTAACTCTAACCCCTTCACATAACTGATAGGCTCCAGCCCAAATCCTACCAAAATAATAATAATAATCAAGCTTTTAGATTCCTGGGCAGGTTTTTTTTCCCCACCACAATAGCCTTGACTATAGCTAATTGTTCTTGAAGTGTAGTTTGCTTTGTCTTTGTTGTTATCCTTTGGAAATTCCTTTTGCTAAAGAAACAGGATCATAGCGTTGCCTGATCCTCTGAACTGACTGCTTCCCAGTGTCGCTGGTCTGGTTTTCTCACTATTAACAGGTGGGGAAAACATCGCACTGAAGTCCAGCAGGTCGCTCAGCTCCTTGTTGGTCCCTATCGCAGCCATGCGCTGTTGGTTGTTGGGGGTTCATCTTCGGCCACTTCTCGCATGTCCAGCCTCCGGCGAAAGTTCTCTTGGGCCGCGCGCGGGCGAGCTCGGCGGCCGCCTTCCTCCAGGTGGGCTGCGGTTCCCCCAAAAAAACCTGTGGGTCTCCTCAGGCGGACATTTTTTTCGCTGAGGACCCTCAGCACCGATGTCCGTTCACCCGAGATCCCTCCGCGCCGACTGCGCTCGGTTAACCTCAGCGTGCCCCGAGGAGAGCGGGGGCGGGGCCGGGGCCGAGACTGGAATTTTGATAGTTGCTCGGCACAGGGTACCTACATGATTACTCACCATTAAAATCCTTGAATGCTGAGTCTCTAACCTGCTTCCCTGGTCAGCACCATTGGCAAAACATGTTACTGCACTTATTGTTATTGCTGGGAAAAGGTGCACACTTGGAGCGTCTTCTCAGTAGAGGGAGAGACACAAGGAAGCCTGTACGTAGGCTTCTCCAGACCCTAGCACAGTGATGGCAAACCTTTTAGAGTTCTTAATGATAAACAGCTCGCTGCAGCACACATGCCACAGGTTCGCAACCACTGCCGTAGCATGTATTCTTTCATAGTAATAAACTTTATCCACAAGTAAAACTCTCTGCTAAATCTCACAAATCCATCTATTTAAACACTGAATATGTAGCTGGTCTTGGGGGCCCCTGAAAATTAACAAACCCAGATACAACAGAGGTCACAGCATTAGTAAACACACTTTAAAACAGCCACGACACAGGGCCGGGGATTTTGCTCAGTGGTTCCGCCGCCTGCCTTGCAAGCTCAAGGACCAGAGTTCAATCTCCAGTACCAAAAAACCCCAAAAAACCAAAAACCAAAAAACAGCCATGACAACTATGGTTAGGCCAGGTGTGGTGGTAAAATCTGTAATCCCAGCAATCTGGGAGGCTGAGGCAGGAGGATCTCGAGTTCAAGCCCAGACCAGGCAACTGAGTAACTTAGTGAGACTCTATCTTAAAAACAAAACAAAAAAAAATTGTAAAGGGCTAGGCTGTAGCTCAGAATGAAAGCCCTGGGTCCAATCCCTAATACAAAGGGGGGAATCTATGTTCGATGTTTTAAGAAAAACATGAATACTGTGTGTAAAAAACTGGGAGATATGATGGGCATGGCGGTGCACACTTGCAATCCCAGCTACTCAGAAGGCTGAGCCAAGAGGATAGCAAACCCAGCCTGAATAACTTAGTGAGATCCTGTTTCAAAATAAGAAAATAAACTGGGCATGGTGGTACACGCTTGTAGTCCTAGCATTTGGGAGGCTGAGGCAGGAGGATTACCACAAGTTTGAGGCCAGGCTGGGCTCCACAGTGAATTCAAGGCCAGCCTGGACTATGTGGCGTGACCCTGTCTCAAAAACAAAAGAAAAATAAACAAAATAAATAAAGTAAAACTAATGGGCTGGGGATATACCTCAGTTGGTAAAGTGCTCCTGATTCAATACCCAGTACTAGAAAAAAAAAAAACTGACTTGAATAAAAAGATTAGCAAATTAAAGATTACAAAAGGAAAGTCTGGTGAATCTGAAAATAGTAACAGAAACTAATCAAAGTGAAGCCCAAGTGAAAAATTATCAGAGATAGAGCAACATATAAGACAGTATCAAGGGATCTAACATATATGAAATCAGAGTACCAGGGAGAAAAATGAGGAATGGGATAGAAGAAATATCTTAAGCATAATATTGAAATTATTACAAATTTCTAAATCCACATATGTAAAAATCTCAATGTACTCCATGTAGAGTAAACAAAAAGAAAACCACCCCAAACCATATTATAAATTCTTGAAAATCGATTAAAAAGAAAAAGAGAAAAATTTTAAACTATCCAAGGGGTGGAGGAAAAACACAGATAACTAAGCAACAAGTAGACTGACCAGTCTTCCAATTAGATACTACAAAAGTCCAGATGAAAATGAAATGATATCTTTCAATAGATAAAACATCAGTCAACCCAGAATTCTATGTTCAGCAAAAAAGCTGAAAGCTGGAAATGGTGGCACACACCTGTAATATTAGTACTCTGGGCAGCTAAGGCAAAAAGATTGAGAGTTTGTGCCCAGTCTAGCAACTTAAAAACTTAGCGAGGCCCTGTCTCAAAATAAAACATAAAAAAAATCTGAATGAAGGCCCTGGGTTCAATCCCTAGCTCTGGGGAAAAAAAGGAGGGGGGGGCAAATAATGATCCAGCTGAGTCTAGTGACACACCTGTAATCCCATCATTGCGAGACAGAGGTAAGAGGACCATGAGTTTGAGGTCAGCCTGGGCTACACAGCAAGATCACCCTGTCTCAAAAAACAAAAACAAAAGATCTGGAGCTGGGGGTATAGCCAAATGGAAAGTACACATTTAGCATGTGTAAGGCCCAATACCACATTAAAAAAGAGAGAGAGAGGGCCAGGGATTTAGCTCAGTGGTTCCACCGCCTGCTTTGCAAGCACAAGGTCCCAAGTTCAATTCCCGGTACCAAAAAAAAAGAGAGAGAGATAAAACAATCATAAATGTGTATCATCCTTGGTAAAATTTTAATACATATATCAATTGAGGGCCAGGCATGAAGGTACACACTTGTAATCCCAGCACTTGGGAGGCTGAGGCAAGAGGGTGGCCAGGAGTTTGAGGCCAGACTGAGCTACATAGTGAGTTCAAAACCAGCCTGAACTACATAGCAAGACCCTATCTCAAAAAAACCAAAAACAAATCAAAATTTAAAAATAAAATAAAATAAAGAGCTGAAAATGTACCATAGTATGAAAGCCCTTGGGTGCAATCCCTAGTGTCACAAAAACAAATAAATAGGGCCAAGGATTCAGCTCAGTGCCACCGCTCCTGCCTCTGCCTCCTGCCTCTGCCTCGAAAGCACAAAGTCATGAGTTCAATCTCCAATACCAAAAACAAACAAACAAACAAATACAAAATAAACACTTTTAGGTCTTTTTAGGTCAAAGAAGAAAGTCTAAGGAAGGCTAGAAAATATTTACATTATAATGAAAAGGAAAATATACCAAATCCTGTGGGATGTCGCTAAAGCAGCACTTAGAGGGAAATTTGTATTTTCAAATTTTAGGAAGATGCCAGGCGTGGTGGTGCACATATATAATCCCAGCCCTAGGGAGGCAGAGGCAGGATTGCCAACAGTTCCAGGCCAGCCTGGGCTACATAATGAGTTCAAAGCCAGCCTGAACTACCTAGTGAGACCTTATCTCAAAAAAAAAAAAAAATCAAATTTTAGGAAGACACAAAATCCTCTAATTCTATGCTTATTAAATTCTCTCCAACTACTAGACTATTTTCCTAAGTAAGATAAAACACTAGAAAAACAGTACTTAACATTGATACTAAGTGGCTTTTTGTTTTGTTTTGGAGGGGGGTTTGTTGTTGCTGTTCTAGGAATTGAATTCAGTCAGGGCTTTCACACTGAGCTACATCCCCAGCCCTCCCTATCCCCTTTATTTTTTGTTATTGTTCTGGGGATTAAATAAGGGCTTTTGCACTGAGCTACATCGGCAGCCCTTTTTTGTTTTGTTTTTTGTTGTTATTTGAGTCAAGATCTCACTAAGTTGCTAAACTGACCAGGCTGGGCTTGAATTTGTGATCTTCCTACCTCAACCTACTAAATGTAATTTTTTACAAATCTATTTCAAGTGATCTTAAAATATTTCCTCTTATACATTAACTGTAACTGACATTTTATTTTACTTTATTAATACTTTAATTCTTCTGCAATCTCCTAAAAGCTATTAAACTATTAAGTTGCTTTTTTTTTTTAGGTACCAGGGATTGAACTCGGGTCCTTGTGCTTATGCAGCAGGCGGCGAAACCACTGAGCTAAATCCCTGGCCCCTATTAAGTTGCTTTTAGAATAAAGTCCAAAACCATTCTTGTGACCTGCCCTGGGTGATCAGGTCCTACCTACTTCCCTTAGTTCCCTGAGCTATGACCACTACTGATTTCTTCAAGATCATCCACTGAGACAAAATTTTTGGTACTTACTCAAGCTGAACTTGCTCTAATGCCAGGGTCTACGACATTGCCTGGCAAACAAGCAAAGACTTACTACATGAATGAATGTTGCAATCTTTTTTCTTCATAATGGCTTGGAGGTCCTAAATCCTGGCTTCCAGAACAGCTCAAAACCCAAAACATTCAGAAAAAGAGAATAGCTTCCATAGTGGAAACAGTTTCTCAGAACTCAATAAATCCAAATTAGACCTCAGAGACTTTTGCATCAACCCTGTTTTACTTGTCAATTTAACATACAAATGAAATTAGTGTCCTGACTGACCTAGCAATGTTCATGAAAGGCCAAGTTTTTTTTTTCCATTATTGCAAGATATATGAAAGAAGCAAATGTAAAAATAAATTTCAAAAATTAAACTGGGGATGTAGCTCAGCAGCACAGTGCCTGCCTGGCAACCACAAGGTCCTAAATTCAATCCTTAGCAACCCCCAAAATTAAAATCAATAATGGGCTGGGCATGGTGGTCTATGACTGTAATTCCAGCACTGGTGAGACTCACAAATTCAAGGCCAAGCCGGTGCTACACAGCAAGATCCTGCCTCAAAAAAATAAATAAATAAATAAATAAATAATTTTAAATCTACAATGGAAAGAACTAGAGGCAACATCTTCATGTAGTACAAACTACAAACAAAGAAATAAAATAATGCACAGTTAGGAATCAAAAATACAACATTTCTCCCTGCCCCCAAGGGGGGCGCAGAGAGAAAAGATATATGAAGACAAAGGTGGATATCTACAAGCCAAGGAGAAAGGCCTCAAAAGAAATCAGCACTACTGACACTTGATCTTGGACCTCTAGACCCCAAAATTGTAAAAAAGTATGTTTGTTATAGAATCCGTAGCAAACTAATATAGTTAGGATATTAGTGGCAGGATTATAGATTAGGATTTTTTCTTCTTCTAATTTCTTCTTAAAATATCTTGAATAATCGGTGCCAACTCTCATTCATTCACCACTTGCTCTATGGATGGCTCTTTTAATATGGCCTCAGAAATAAAAGGTTTAAAGAGGATAGAATATTTTCAGCTTCATAATGCTGAAAACAAGCATGATTTTACTTCGTAACAGTCCAGAACAAACTGGATAACCATGAACTGCAGAAAGCCCTCTGCCTGGGCCAGGGATTTAGCTCAGTGGTTTTGCCACCTGCTGCGCAAGCGCAAGGACCTAAGTTCGATCCCTGGTACCAAAAAACAAAAAGAAAAGAAAGCCTTCTGCCCTAAGCACCTGAGCACACATTCCTCCAATGATAGAGTTAACAAGCCTCACCTTCTAAAGCACATACTGTATGTCCTGCAACCACAGAGGCTTCTCCCTGTCCCTAATGCCACAGTGCCAAGCCAAGCATGGTGGCACACGCCTATAATCCCAGCTACTCGGGAGGCTCAGGCAAGAGGATCACAAGTTCAAGCCCAGCCTAGGCAATTTAGTGAGACCCTGTCTCAAAATGAAAAATGAAAAATGTCTAGAGATGTAGCAAATGTCCCAGTACAAAAAAAAAAAAAAGTCACATGCAATGGCAGGTGCCTATAGTCCCAGCTACACAGAAGGCTAAGGCAAGAAGATTGCTAAGCCTAGGAGTTCAAGACCAACCTAAGCAAAATAGCAAGACCCTATCTCAAAAAAAGAAAACAAAATTTAGATCAATAGTTAGCTAAAACACCCAGGAGCCTAGCATTCTACCTGAAGGAAAGAGAGAAGACACTTTAGGTCATGAGGAAAGGACTGAGGCTCCTGAGAGTGAGAGCTGGAATGAAGGGCAAGGAATGCTGCTTACTTTGCAGCTCTGCTCAGGACAGCACTGGGGGCTCCACTGATATGGCACAAGCCTGAGGACAGGCAAGCAAAGGTCACTGGGTTTCCTGACAGGAGAGGAAATGAAGCAGATCCAAAAGGAAGCTTCTTTGGGGCAGTGCAGCAACATTCTGAAGATAGGTAAGAACCAGGAAAGCAGAACAAGACTAGTAGGCTAGTAGAAATCGGGTCAGAGTCTGAAAACTGACCGTATGAAGATTCTAGTGATTTTTCTTTTTCTTTTTTTTTTCGATTTTTCTTTTGTTGAGACAGGGTCTCATTATGCAGTTCAGGCTGGTCTTGAACTCACTATGTAGCCCAGGCTGGCCTGGAACTGGTGGCGATCCTCCTGCCTCAGCCTCTCGAGTGCTAGGGATTACAGGCATGTGCCACCACACCTGGCTTGATTCTAGGGTTGAGAAGATTGACTTTATTCTTATCTGTTTTTCTCCACTATACTATATTCCTGAGAGACAGGGCAGAGGACTGAGTAGAACTTGGTCCATAAGGCTTCACAATGTCCTGAGGTAGGATACAATCTTAGAAGTGAGTATCAGCAGAGAAACTCTAGTCTTAGGAGCAGCTTAGCAGGAAAATGTCAAAGCACACACGTGAATCAGAGGACAGATGTCCAAAGGTTTAGCTCTCTGAACACATTAGGAGTCTGGTTGCCAGGCTCAGAATATGACAGTAGCTGGGAGAACTTGCAAAGAGTCTTAACTTGTTGCTGGTCATCTGAGCAATCAAATTAAGACTAGTATTTTTTTTTATTTACCTAGCCTTGGCACATACCAATAAACAGTAATTCAATAAACATTTTCTGAATGAAAGAGGGAATGAAGTAACTAGAGAAAAAAATAAAATCTGAGTAATGATATGCTTGGTGTCACCACTTGAGATTAGAGTGGAGACTAGAGAAAGTAAACACAACTGTGGCATGTAAAGGGACAAAGGTGGGGAATGTATGACATTAAGGTGCCTCAACAGCCACTAAAAGCATTTCAGGGCTGCCTGTATTACCAATATCTGAACTCAGATGTCAGGTCCAGACCAGCAAACTGAGCCTTCCCCAGGTCAACCCTGACTGACCTAAGCTTCTCTCAGTCCTCTGAAAACTCTCTCAAAGAAAAGAGAGAAAAATAAAAATGAAGAGGTTCATTTTTCAACATTCACCTCTCCCTTAACTGTCCATCTTTATTAATCCAGTTGGACACTTAGAAATTTCTATACTCTTAAGAACCTCAAGAATTTTTCCTTAGGAATGCTAAAGACTTCTGTTGATTGCTTTAAAATAGAGGAATGTAGTAAGCAGATACATATTAAAGAACTAAATGTGTAATAACAATGATCCCTGGCGTAAGGAAGTCCCAAGATCATAGATGATGTCCAGCACAGTGGCACATGCCTGTAATCCCAGCACTTGGGAAGATGAGGCAGGAAGATCACTGAAGTTTGAAGACATCCTGAGCTACGTAGTGAGTTCAAGGCCAGCCTGACACAAAGTGAGACCTTGTCCAAAAAAAAAGATCCTAGATGAGGATGAGAAGAATTCACATATATTTGATGGGATCAGCTGCCTACAGAAGCCTCTTCCACAAAATAAATTGTCTCAGCAGTTCCCAAGAATGCCCATACATATATAGTTGTAGACATGACTAAATTTTATTATAGTAAAAGGCCATCAGCAAGGGAAAAAGACACAGGTATTATATGGAGAAACCACTGCATATGCCTCATTATGTTTTCTCTGTCTTGTGAGGATAAACACCAACTTGTTCCTTGCTGCAATAGCAAAAAATGCAATCATATATGTGCAATGTTTGCACCCAGAGAAGTCCAGTGAAGACTCAGCATCCAAGGTTTTTATTGAAGGCTAGTCACATAGTCACCATCTGCCTAGCAAATACCAAAATTTCCAGTTCCCAGCCAGGTGTGGTGACATGGCTCTAATCCTAGCATCCTGGAGGCTGAGGCAAGAGGATCAAGAGTTCAAGGCCAGGGTCGGTGATTTAGCTCAGTGGTTCCACCACGCCCCCTGCCTGGCAAGCGCATGGTCCTGAGTTCAATCCCCTGTACCAAAAAAAAAAAAAAAGCTACCCTACACTACATAGTGAGACCCTGGCTCAAACAAACAAATCCAAATTTCCAGAAGGAAAGCACATGTCTGACATAAATCATATGGTTTATACAAAGAGTCTAGGCCCAGTGAACCACCCTTATCAGAGAATGAAGGGAACACCTTTAAGTGCTAAATTCCCAGATCACAGCCAAAGGCCAAACTTGCAAGCCGGCTCCTGTAAAGACAGCCACTTCAGATCTGCTCCGTTAACTCTTCAGCAGAGAGCACTTCCCAAAGTAAGTGGAGTAGTGTTAATTGTAAAATATATTATAGTCTTGACAAACGTACCCTCTATTACTGAGCCATACCTTGAGCCCCCATAATACATCTGTACTGAAGGCAGAAGGCAAGGTGAGCTCAAAGTGCACTTTAAGAGTGGGAAAGGCAGGCCGGAGATTTAGCCCAGTGGTTCCATCACCTGCCTCGAGAGCACAAGGACCTGAGTTCGATCTCCGGTACCAAAAAAAAAAGGAGTGGGAAAGGCTTCCATAGTTAGTTATAGGACCATCACATTAAAGATCATCCATTTCCCTGAACCCTTTTGTCTTTTCTCCCTGAATCCAACAATCAAATTTCTGATAGGCTTGTTGGTCCTCCTACCACGAAGAGAATGTACTTAGTAGCTGGCATGAGTTTAATTTAATAAACTAGCACTTGGTCCATAATACATAGGCTCATCCAAGGACACTAGTGATCTTTCATTAGATACCAATAGACCCGCCTTTATTCATGTCATTTTGTTAAACTTCACTACATTCCTATTAAGCACTTGCTAAAAAAAAAAGGCAAAATCAGAGGATCAGAGTGGGAAACTGACCTTCCCAGATGGTTCTATCATCCAAATTCACGTTCTCTCAGTTCTATTGTACTTTTTTTTGGAGGGAGGGGGGTGGGAGTTGTACCCAGACACCACTGAGCTCCATCACCAGCCCTCTTCTTTTTTCATTTTGAGACAAGGTCTCACTAAATTGCCCAGACTGGGCTTGAGCTTGTAACCCTCCTGGCTCAGCCTCTGAAGCCATTGCAATATGAACTTTTCTTAAAAGAGATGATGTCTTGCTCTGTTGCCCAGGTTGGCCCTGAATTCCTGGCCTCATACTACCTTCCTGCTTGGGCTTTCTGAGTAGCTGGAACTACAGGCACATGCCACCATGTCCCTCATATACTCTGTTTAACTAGGAATCAGGCTGGCATCAGTCTCCCAGGACCTGCTCATCATGAGGTAAGTAATAAAATCACACCTGAGAATCTACCAAGTCAAGGAGTAGGTCATTCTGTCCAAATAGGTAAAATAGCCTTTCAGCTTTATCCATCACCAGAGCCACAAAACCACACCCAACTCCACCAGGTAGGTCTGCAATTATCATTGCTCTTATCCTGTCAGAAAACGTCCTCTTTTCATGAGGGAAAAAAAGTTGAGAAGACAAACAATCTAACCCCTTCAGTGCTAACACTATGCTGAGTTTTCATCACACAAGCTGGTGGGCGAAGAAAGCTGACTTCACTCTTCACCCACTCTTGCCTAGCACTCAGCGAAGCATTTTATACTTAAACTCATTTACTCCTCAAGGATAACCACACTTTACAGACAAGGAAACCGAGGCTCGGAGAATTGAAGTAACTTGCCTAAGAGGATGTACAGCAAGTGACAGAGCAGGTACCAAAATCTGAGTTCTTTCCACCATACCAGGCACACCTTTGAGTTACCTTTCATCTCTCTCCCAAGATAAGAATTCCTCCTGCAGGAGTTTTCTCTTCTGAAGCAACCCCAGCTCAGTTCTGCCCACAGTTCCATCCCTGCCATTATCCCTTCTCCAAACACACAATCTTTTACCAAGTCTAATGCCCTCAAACTTGTAGATAATGCACAGTCGGTTTACAATCCAGAAAGCACTTTCAAACACAGTGATTCATCTGCCCTCCACCACAATGGGGCGAAGAGGACAAAGCACGTAACGTAAAAGCACCATTTCACAGGACGTCTCCCCAAGGCCAAGGAGTAAAAGCCAGGAGGAATCAAGACCAGAGGCCCAGGTTCGAAGCAGAGATCCTTGGCTCGTCTCGCTACTCCAAAGTGGCGTCCACGTTTCAGTCACTGCGCCAGCATTGTCACAAGACGCCGCCCCACACCCACCTATCCGCAGCGTCCCCGCCCACCCCGCTTACCCCTCAGAGGTCGGCCACTCTCTTCACCACCCGTGCCCCCACGGACCACCACATCTCCCCAAACCCTCCCCTGAAGGGCCTCCTCTCTGGCCGCGACCCCGGCCTCGGCGTTTCTCAATCCCTCGCCCCGCCTTCCCGCTCCTTCGCGCCAGGCCCCGCCTCCTGTCAGCCGTGGCCGACCCCGCCCGAGTTACCTTCTCCAAGGATGCCGGCCTTTGCACGGCCAACGAGCGGGCCAGTGACAGGACTGTATTGAAATAGAAACCCCGAGAGACGCTGAAGCCGGAGCCGGAGCCGGAGCTGGAGCCGGAGCCGGAGCCGGAGCCGGAGCAGCCTCCCCGGACCCCAGCCGCCGCCGCCATTATCGCACGCCCAGCGCCTTAGCCCACCGGCTCACCGCACCCGGCCCGCGAGCGCCAGACCTCAGGGAGCAGGCGCAGTCGCAGTCGCAGTCGCAGTCGCATCCTGCTTCCCCGCCACGTGACCTGCCTATTGCCAACACTGGGTGGGGCGTGGCCTCAGGGGCGGTCCCACAGCAGCAGGGGGGAAGAGGTGCCGAGACGCGGGCCTCCATTTTAAACTCCCGACGTGCCTCACCCTCAGTTGCCATCTACTATGGTTGGCCCCAGAGGCGGGGCTGTGACGTAATAAGCGCGGAAGGAGTCTCTCGGAGCTCCAGAGTAGGCAAACGGGGTGTGGCACTGGCGGTTGGGGCGACTGATCTCTGTCCTGGTTTTCTGACCCTGACTGCCGCCAGCGACATGTCTGCATATCCAAGAAGCTACAACCCTTTCGACGACGATGCGGAGGACGAAGATACACGGCCAGCACCGTGGAAAGACGCCCGTGATCCCCCCGACGGGCCCGCCACCTACGCAGACAGACAGCAATACCTGCGGCAGGAGGTGCTGCGCAGGGCCGAGGCCACGGCCGCCAGCACCAGCCGGTCTCTGTCCCTCATGTACGAGTCCGAGAAGGTCGGGGTCGCCTCTTCTGAGGTGAGCCTGGGGCACGACGAAGCTGAACTGGTCAAACGCGGTCGAAAATATTTTTTCACAATCTTTTGAGAACACTCAAATTGCCTACTAGTAGGGTCTTATATTTAGTGACTTGATGGTTTGTAATAATCTCTTAATCATGTAAAGAGATGTGTTTCTGGAGTATCGAAAGGGACAGTTTACCTCGGAAATCTTTCTTATGTATTACTCTGCTTAGTTTTTTTCCCCCTGTATATATCTAGTTCAAACATCAGGGCCTGTTTTTTCTACATAGTTTCTTTGGTAGAGATGGTTTAGACCGTTCTTCTGGAGTGACCCAGAAAGAGTGGGGACTGTGTGCTGCAGGTGTCAGGAGATGAATGGGCTTGAATTCTTCCTCATCTTTCACTTCTCCACAGCACAGTAGGGGTATTGAAGTCCCCTCTAAGTGCCTGCTGAATAAACCAAACCCTGAATTTGGTTGACACTAGGGCCTCACCCTTATTTCCCAAATCCTACACAGACAGCATGTGGGTTGTGACAGTCTCTTGCTCCAGTTCATCTTTGTCAAGTCTTTCCATCCATAGATTTTAGGTTAGGACTTTCAGTGAGGATTATTCTTACACACCACATTCCCTCCTCAGCCTACTAATGAAACAGTTTTGACTGGGCAGAAAGGAAAAAAAAAGTTGTTTTGATTTTTCAACAGGGTTTCATTGCATAGCCCAGACTGTCCTTAAATCAGAGATTTTCTCCTCCTTCAGCCTCCAAAGTGCTGGGACTATAGGCATGTGCCACCCTACCCAGTTTGGGGGGAAAAACCAAAAAGGCTTAGCAAATGTAAGAGATTACTGATATATTAGCTAAGAATAATTTTAAGTATTTTGACATGTAATGCTTGAAATTAAAGTGTTGTCTTCCTTCTTAGGTCTCTTCATAACTCTTTTCTGACAGAGTTCATTCTCATCGGATCACTCAGGGTGTTGGACAGGTGTGAGTGCATAGATTAATTTCTCAAGTAGTCATCTATGTCATTTCCCCATTGCTGCTTTCTGAGGTTATTCCTTTCCTCATTTCTCTCTGATAATATTATCCCTTGTTGATCTATTTTCCTGTCTTTAGTCTTCTTGAGGAAATTTTGCTTGTAGTTCTTACTGTGTACTAACTTCCTATATTCCAGGCCAAATGTAAAGAGCTGCCTTAGATTTGGAAGGATCACCTGAGGTTTTAGAGCCATGGTGAATTTGTCACTTGATTAAGGGGCCCAAGCCCAGGGAAGTCAATTAAGAACTATTTGAAGAGACATCTCTGGAAACTATAAGGAAAAAAGTGAAGTAAGAAATCAGAGTGATGTAAACTAAGCTATTATGGTAGAGTATAAACTTGAATCTGGCTTTGAAGGCTGAGGTTTAGACATGAGTGAAGATGAAGGATCCAGGAGTAAGCGAGAAATATGTGACTGTATTGGCTCAACAATGGGGCTCCGGAGCTCCTGTGCAGGACATGATGGCCAGGATGTGTTCAAAGAAAGGGGAAGGAGGAGGCATCTTAGGAGCTTTTGGAAGTCAGAGGGAAAGGTCTGGTCTTATAACTTGGGAGAGGCAAAAACACAAATATTACATTTGTTTAATATAAATTGTGGTTATGTGCCCCACCTTCCTTCAAAGTGGGGACTGTGATCACCAAGGCAGGGTGGCACCTCTGACATAGAGGGCTTGGGCTGAGTGTTGCTCAGTAACCACGCAACAGTCTTTCTCACCAAGGTGATTGCATGTTGAATTTTTCCAGGATTAAATCAGTTCTCAATTATTAGAGACCCTGGGAGTCAGGAATGATCTGTACCCTCACCATACCCCTTATTCTCCAACTGTCTTTGAATCACTCCTTCATTCCCTTCAGTTTTGGGAACCTGAACTTCTGCATAGTGTGGCACCCAGCAGACCCCAGTTTGGTGACCTGAAGACCTCCCAACTTTGGTGGGTACCTGCTATATATCTAGCACTGTGAAACATGCCAAATACAGGACACACTTTTATAGAATATTAAGTTTATAAATACTATGAAGTTAGGAAGATCATAATTCAATCTCAGCTTGGCAGAAGTGGGAAAATTAGGGCTGGGGATTTATCTCAGTGGTTACACACCTGCCTCACAAGCGCGAGGACCTGAGCTCAATCCCTGGTACGAAAAAAAAAAGAAGTAGGGAAATTACTTAAGTCACCTCTAACAAAAGAGAACTGGCAGTGTCTGTTTCTGGAAAAGGCTGTGGCCACCAGTTGTGACCACCAAAGAACAGAGGAGAAGTAGTCAGGACAAGGCAGGTACCTGGCTTACCTGGTAAACACTTTACAGAACTGTAGAAATAACTTATAGGCCACTCACTCTGTCTGCTTGATAAGTGTATCTTTTTTCCCCTATGGTTTAATTTTTGTGACGAGATGCTCCAGTTACATGGTTCAAAGTTCAAGGCATACAAATGGATTTGAAATCTCCTCCCTCCCCTTCCTTGGCCTTAGCTTCCTTCTTCCCTTAAGGCAGCCAGTTACCATCAGCATATATATATATGTATGTATTTTGTTGTTATTTTGTCTTTTTGAGACAGGGTTTCACTATGTAGTTCAGACTTGCCTTGAAGTCACAGTACCCCAGGCTGACCTCAAACTTGTGACTATCCACCTGCCTCAGTCTGCTGAGTGCTGAGATTACAGGCATATGCACCCTGTGCAGAATTTTTTTAAACTTAAAATGAATCATTCCAGTCTATATATTGCTTAATAGGATGCAATATATAAGCTGTTTGGTAAGAGGATGTTTTGTTTTGTGGTACCTGGGTATTGAACTCAGGGCCCTGTCCATGGTAGGCATGTGCTGTGATGCTGACCTATATCCTAGCCCTTTTCATTTTCGATTTTGAGACAGGGTCTGGCTAAGTGGCCCAGGCTGGCCTTGAATTTGTGATCCTCCTGCCTCAGCCTCAGAGTAGCTGAGATTACATGTGTGTAATCCAACTAGGATTACCTGTGTAATTGTATGTGTGCCAGGCTTGTGGGGTAGTTATTTAATGGCTGCATTGTATTCCATTGAGCAGATGACTGACTAATCTTTAAGCACCCAGTCCCTTATGATGAGCATTGGATTATTTGCAACTTTTGGAGAGCCTGTTTGTATCCTGTGTTGATACGGTTTTTATACATGTTTTCACCATCCTGACAGGATACCTATCTGTGTGGGATGCTCTGCTTCCCTTCTTGCAGCCTAGCATACTTGAGTAAAGTTTTCGGGGATCCAGGGATCTCAGTTCAGGGGAGTCTACCAACAGACATTAAACTACCAACAGACATTAAAATGGCTGGCACAGCAACATCAGTGAAAAGGTACTGGTGTCTGGTAGCATTTAAGCATGATATGTTTAGCCATCTGGCTGGAAAATCTTCCTTATGGGCCCATTCAGTGTTTTTCCCTTACTTGACTGTCACCAAAGCACACTGAGTGTTCAGTTCAGAAAAGTGGGAGAGACCTGGGGAGGTACCTCAGTGCTAGGTACCTAGCATGTGCAAGATCCTATGTCAATCCCCAATATTGTTAAAAAACAAAAGTGGTGGGGACAAGAGCACCTGTCCTAGCTCAGGAGCTGTGGCCATTGAAGTAATCTACTCAGGATATTCTTGTGATTTAGACATATTGCCACAGAGTGATATCCTCATTTTCTAGAAAGCTGGTCTAGAGCAACCCACTCCTAATGTACCAGATTTCTTAACGAAAGTTGATAGATACTTGGGAGGCCAAGGCAGGAAGGTTACAATTGCAGGGTCAAGGCCAGCCTGGGCAACTCAACAAAATAAAATTTTAAAATAGCTGAGATTGTAGCTTAGTGGTAGAGTGCTTAGCTAGCATCCATGAGGCCCTGAGTTTAATCCCCGATACCACCAAAAAAAGAAAAAAGGAAAAGCTGATAGGAGAAAGACAGCTGCTAGATTAAGAAACTAGATTAAGTCAACTCGCACCCTTCTCAGCAAAATGTCCTCTTTTTATGCTGTGTGTGAGGGCAGGGGGCTCCTGTCAGTCAGCCATGACTGATTTTAGTCTTAGAAATCAAGCTGGGGCTGGGGATTTAGCTCAGTGGTTCTGCCGCCTGCCTTGCGAGCATAAGGCCCTGTGAGTTTGATCCCCCGGTACCTGCCCCCCCCAAAAAAGAAATCAAACTAATACTGTGTGACCCAAGGACCCTACCAAAACTTACAGTGTTTATATAAATTCTCTGGCCCAGCATAAGCACTCTGTCAAGTCAATAGAGATGCCCTTAACAGGCAGGATATTCCAAGGGCAAGGAACCGGGCAAGAGCCAGATTTGAGGTGGAAAGGGTGGAAAACCAAGACCTACTGAGTTAGTCCTTTACTCAGCCCCAGGTTAGCCTGTACCCATAGAGTGAATGACACTGGCATCACCATCTTTGCCCTCATTGATGTTTTTGTGATACTGGGGACAACCCGGGGAGCATTGACGTATAGCCCCACCCCCACCCCTTTTTAGGACAAGGTCTTGCTAAATTCCCAAGCTAGCCTCACATTTCTAATCCTACTGCCTCCCGAGTAGCTGAGATTACTGGCGTGTGCCACCGTGCCCAGCTTGTTTGTTTTTTGTAGTGCTGGGAATCAAACCCAGTTCCTCACACATGGTAGGCAAGTGTTCTGCCACTGAGCTACAACCCCAGCCTTCCGTGGTTTTGTTATGCAACCTAAGACCCAGTTTGAGTTTGAATCCACTCCATGCCACAGCTACTACACTCAGACTAGGCCCCAGGCTTGTGCATGTACCATATGTGTTCAGGTGGCCCACCAGTGCTTGTGTATGTGCATGCTCCCTTTAGAGGAGAGAGACGTAACAAAAATAAATCTCAGATTTCTAGATACTGATGCCAGATTAACATCTATCTGCTTACCAATTAGTACCTATTTAATTACGAGCTCAGAATGAGAACTTTAGAACCCAGGGAATGAGGAATCCCATCTGATCGTACAGTGTGGATGCCTAGGCTGTAAGCTCTGGTTGGGATCTGGTTGTCACTGCCCTTGGAAAGTCTTAGCATCATCTCCTCAGTGTTCCCTACTGAGGCCTGCACTCACGGATCCCCACCCACTCCCCTTCTGTGCTCACCACGAAGTTCCACTTCCCCTCTAGGTTCCTGCAGCTGCCTCGGCCTGTTCAAGACACATGCTGCTTACTCTACCCCATTCCCTTGCCCCATACCCACCCTTTGGACTCCTGACTTCTCAACCTTCAGTCTGTCCCCTGACCTTTTCAGGGACCCTCTCTGATACACAGCTCCCCTTAAACCAGGCTAGGAATCCTTGCCCAGGGCCTCACCCTGGCTAAGGAACAACCATGTGTGTGTGTAGGATGGCTTTCTTTCCTGTCACCCCTATGAGACTCTTAAGTTCAATGAAGCAAAGATCCATCTGCCTTCCTCAATTCTCAGTACCCATGTTGTCGCTTTAAAAATCAGATTGAACTTCATTTTGTCCTCCACTAGACTGCAACCACCATCAGCACAGAGCTTTGGGGTTGTTTAGTTCACCCCTGAATCATTAGCACCTGGAAGAGTAGCTGGCTCAGAATATGTGCTCAGTAACATCTGTGGGTGGGGATCTTTTAGCACCTACTCTGCTGTGTTTTGGTTTTGTTTGTTTGCAGTACTGGAAATTGAACCCAGAGCCTTCACACTGAGCTACGCCTCTAGCCCTTTTTTTATTTGGAGACACGTTCTCACTAAGTTACTAAATTGCCCAGGCCAGGCTTGAACTTGGGCTCCTCCTGTCTCAGCCTCCCATAGGGCTCTGTGGTGTTTTTAAAAGAGCATTCTAGGGCCGGGGATTTAGCTCAGTGGTTCCACCACCTGCCTTGCAAGCTAAGGACCCGAGTTCGATCCCCGGTACCAAAAAAAAAGAGCATTCTATGGGCAAGGATCCCATGGTTCCTTCAGTTCCTCACAGTGACCTTCAACACAAACCATCTAGGCAAGTATCACCTTATTTCAGACAACCTGTGCCCTTGCAGGGTCTTTATCTACCTATTTTCTGTTTCCCCTTGCTCTCATTGACAAAAAACCACAGCCAAAGAGTATTTAAGAATCTGGAAATCAAATCTTTCTCTTTCTCTCTCTCCCGCGCTCTCCC
>NW_004624945.1:818730-831056 GCF_000247695.1 Heterocephalus glaber | reverse complement strand
TACTACCAGCCCAACCAGATTCTTTCTCTGACCTTCTTATTTTTCCACTTCTAACTTTAGGAAACTACTTTTGGGGCTCAGGGAAGTAGGGTGGAAATCACCTGATCACCTGTAATGTAAAGTAAGCACTTTGCCTGCTGAACCTAAACACAGAGGACGTTTTCCAGAGCTCAGTTCTCTCATAACCAATCCAGTCACTTCAGTGACCTTATTCTCACAGGAACAGAAGGAGATGATAGGACATGGCCTGCTCCTAGAAGATGGGAGCATGCCTTCTGGAAGCATTTGAGACCTGTCTTCAAAATGCCTGGAGTGCCAGGGCTTGACCAGCTCATTCTTATAAACCCTGGTGCTTCCTTGCTATTTTCTCTACTTCTTCCTTGTTGTCTAGAACTAAATCACTAACATAATGAGTTCAGTCATTTCCTCTGCCTTCCTGGAAGGGATTTTGATGAATTCCTTCCTCCTTTGTTGACCTCATGACCTTCAGGGAACACAAGCTTCCAGCACACAGAAACTTCCAGAGACCAGGGCAGCACTCCTTCCCCTGGCCTTTGAGCTGCACACACAGAATAAGGCACTTCTCTACATTTCTGTTATAACATCCGCATCAGATGTCTGGTTTTCCCACCAAATAAACATAACACAGAACCTCTGAGAGTCTAAAAGAATGTGTCACTTATGAGCAGAAAATGAGATGTCATTGCAAATTGGAGGAGGTTTTGTCAGCTACTTGTTACCCAGAAACTGAGGCAGGAAAATGAGTGATTTGTTAGATAAGTCAAGATGGGAAGTGCTCACTGTTAGAGAAACCAGGGACCTTCCTTATAAGCCTTGGCCACCCCCCAAAACCTCTCCTCCTGTAAAGATCTTTCCAGCTCAGATTCATGTTTTCTACCTGCTACAAAATAAGCTTAAAAAAATAAATAAATAAGCTAGGATTGGACAATTAGAAATAAGCCAAACAAGGCATGGTGGTACATACCTGTAATCCCAGAACCTGAGAGGCTGAGGCAGGAGAATCACCTGGAATTCGAGGCCAGACTGGGCTACATAGTTCAAGGCCAGCCTGAACTACATAAGGAGACTCTCTTTAAAAAAAAAAAGATATAGATAGATATCAACTAAGGGGTTGAGGGTGTGTCTCAGTGATAGGGCCTTTGTCTAACGTGCATAAGGCCCTGGGTACAATCCTGAGCAGCACGCACACACAAGGAGGAAAGGAGGAGCCAGGCATGGAGGTAGTTTCCTGTAATCCCAAAATTGGGAGGTTGAGGCAGGAGCATTGCAAATTCAAGTCCAGCCTAGGCAACATAGCAAGACCCTGTCTCAAAATAGTCTGCGGATGTAGCTTATTTAAAGGCTGTGGGTTCAATCCCCAGTACTGCAAAAAAGAAAAACAGGAAAGATGATATCAAAATCAATTTAAAACTGACAATTGGATGCTAGAGAAAACCATTTTCATACTAATTTGTAGCTCTGCCTTATTCCAGAAAAGACTGTCTCAGCTTTGAATTTAAAATAAGAATCATTTTTTTAAATTTCCAGTGTACATGTTTAAAATTTGTTTAGAGCCAGGCATGGTGGCACATGTGTGATCCCAGTACTCAGGCAGCTGAGGCAGGAGGATTGCCACAAGTTCGAGGCCAGCCTGAGCTACATAGTGAGTTCAAGGCTGTCCTGAACTATCTAGTAAGACCCGTCTCAAAAATTAAATAAATAAATAGAATTTTCAGAATAACTAAAATTTGTTTAGGATTTTGTTCTTTGTGTTGTTTGTTAGTTTTTGTGATACTAACCCAGGGCCTTCCCACTGAGCTACATCTGGACCCTTCCTTCTTTTTTGAGACTGTGTTGCTAAATTGCCCAGGCTGAGCTTGAATTTAGGATCCTCTTGCCTCAGCCTCCCAAAGTTCTGGGATTACAAGTTTATACCACCATGGCTAGCAGGACTTTGTCTTTGAGAGACAGCTCTGAAAATATATTTGCATGATTACTATAATTGCTAAACTGGGCACAATGGCACTGGGGAAAGCTGAGGAGGGAGAATTGCAAGTTTCAGTCTTACCTGGGCAATTTAACAAGACCCTGTATCAAAAAAAAAAAAATGTTTTTTTAAGTGCTGAGAATGTGGCTCAGTTACCCCTGGGTTCAATCCCTAGTACCTCAAAAAAATAACGATAATTGTTAATCCATAGGGATAGAAGAGTCAGAGGAAGGGAGTGGAGCCCAGAGGCTATCTTATCAAATAGGAAAAAATAAAGCTTAAGAGTCTTCTGCACACTTGTAATCAGCACTTGGGAGGTGGAGGCAGGAAGAGCACAGTAAGTTCAAGGCCAGCCTGGACTACATAGTGAGACCCTGTCTCAAAAAGAAAAAGAGTCTTCTGACTAGAAGGCAGCTCACAGGAGAGACAGCTGGAATGACTGCAGGTAAATCTTTAAAGAGGGATGGAAGGGCTGGGTATGTAGCTGAAAGGTAGACTCTTGCCTAGTACACATGAAGCCTTGGGTTAGATCCTCAGCATTGTGAAATAAATAGGGACTCAAACAAGTTCAGTACACATAAAGGAGCACATTAGTGTTGCTGTTGTGGTGAGTTCATATCTGCATCCAGAACTATCAGCTCTGCAGGAATATGGGCAATGCTATTCATCTGTCAGTGTGGATAGAAACCTTTCTCCTCTGCTCCTGACTACATTCAATTGATCAACATATAAGCTGTAAGTGCTGCATAAATTGAGTCTCCATTAAATTACCACTACAGTCCTTGTGACCCCAGTACACAGCAAGCAGCTGCTGAGTTAGGTACTGGAGACATAGCAGCAAGCAAAAAACAAGTCCCTGCCTCAAGAAGCTTCTGTGCTTCTTGAACCAAAGTGAAGAACCAAAGTGACTGGAGAGTGAAGAGGGGAGAGCTGTTGAAAGGAGCTCTACTCCAGAGAATGTTTGGAAACAGCCTCTCTGAAAAGGTGGCTTCTGATGGAGACCTGAATTAAATGAGAGACTGAGCCACACAGGCAGAAAAAGTAATATTTGTTACAGGTTTTAAAGCTGAAACTAAAAAAACTTTTTTAAAAAGCTGAAACTATGGACAGACTATATTCTGACACTAATAGGACTCAAGATCATGAGATAGAATTTGAAGATTTGACTGGGGTAGTAGTAGGCGTAGGTGGCACACTGAAAACTCCCATGTCTAAACAGAAAGAGTACAAGGACCAAAGTCCAGGGGTCAGTGCTAGGTCTAAGCTTGTAAGGGTTATATTAGGACTGTGGGGGAATAAAGAGACTCTGCTGTCCTGGACTCTTGATTCCCACAGGCACACCCCCCATCCACCTCATTGTGGTCCTGTGAGCCAACCTCTTTGGCAAAGGGACTTGAGAACAAAGAAAGCAAGTAGAGGTAGGGTAGGCAGGGAGAGACAAAGGAATATTGTCAGAAAGTGTCGGTCTCCATATGTGTTCCCTGAGTGTTTATGAAGGACCTACTGAGGGAAAGAGGGGACCAAAAGGTATAAATAATCCCACTGCTTCTTATTTTTCCCAGGAATTGGTCCGACAGCGAGGAGTCCTGGAACGCACAGAGAAGATGGTAGACAAGATGGATCAAGACTTGAAGACCAGCCAGAGGCACATCAACAGCATTAAGAGTGTGTTTGGTGGGTTTGTCAATTACTTCAAATCCAAACCAGCAGAGACATCAGCTGAACAGAATGGCGTGCTTGCTCCCCAATCCAACAGCAGGTGAGTATAGCTTCCTCCATCTGGATATAAAGTAATAGAAGTAGGTTTAGTGTGAATAGCCAAAACTTTCAGGCCTACACTTTACCTACTGTAGTGCACAAACTAAAAATTTAGTTTTTCCCTTTTTATAGTGTTTTCATCATTGTAATCATAGTGTTCCTTTGGTCTTATAGCCTATTTCTTCCATTTAACCTAGAGAAATGATTCATATAATTTGGTTTTTTTTGTTTTGGTTTTGGTTTTTTTTTTTTTTGGTACCAGAGCTCGAACTTGGGTCCTTGCGCTTTCAAAGCAGGTGGCAGAGCCACTGAGCTAAATCCCCGCCCTATGATTCATATAATTTGATTACATAGGTTGCATAACTATCTCTTTTGATTCTGTAATGCAAAGTTCTTTGATAAGGGAGGAGACTTTTTTTAATGAGGCTGAGATTAAACCCAGGGCCTTGTGGATGTTAGGTGAGCATTCTACCACTGAGCTACATCCTTAGCCTTGGAGAGCTATTTCTTTAAAATGCTTAGAGGCATAGTAAAATCCATACATCTTAAGTGGAGAGGCAATGACTATGTGCCTGTATACACCACCCAGATGAAGATGTAGGATGCTATTGGGAAGAAACTAGGAAACTATTGCAAGCCTATAAGCGTAGATGAAAGAGCCAGTGGGGATAATAGAAAGAACAGACAAGTAGAATCTTTGGAAGGCCTAGGAAACTGCAAGGATGGGAAGCCTCAGATGCACTAGCCAGGGTTATAAGGGTTTATTTGTGCATTGACTGAGCCATAGTCACCTTCATTCCAGATTTTCTGGCTCAATTCTAGTTTTAAATATCTGTCACTCTTTTACCCTCAACTGGAGTTTGGTTTTTCTTCGATTACATTTACTGGTAGGTTGCATATCCCTCACCCAAAATGCTTGGGACCAGAAGTGTTTTAGATTTCATAGCTTCATAAGTTGTGGAGTATTTGCATTGCTAGTTGAACTTCTCTAAGCAGAAAATTTTCAATCTGAAATGTTTTGAAATATGAAACTTTTTAAATGCCAACATCATGCTCCTAAATTTTCATATTTTAGGCAAGGGGTATAGCCAAACAATAGAGCACTTGCCTAGCATGCATGGGACCCTGAGTTCAATCTCTAGCATCACAAAACAAAGTTTCAGATTTTGAAGCATTTCAGATTTTTGGATTAGGGATTATTCAGCCTGTAGCACAGGAGAAAATAGAATATTCACTCATTTTGGATTAAGACATCCTCCTTGCGCAAAATCAGGACCAGAGCAAGCCCCTGGAGGAGTGGAAAGCAGATAGACTTGTGACTGGCACACTTCTACATTCTCTATGCCTCTTCCTGAGGCTCTTAGAGGGCTTTACAGTCCTGAACACTACTAGAAAAGCATGGCTCCAGCAGTGGTTTTCTTATTTTTATTTTTATTTTTATTAGTACATGTTTGCAGTACATGACGATTACATTCATCATGGGGGTTGGGACATGTACAAAACACATCTTAATTCTTTTTACATCCCCTTCAATTTTCTTTTGGAGCATCTGAAAAGCTCAAGCCTCTCTGACAAGGTCTTCTCAGCAGTGAGGCAGCCATAGTATTTTAGTGACCTGGGCCTCAAGGTGCCCAAGGTAACTTACCTTGCCAAGGCTTCTGCTCGTAGATCAGGCCCAATCAGTTGTGGTGTTCCTATCATCACTTACTACAAAAAACCAAGACTCTTAATTATTTATTCATACAGTACTAGGGATTAGCACACTACCACTGAGCAACCTCCCTAGTTCTTATTTTTTTATTTTGATACAGGATCTCACTAAGTTACCCAGGCTAGCCTTGAACTGGAAACTTTCCTACCTTCACCTCCTGAGTAGCTGGGATTACAGGCATGTTCTACCACACCTGGCACAGAACTTTTTTTTTTCTTTATTTTCCCCCTTCCTATATGACTGCCTATAATATTTCTTTTTTTTGGGGGGGTACCAGGGATCAAACTCGAGACCTTGCACTTGCGAGGCAGGCAGTAGAACCACAGAACTAAATCCCCAGCTATTTCTTTTTTTTTAATAGCGAAACATTTATTGGTACATTTTAGATGTACATAATGATAACACTCATCATGGGGAATTTCTGCCTGTACACAATACCTCTTGGCCCTTTTTTTCCAATTTTCCCCCCTTCCCTCAAGCCCTGCTCCCCTCCCTATGTATAAAAGCTTTGTTTCCACCCTGGGATTTAGCTCAGTGGTTCCGCCGCCTGCCTCACAAGTGCAAGGTCCCAAGTTCAATCCCTGGTAACAAAAAAAAAAAACTTTGTTTTCATTTTTTTCCTCCTTTTTTCACTTTTTTTTCTTGTCCCTTCCTTCCTTTCTCCTTCGTCCCTCCCTTGTTCCCTTTGCCATTTGAACATTTTCTTCCCATTTCCCAATATCTATTACACATTTAGTCCTTATTTCCTCTTTTCAATTTCTCACACAAGAGAAACAATGCAGTATTTTCGAAACTTTTTTTTTTTGGAAAAAAACAGGATCTTGCTATGTAGTTCAAGGTGTCTTTGAACTCACTATGTAGCCCAGACTGGCCTGGAACTTGCAGTGATTCTCCTGCCTCAGCCTACCAAGTACTGGAATTACAGGTGTGCACCACCACTCCTGTCTCAACAATGCAGTATTTAAATGTGTGTCTGATTTATTCCACCTAAGAGTATGGTCTAAAGGTGTATCCATTTAGCTACAAATGGCTGAAACTCGTCCTTCCTTATAGCAGAATAGTACTCCATTATGTAAAAAAAAACATGTTCTTTATCCATTTGTCAGTTGATGGACATTTGGGGTGTTTCCAAGAATTAGCTACTATGAACTGTTCTGCTATAAACATGGATGTGCATATATCACCATGGTAAGATGCTTTTCATTCTTTTGAGAAGATGCAAAGAAGAGGAATAGTGGGATTGTATGGAACCTCCAGTTTTAGTGTTTTGAGGACTCTCCACACTGATTTCCACAGTGGTTGCACCAGTCTATACTACTACCAACAGTGGAGAAGGGTTCCTTTTTTCCCCACATTCCCTCCAGCATTTGTTATTGGTTGATTTCTTAATAATAGCCATTCTTTGTGGAGTGAGATGGAATCTGAGTTGTTTTAATTTGCATCTCGCAAATGACCAGTGATATTGAACATTTTTTTCATATATTTATTTGCCATTTCTAATTCTTCATCTGAGAAGTGTCTCTTCATTTCATATGCCCATTCTTGGATTGGGCTTTTTAATTTTGAGGGTCCAATTTTTTCTTTGAGTTCTTTATATATTCTAGATAGTAGTCCTTTATCTGAGGAAGAGCTGGAAAAAAATTTTTCCCACACTGTGGGTTGTCTCTTCACTCTGTTGGTGGTTTCTCTTGCTGTGCAGAAAGCTTTTTAATAAGATGAGGTCCCACTTGTTGATTCTTTGTAATATTTCCAGTGACTGGGTTTCGTTCATGAAGTCCTTGCCTACTCCTAGTCCTCAAGCATTCTACCAATTCTCTCTTCCAGCAGATTTAGCATTTCTGTTTTAATATTTAAATCTTTTTTTTTTTTTTTTGGTACCAGGGATTGAACTTGGGACCTTGCATTTTCAAGGCAGGCAGCGGAACCACTGAGCTAAATCCCCGGCCCTAATATTTAAATCTTTCATCCATTTAGACTTTAGGTTAGTGCATGGTGAAAGATATGAGTCTAGTTTCAATCTTTGGCTTGTGGAAAACCAGTTTTTCCAGCACCATTCGTTAAAAAGGCTATCTTTCTTCCAGTGAAGGTTTTTGATCCCTTTGTCAAAGATAAGGTAGCTGAATATGTCTGGCGTTGCTTCTGCATCTTCTAATCTGTTGCACTGATCCTCAGGTCTGTTCTTTTGCCAGTACCATGCTGTTTTTATCACAGTAGCTTTTTAGTATAATTTCAGGTCAGGGATTGTGATGGTCCTTGCCTTGCCTTTTTTGCCCAGAATTGCCCTTGCAGGGCCAGGGATTTAGCTCAGTGGCACTGCACCTGTCTGGCAAGCACAAGGTCCTGAGTTCAATCCCCAGTACCAAAAAAAAAGAATCCCCTTTGCTGTTCTAAATCTCTTCTGGTTCCAAATGAATTTTAGGATTGGTTTTTCTAATTCTGTGAGGTATGTTGTTGGAATTTTGATCGAGATTGCATTAAATCTGTATAACAATTTTGGAAGTATGGCCAATTTCACTATATTGGTTCTTCCTATCCAAGAACAAGCGATATCTTTCCGTTTTCTGATATCCTCTTCAATCTCCTTTTCCAGAGTCCTGTAGTTTTCAAGGTAGAGGTCTTTTACTTCCTTCATTAGATTGATTCCTAATTATTTCATTTTTTTGGATGCTATTGTGAAAGGGGCTGTTTGCCCAATTTCTCTCTCAGTGAGTTTGTTATTTGTGTACAGAAAGACTATTGATTTTTGAGAGCTGACTTTGTATCCAGATACACTACTGAATTTGGTTATCAAATCAAGAAGTGTCTTCGTGGAGTTTTTGGGGTCTTCTATGTAGAGTGTCATGTCATACACAAATAATGATAATTTAATTTCTTCCTTTCCCATCCTTATTCCTTTTATTTCTGTATTGAACAAGCGTGGTGACAGTGAACATCCTTGTCTTGTTCCTGATTTTAGAGTGAAAGCTTTCAGTTTTTATTTTAGTATCATGTTGGCTGTTGGTTTGTCATAGATGGCTTTTACCAGATTGAGAGAAAGACTATCTGTACCAATTTTCTGTAGGGGTTTATGAATGTGTGTTGGACCTTGTCAAATGCTTTTTCTGCATCTATGGAGAGAATCGTATGGTTTTTGTCCTTAGCTCTGTTAATATAGTTTGTTATGTTTATTGATTTACATATGTTGAACCATCCTTGCATCCCTGGGATGAATCCACCTTGGTCATGATGTATAACCTTCTTGATGATTTGCTGCATTCTGTTTGCCAGTATCTAATTGAGGATTTTTGCATCTATGTTCATTAGGGAGATTGGCCTGTAGTTCTTTTTTGGTTGGATCCTTCTCTGGTTTTGGTATCAGGGTAATGCTTGCTTCTAGGAATGAATTTGGGAGTATTGCTTCCCTTTCAATTTTGTTAAAGAGTTTGAGAAGTAGCAGATTTAGATCTTCTCTAAATTTCTTGTAAAATTCAGCAGTGAATGCATCAGGGCTTGGGCTTTTCTTTGTTGGTAGATTTTTAGTTACATCTTTAATTTCATTGGCTGATACTGGTTTATTTAGAATTTCTATATCTTTATTCAGTTTTGGTAATTCATGTGTATCTAGGAATCTATCCATTTCTTCTGTATTTTCCATCTCATTAGAATACAGGTTCTCGAAATATGTATTAATGATCTTCTGGATTTCTGCAGGGTCTGTTATGATTTCACTGTTTTCATTCCTTACTGCATGGATGAGTCTTTTTTTTCTTTTTTTGATAAGGTTGGCTAAGGGTTTGTCAATTTTATTTAATCTTTCAAAGAACCAACTCTTCAATTCGTTGATTGTTTTTTTGTTTTGGGGGGATTTTTTTAGTCTCCACTGCATTAATTTCTGCTCTGAGTTTTATAATTTCCTTCCTCATATGAGCTTTGGGCTTGACTTGTTCTTCTCTTTCTAGAAACTTCAGGTTCAACATTAGGATATTTATTTGAGCCCACTCTTTTCTTGGTATGGATATTCACAACTATAAATTTCCCTCATAGGACTGCTTTCATTGTATCCCGTAAGTTCCAGTATATGGTATTGGCACTATTGTTTAATTGTAAGAAACTGTCTGACTTCTTCTTTAATTTTATCTGTGACCCATTGGTGGGTGACCATTGGAGGGTGTTATTTAATTTCCATGTGTTTATGAAGTTCTTGTGGGGTTTTTGCCGTTGATTTCCAATTTCATTGCACTATGGTCTGATAATATGCATGGGATAATTTTAATTCCTTTGCATTTATTTAAGCATGTTCTGTGAGCTAGTATGTGGTCTATTTTGGAGAACATCCCATGTACAGCTGAGAAGAATGTGTATTCTGAAGTTGTGAAGTAGAACACTGTGTAGACATCTACTAAGTCCATTTGTTCAAAAGTTTGTTTCAGTTCTAATATTTAATTGTTGATTTTTTGTCTAGTTGATCTGTCTGTTTATGGCACAGAACATTTAAGTTAAATAATTCTCACTAATTCAGCCATTACCCAAATGTGCATCATGGTGAATCTGTGGAGCTTTGTAAGTAAGGCCACTTCAGTGGCATTGCATGGTTCCTTCCTTCATGTGTCTTGAACACCCATGTCTGCAGACCTGTTACTGTGGCTGGGAGTCAAAACAGTAAGAACACAGTTCATCTCTTGGAGGGTATCATGAGGTAGATAGTCAACACAGATGCTGTGGAGGCCCCAAGAAAAGGAAGGGTTGACCATAGAGGGGAGGGGTTGACCTTAGAGGGGCACAAAGAAGATGACCTTTTGTATGGAATCATAATTACAGCATGCTCCACCAGTTGAAGTAGAGCTTAGTGGCAAACATGGGTACCAGGAAAAGCCAGGATTCTGAAGGGCAAAGGCTATTTCAAGAGTACAGCAGGGAGCTAGTGTATAGCTCTGTAGTAGAGGCTTTCTTAGCTTGAGGCCCTAGGTTCAATCCCAAGCATTGAAAAAAAAAAAAAGAAAGAAAAGAAAAAGAAGAAGAGCTGGGCATGGTAGCACAAGCCTATAATCCCAGTACTCAAGAGGCTGAGGTAGGAGGATCACCACGAGTCGAGTCCAAGGCTAGCCTGGCTATATAGTGAATTCAAAACCAGCCTACACTACAAAGCTAGACCCTGGAAAGAAAGAAAGGAGGGCCAGAGAGAAAGAGAGAGAGAAAGGAATGAAGGAAAAGAAAAGAAAGAAATAGAGAAAGGAAGGAGAGAGAGAAGGAGAAAGAAAGAAAAGAAAGAAAAGGAGGAAAGAAAGAGAGAAAAGACAGTAGGCTCTTGACATTGAGGTATGACCTGTATACTACTCCTCGGTCTCTACATAGTTTCCAAAATCACTACTGATTGCTTCTATGAGATGCAGTATGGTTAGTAACCTTTCTGTAGTCCTTTCAAAACCTTCAATCCATAAATCAGGAATATTGTCACTTAAAAGCTCTTAAAAATAAGTGTCTCCTGGCTATCATAACTTTCCGTGATAGCCTACACTGTGTTCCCCCCACACAGTATGTACCTTTACTCTTACCTTCTTTTTTTCTACTCAGACCAAGACCAAGATTGCTTTGCAGAGCCAGTTTCTCTCCTACTCTTCATTTTTGCTTTCTTGAATAAACTTTGCCACTGCTTAAAAAAGAAACTGTCTCCTAATCGAGTCATGCATTTCCTCTTTATGTCCTTCTCATATAAGCCCTCTGGTCTCTTTGCAGTCTTGTATATCTGTTAATAAGTCCCCTTTTTGGGGGGGGGTACTGGGGATGAAACCAGGACCTTAAGCTTGCCGAGCAGGTATGGTGCCACTTAGTTACATCCCAGCCCTTTTTGTTTGTTTGTTTGTTTATTTGTTTGTTTGTTTGTTATGAAACCCTTAAGGGCCATCTCTGGAGGCTTAAGTCTGGAGGCTTTGCTATGCTGCAGGCCTGAGGGCCTCCAAAACTCTTGGCCCATAGGACATGGGACTTGCTGGGGGGCAGGGCTTGTTTTTATGAGTAGAAAGTCATTAAAGACTTTCAACCAGAAGCCAGGCAAGGTAGTGGCACGGAGGAGGCTGAAACAGGATTGTTGTGAGTTCGAGGCCATCCTGGGTTACATTGTTCAAGACCACACCCAACTATAAAGCAAAACCCTGTCTCAAAAAAAAGACCTTTAACCAGAGAGGTATGTCAGGATCTCTTTACAAAAATGCCCGGCACCCATGAGAAGTAAGGATTTGAAAAGAGGAGGTCAAATTTGGCGAAGCCCGACCGACCTCCAATGCTGCTTGACAAAGTTCCAGCTGGGGGAAAAGGAGGGTGGAACACATCGTACCCTCATGTTTTATTTTTTCTTGCCCTAATGTTTACAATTGTTACTCTGGTCACAGGAATCATTGTATTTGTGACTAACAACATATTCTCCGTGAGGCAAATTGACAATGTTGTATTGAAATCTGATCTGGCTCACAAGTCCCAAATTCCTGTTTCTCTCAGTTCTATTGTCACACCCACTTCTTAAGAAACCTCTCCTAAAACCCCCTCTGTTTTCCTGCTACTGTAACTCCTTTCTTCTATTGATGACTTTCTTTTTACTAAAGGGGTCTTATAAAGAGATTGAAAGGACAGATTTTAGATGTAAGACACAGTGGGAAATGGGAAATAGAAAGAAAGTTAAGACAGATAAATACACTAAGGAGGTAAGTTACTCAGTTTTTCTCAAAGTACTGTAAACATCTCCTGCTTATGGACCATGAACCCAAATAACATTTAAGCAAGATGAATAGAGGTATAGAAAAAATAGAGAGCTAATAGCAAACTATATTAACCATTGTGCAGTTTCTCAAGGGCCAGCTGATGACCACAAGTTTGACATTTAATTAACTAAATCTTGCT
>NW_004624945.1:791178-818630 GCF_000247695.1 Heterocephalus glaber | reverse complement strand
ATGTTCAATGAAATGAATCAGCTTAGGAAAAATATACTTCGTTTAGTAAAAAATAACCTTTATTTCTATAGAAATTGCTAAGGCAACCTAAAATGTAACTATGTTCTTCCCAATGCCTCCTAGCCATTGCTTAAAGATATAAAAATAAATCAGACCCTGAGACTTCTCAGAGGGAACCTGCACATTGCTTGCGAAGGTTCTTTTCTCACTCGTCGGCCCGAGACCTCTCCCCTTCCTACCCTGCATCGACTGCAGCTGGTCTGCGGCACAAATTTAGAGCATTGACATAATCCACATAAGGACCATGTAAGGACAGAGAAAGGCAGGACATAACAGGCTAGATTTCTGGGATGCTTGAAGAGTGAGAGATCCAAAGGATATTTGTTTGCCCAGATTTCTAGCACTATGCAGAGGGGAAGGCAGAAATCAAGAACCAGGTGGGTGTAGTGATCCACACCTGTAGTCCTAGCTACTCAGGAGGCTGAGGCAGGAGGATTGCTTAAGACTAGGAGTTCAAGTCCAGCCTGGAAAACGGATATATCTTATCTCAAAAAAACCCCCAAAAAACCCATGGTCAGGCTGTTGTTGGATAGAGATGGAGAAGAACAGGCTGTTGGGGCACCCAGTCCTAGATGGAGGCACCTGCCATGCTCCCAGGGGTCCAACAGGGTGTCAAGCACAGTCTGGTCAATGCTAAGGTGCAAAGAGGAGTCCCTGTCCAAAGTCAGTCAGCATGTGAGGCTTTGTAGGTCAGGAAGCAAAACCAAAGATCTTTTGAAGAAACTTACCATATATAATGAGAGGAAAAAGACGACCAAAAAGTCTACAGATTTTTAGGGACTAACTCCAAAATATAAAAACAGGAAGCCGTGGTGGTGCGTACCTGTAATCCTGGCACTCAGAAGGCTAAGGAAGGGCTAGGGATTTAGCTCAGTGGTTTTGCTGCCTGCTGCGCAAGCACAAGGACCCAAGTTCGATCCCTGGTACCAAAAAAAAAAGAAGGCTAAGGAAGAGGATCGCCTTAAGTTCAATGCCAGCCTAGGCTACAGTGAGTTCAATGCCAGTCTGAAAAACATAGTGGTGGTGGTGGTAATAGTAGTAGTAGTATACATGTTTTTGGTAATTGAGCTTTACTAATAAGGAAAATGAGATTCTTTTTTTTCCCCCAGCACTGGGTATTGAATCTAGAGCCTTTGCACTGAGTTACATCCCCAACCCTTTTTTTTTTCTTTTTGAGACAGGGTCTTGCTAAGTTGTCTGGCCTAGACTCAAACTAACAGTCTACCTATCCTAACCTTACTCAGTGCTGGGATTACAGGCATGTGCTATCACACCCAGTGAGAAGAATGAAATTCTTGAGGTTCAAAACTAATGTTTCCTATTATCCAGTCCAGTAAAACTGGTCATCTATCTGTAAAGACCGTTTGTTGCTCATGGATCTCCAAAAACAAGAGATAGGCCTGGGGATTTAGCTCAGTGGTGCCGCCGCCTCCCTCACAAGCACAAGGTCCCAAGTTCAATCACCAAAAAAAAAAAAAAAAAAAAAGAATTTTACAATATGCGTATATTACCACAATTTTTTTAATTGGGTTACAAAAAAAAAAAAATAGTGGGCCAGCTTTGGCCCACAGGTCATAATTTGCTAACCCCTGATCTAAAGTACCCATTTGGTGGTTTCATCTACTTTCCATTCACCTGGTCCTAGGACTCCTCATTTGCCTATGCAAGGGGCACCCAACAAGATGGTGCACTTCTAAGGTAGTGATCTTCCAAAGCTCTCCATGAAGCTAACTATGCTGCCAAGAGGAGCTGTGGAAATCCCTGCTTTGGTCAGGAGTTTAGCACAGGGGAGGCATTTGATTTTCAGCTCACAGGCATCGGTTGGAAAGACTGAGGACACTGTCAGAGGTATTTTTTCCTTTTTAAATGTTTTCTTTTCCTTTTATCCAAAGATTGAAAGAAGCCATAAGTACAAGTAAAGAACAGGAGGAAAAGTACCAGGCCAACCACCCAAACCTCAGAAAGTTGGATGATGTAGGTGAGTAGGGACCTGTGTGCACACATCTGTACTTGGATCCTGAGGGGCCTCTATATTAGACCTTGAGGGCTGTGGGAAGCAGCTGCCTCTCTAGCATGAGACTCCAGCTGCTGGCATCCCATGTGCTAAAGAACCATGTGTGCTTTCAGAAAACGGTCAGTATTATATGGAGTTCCTTCCTCTCTCCCTCTACTCTGGACAGTGGACTAAGGAAGTGGGGGCCTGAGTCCCCTTGAAAATGAGCCTGCTGGGGCCGGGGATTTAGCTCAGTGTTTCCACCGCCTGCCTCTCAAGTGCAAGGTCCCGAGTTCAATCCCTGGTACCAAAAAAACCCAAAAAACAGTAGATCATGTACATGTACCAACTCCTCACAATGAATGTAATCAGTATGTACTAATAAAAATAAATAAAAGAATAACCCTTTTGGTAAGTATATTAGCCCTTAGAGCTGTCCATATCCTAATCTCCAGGAAATTTACAGTTATAGATAAAATTATAGTTGTTAATCAGCTGACCTTGAGATGGAGAAATTATCCTGTTAGCTGGGCTTAGTGTCATCACAAAGGTTCTTTATAAGTAGAAAAGAAGGCAGAAGAGAGAGTATTAGAAAGAGGTTCAAACCTGGTACACTGCTAGCTTTGAAGATAAAGGAAGCAGCCAGCTGCCAAGGAATGCACATGAGCTCTAAAAGCTGAAAAAGGCAAGGTCTCTGATTTTCCCCAAAAGCCTCCAGAAAGAACACAGCCCTGTTAATACCTTGAATTTAGCCCATTGAGACCTATTTGGAATTCCAACCTCCAGAACTGAAAGATAAGTTTGTGGTAGTTTGTCATGGCCCCAGGAAGAAACTAATAATCCCCAAGCCCAGGAGGAGAACAAGCAGCAGCTGAACATGCTAGATAGGATGTGTCTCAAGTCAAATCATCTCATTAATATCAAATGATAAATCTGGAAACATCTTTATCTGGGAAGGAATTTAGGCCCCTAGGAGCTGCCATAGACCTTAGAAAGCCAAGCGCATCAAAATGGTGCTAGAAACCAAATGTTGACTGTGATACCCTTGAAGAAGACAGGACCCATCCCAGCAACACCAGAACCTACTATGGATTCAAGCCTGGTGGCACATGCTTTTATCCCAGCAGTCTGGGAGGCTGAGACAGAAGGATCACAAATTAGAGTCTAGTTTGGGCAATTTAGCAACTTATCAAAAGCTTGTCTCAAAAAAATAAAAAGCTGGGTGTGGTGGCCCACACCTGTAATCCCATCATTTGGGAGGCAGAGACAGGAAGATTTCCACAGTTTGAGGCCAGCCTGAACTACACTGTGAGACCTTGTTAGGGCCAGTGGGCTGAAGGGAGGTCTGGTAATGCGAGGTTTCCAAAAATAAGAACACATGTGGACCAGACATTACAAAGCAGGAACCAAACTTTAATTTCTAGCACAGAACTTATAGTAGTTCTTTATCAGCTTACGAGACACAGTAAGACAAAACACTCTGAGTGACCTTGCAGGAGCCCCCATCATGCACCTGCACTAAACAATGGGATCGTGTCCTCAGGTGCCCAGGGTTTGACACATCTCACAGCAGGCCCCTACATTCCACCCTTTCAAAGATCACGGGGCTGCTACTTCTTGTAAATGGCACACAAGGTTGCCCCTTGTGTCCACAGCCCACAAAAGCAGTTCAAGGAACAACACATAACACATAGCAACCCCATTGATATTGCAGCACCACTGAGAGCTACCCAGTGCCAGGTGGATCCTAGGGATTCCCACCATTGGGTTAGGGGATCTTGTTGCAAGACCTGGATGGAAGACACTCCATATCCATCTCTTGTAAGGCCTCTTGTATTTGTTCCTTGTGGTCAGGAATAAAAACACAGCATTCTACATATAGAAGGGCACAAGTGCCTTCCTGTGCTGCAGTGAATAAATCCAGAGCCATACAGTTCTATAACACCACCTCTCTCATCTTGGACGTTTCATCCATGAGCAACATCAGAGACTGGCATGTGATATTTAAGGCCTGCACCATGTGTTGAGCTAGAGCTTCAACTTGGAGAGCTAAGTCTATAGTCCCTGCCCCTGGCACCAATGCTGCCACAGGATAAAACCACCAGGCCGCTCATGTGACCCAGTGACATCTGTGATATACAGCATCCCAATTGTGGGGTTTGACTGTCAGAGTGGGCCTGATAATACCCTTAATATAAGGACACCCCTACAGGCAGTGCTCCATCCAGTGCTTGGGGAAGTACAGCCAACCCATAGTGCCACAGACCTGTAAGACATCCACCATGGGCCAGTCAGTGGGGACTGTATCTATGAGCTTATGGCTATCCCATCAGGCATCTGTGTCATTCTTCCATAACATGTTGTTATACAAGTGCAGGGGTATCTATCCCTCTGTGTGATTTCCCACCAACACATTGACCTGTTAAATGCATAGTGGACCAATATCCAACAATATTACTTGATTCCCTGTCATCCACCCCCAACCATTATGCATCATGGGTCCCAGTCCTTGTGGGGTGGTTGTGCCTTTCCAGATCAGTGCCTCAACAGCCTGGCATCGCTGATCCCAGATGGGTCCAATCTGGTTCTGTTGTCCAGTTGCACAGACTGTCCAATGGTCACAATTTTCGGAAGGTCTTTGGCCATGTCCATAGAGAGTTCAGTGCACACCCAACAGTGCAGTTGCTGGTGCACACAAGCAAACGTGTGTGCCCAGGAGATGATGCTGTTAGCTTGACTCATCCTGATCCAAAGGACAGGGCAGAAAGAGAAACCATCTTAGGGAGGTCTTACCCTTCAGAGAGGATGCAGGCCACATATTCATCCTGCAATAGGCTGATGGCCAGGGTCATTTTACGTCCTGGTTTAGAATACCCCATTGCCACTGGAGGCAAGGGGGTTGGAGCCAGGTCTATCACCCCTAGGGGAATAGGCCAAGCAGCCACGATGTCACTTCCCTTTAGCGTGGTGGCCCCGGCATCAGTTGGAGAGCATACCAAGGCCTTCAGGTGCCATGTTGAAATCCAAGACTGCACCCCTATGTAGTGCAGTCCCTCCCACCAGGGCTCCAAGAGAAACACCTAATTCCTCAGCAGCGGGTCTGCGGGCCATTCCTAAGTCCATTGGTACTGGGTCCCTGGCTACATAGGCTCTAGTGCAGGAAAGATCAAATCCCCTTTTACTACCTTAGGACCTTACTCTGTTGGTCAAATGTGCAGAAGAGTAGCTATGCTTTCAAAAGGCAATCCAGTGGCCTGTCACCTATATGCTAGGGCTGGTCATTGAACAGTTGAACACCCTGTTATAAGGCCTATACCCACCTGATAAACTTTGGAGCCAAATAGGCCAGCTTAGGGCTGGGGATTTAGCTCAGTGGTTTCGCCACCTGCTGCGCAAGCGCAAGGACCCGAGTTTGATCCCCGGTACCAAAAAACAAACAAACAAATAGGCTAGCTTAGTTTTCAAGAGCCCATTATATCTCTCAGTCATACCAGCAATTTGTAGCTGGCAGGGCACATGAAAGTGTCAGGTAATGTCATTGTCTTTGGCCCACTGTACCTGAGTCCCTGTAAAGTGGCTTCCTCAGTCAGACGCTATTCCTAACAGCATCCCATATGCTGCAGTCAATCATTGTAATGCCTTAATGATATGGGCCTGGTTAGCAAATGGCACAGGGTAGGCAAAGCTTATATGTGTGGCAGTATCCACAGCAGTTAGAGCATATCTATGTCCCTGTGAGAGAGGCAGGGGGCTGATATAGTCTACCTGCCATTGCTGCAGGGGATGGGGTTCCCACGGTATTGCAGCCAATTATGTGGGCACCCTCCTCCTCCAAGGGGCCAGCTGAGCACATTGAGGGCAAGTATTCACTGCTGCTCTTGCCTCTGTGGGACTCACCCCATCACTGTGCTATAGCTTGCATGGTATGGGGCCTTACATGCCCCAGTTTCTTGTGGAACTAAGGCGCCACTGCTGAGGGTGGCCCTCGAAGGGCTGCTACCCTTGTCAAGGAGTCTGTTAAATCATTCCCTGGTGAAGGGAGAGGCCTATGTCCTGACACATTGTACACAACATATGTTATAGTCTGGCCACACTCCCATAAGTCTCACCATAACTCAGTACCCCATAGGAGTTGATGCCCTATCTGCCAGTCTTGGGCCACCCAGGTCAGTAACTAGAGTGTCAGCCTTCAGAATATGGCCCAACTATCTGTGCAAACATGCAGAGGTCATCCTCATAAATGACAAGTAACCACACTGCCCACAAGTCTGCCCATTGATTTGACTTGCCTATCCCAGCCTCAAACCAGAGTGTCTCTCTTCTGGGCTGGACAGCGACCACCGTCTATTGTGGGGTTGTGCCACAACTAGAGCCATCAGTATAGTATACCAGGCCTCACCCAGGGGTCTCTCCTTCCCTTCCACATAGGGACTAGAGGTCGTGACTGGTAACTCATCATCCTGTATAATTTCTTTGGCCATGTATGTCATGGGTCCCAGCACTGCTGCCAGTTCAGCCACTAGCAGGCTGGTGGAAAAGAGGCTCTTTGCTGTAGATATGTTCCCCATCATGCCAGGGTAGGGGCCTGGGCCACTCTACTCCTGGGATGGGACATCCATGTGCATACCCAGCCCTCTATTGGTTACTTAGTTTGCACTTCTACAGTCTATTCCCCCATGATTCCTTCACAGGCATCCAGAGCACCATATACTGCTGCTAACTGCTTCTTAACCTGCTTTCAGCTGTCTTCCACAACTGTGACCAAAAGCCAATAGGGTGCTTCCACCTCTCCTGCTTTTGCCACCAACCCCAGTCAGACCCACCCTCATCCATGTTTACCGTTGGGGTGAAAGGCAAGGTAGGGTCAACAACTCAAATGGCCTGTACTGGAGGGACTGCCCTCTTTGAGTCCTGGAATGTAGCTTCCACTGCATCAGTCCAGTACCATGTTGCACCCTTTCAAGTCATCTTACATAGAGGGCGCAACAAGGTGGCTAGGTGCAGAATTAAAGTCCACCAGAAACCTAGCAAGCCCACATACACTGTAACTGGTGTACAGTTGTCAGTCTGGGGTATGCTGGATCTTATCAGTTATTGCATTGAGGATAACTTTTGTCTTACCAGACCAGATAACACCCAAAAATTTGACAGATAAGCCGGGGCCCTGGACCTTTTCTTCGTTGATGGCCTACCCCCAGGCCAGCAGAACTTTACACTGTGTGCAGCAGTTTCCAAATCTGTAAAACAATCAGAAGTTAACATGACATCATCAACATAATGGAACAAAGAGACAGAGTGTGACTTGGTCCATGTGACCAGAGCCACTAGGACATGGCACAAAGGAGGGTTATGCAAATACCCTTGTAGCAATACTTGAAAAGTCCATTCTCTGCCCTCCCAGGTAAAGAGAAACTGGTCCTGACACTCAGGTATGATAGCAATGGAGAAGAATGTGCTGGCCAGGTCTACTACATAGTGGTATTGACCCAACATCAGTGAGCCGGTCATCAAGTCAGCAATATTGGGTACTGCCGCATGCAATGGAGTAGTCACTTTGTTCAGTTCCCGGTAGTTCACAGTCATTCTCTAAGTCTCATAGGCTTCTGCACAGGCCAAACAGGGGAATTGAAAGGACCTTGTGCGAGGTGTATCACCTTTGCTTCTTCCAACCTCAAAACAGTCTATCCTATTTCCTCATGAGCCCCAGGCTGCCGGTACTGCTTCAAACAGCCCAAGTTGCCTGTGGGAGAGTTAGTGGTGTGTGATAGGGATACCCTCAGATGATAGTTTTTATCACACAAATCCGCAATCTGAATTCTCCCTGTGTGGTGTCTAACCTGGCACCAGTCAGTATGTCCATCCCCAGTATGTATTCAGCAACTGGGGAAACATAAACATCCTAGGGACTCAGGGCCAAACACCCAATGCCCCAACCTGCATACCCTTCTTGCATGCAGTGGGTCCTGTGAAATGGTCTGGGTTGCCATTGATCAGCATTTACTCGGCTCCAGTATCCACCAACACCAGTACACACTGCACATTTTTCGGGGACCAATAGTTAATTGCACATGTCTCCCAGGGGCCCTAGAAACTGTGTACCTCAGCCTGTCTCCTAGTCTAAGTAAAAGGCTGCCAGCTTTAGCTCATCTTGCTTCACAAGGGCTGCCTTTACCTTTGGGCCCATGGGCCAGTATTGCTGATCAGGGCACAACTGCCTCCACAAAGACAGCAACACATCTAAGGGCTGCTCCTCCAACTTCAGACTTGTGTATCCAAAGAAGATCCTGGAACTAGTCTCACTCGGATACAGACTATACACTAAATCCAGAAAGAGATGTTTCCCCCAAAAGACATAAATTGGAATGACAGAGCTTTTTTGTCTGTGTATGGTAATTGAAGTTCAAGGAACATTTTAGGGGTCAAATGTGCATTCTTTAACATTTCCACTTTGCTTAAGTGAAAAGATAGCCTAGAAATAAATTTCCAGAGGGCTGAAGTTATAGCTCAGTAAGTAAAGCACTTGCCTAGTATGAGCCAGGTCTTAGATTTAATACCCAGAGAGAAAGAGTTCTAAAAAAGCAAAAACTCATCCCTTCCCATAACATAACAATCTTTTTTTTTTTTTGGTACTGGGAATCGAACTCAGGACCTTGCACTTGCGAGGCAGGCAGTGGCACCACTGAGCTAAATCCCCAGCCCTAATCTTCTTTTTTTTTTTCTTTTTTTCTTTTTTTTTTTGGTACTGAAGATCGAACTCAGGTCCTTGCGCTTGCGCAGCAGGCAGCAAAACCACTGAGCTAAATCCCCGGCCCCTAATCTTTTTTTTTTTAATGAAAAAGGGTCTCACTAAATTTTGAACTTGAGATCCTTCTATCTCAGCCTCCCAGATTGCTGGAATTGCAGGCATGTGCCACCACACCCAGCTTAACTTTTATTTTATTTTGGTTTGATTTTGGGGTTTTTGGTTTGTGGGGGGGTTTTGTATTTTATAGAGTCTCCCTATGTAATTCAGGCTGACCTTAAACTCACTATGAAGCCCACACTGCCTTGAATTTACAGCGATCCTCCACCTCACCCTCCCAAGTGCTGGGATTATAGGCATACCCCACCATGCCTGGCTCTTAGCTTTTGATTTTTAAACCTTGTCTCTACTAGGTACAGTAACACACACCTGTTAGTCTCACCTACTCCAAAGGCCAAAGCAGGAGAATCACTTGTGCCCAGGAATTCAAGGCCAGCCTGGGCAACATTGAAGACCCATCTCAAAAACACACATACAGGAGGGAGGAAGACAGATGAGAAGGGAAAGGGGATTTTAAAAAGAATCAAGCTCGTGCTCACTTCGGCAGCACATATACTAAAATTGGAATGATACAGAGAAGATTAGCATGGCCCCTGCGCAAGGATGACATGCAAATTCGTGAAGCGTTCCATATTTTAAAAAAAAAAAAAGAATCAAGCTGGACAAGGACCCTAGTTCAATCCCCGGTACCAAAAAAAAAAAAAAAGAATCAAGCTGGGCCCCAGGGATTTAGCTCAGTGGTGCCCTTCCTGGCTCACAGGTGCAAACCGAGTTCAATCCCCAGTACCAACAACAACAACAAAAAACACATACACACATAAAAATAAATACAAGTAAATAAACCAAGCTAAGAGGTGTGGCTCAGTGGTAGAGTGTGTGTTTAGCATATGCAAGGCTATATGCTGGATTCAACCCCTAGCACCAAATCAATAGAGGAAAAAGAATACTTTATCTCCAGATCTTCTCCATGAACCTGTGTAATTTTGCATTGATACAGTTCCTCTGCCATACTATTTTTTATGTAATGTATTTTTCCAGAGCTTGTGTACAAGGATTGGACCAAGTGACCAGTTTTTTAAGGCAAAGTCTTGCTACATTACCAAACTTGTGGGATCAAGTGGTCTTCCCATCTCAACCTCCTGAGTTGGGGAATGGATGGAGAGACAGGATCTCACTACATAGTTTAGGCTGGCCTTGAACTCACTAAGTATCCCAGTCTGGCCTCAAACTTGAAGCAGTCCTCCTGCCTCACCCTCCTGAGTGCATGTCCCATCACACCCAGCTAGGTTAAGGGTCTTTGATCTCCCAAGGGCTGAGGAAGAGGCTGGACCCCTGCCCTGCCCCAAGTAAATGTCTCCCTCCTGCCCATGAGCTCCTCCCTCATGCATTGTATCCTTCCCTGTCCCTATGCCCCTGCATGGTCTCAGAGCCAGCCGCTGTTTTCCTTCTACTGATCTCCCAAATTGAGATCAGATTCATGATAGGACTGGGGGGTGGTATGACTCAATGCGGGATGTGGATTGACCATTCTGGTGTTTCTTTCTAAATTCAGACTCTCAAACTGGCTCTGCTGTGAATACTGAGGCTTACTCAAAAAACCCACACCTTCAAGCCTATCACCAGAAGATTGACAGCAACCTAGGTAAGACTGACAGGTATGCCAGCCTCTGTAAGTCACTTGTCCTCCATGCACACGGAGCAACTGGTTAGTTGCTCCCTCATTCCATGTCACTCCCCACAAAATCACTATCTCAGAAATCTATCCACTTCTCTCCTTTTACTTCCTTTAGTCCCACCAAGCCATCTTTACGTCTTACTTGGATCCTGACAGCAGCAGGGACCTAAGAATTCCTGTGAGGTCCTCAGCAGTGCAGCCTGCATCCCACCAGTTGCTCTGTCTTTCCCACCTGGCCACATGGTATTCTGGTTTCCTGCCCTGTGAAACCAGCTTCCCCTGAGGGATGAGAGGTGGGTTCCATGAGCCAATACCATGAAGCACTTAGAAAAGTGCCTGGCCTGGTAAGAGTTAGCACTCATGTTGGCACATGGCCAGAGTAATCTTTCAGAAAAGAACTTCAGGTTCTGAAACACTCTCGATGATCCCCCCGCAGTTAGGTTCCTTGGCCCAGCTTCTGTCCCCCTCCTACTCCCAACTCCCTTCCCTCATTATTGTGGGCTCCTATGAGCCTTGTGATCCTAGTTATTTCTTCCTCATGTCCCCATCTGCCTGAAGTGTCCTTCCTTCCTGATCTTTGCAGGCTGACCCCTTCTCATGCCACAAGGCCTGCTTTAATGTGCCGCCTTCTCAGAGTCACTCAGAACCCCAGTATTTCCACAGTGCTGCCATTTGTCATCCTCTGTCAGCAGCTTTATCCACTGTCTTACTAACCAAACTTATCACTTCCAGGAGGGCATGGGAATGTTGCAGGTTCTTGGGTTTTTCTGTTTTTGAGGTAGGTACTGAAGATTGGACCCAGGAATTTACACATGCAAGACACACATTCTAGCACAGAGCATCATCCTCAATCATTTTTTATTTTTTTAAATTTACTAACTGAACCAAGCCTGCCTCAGCCACCCAAGTAGCTGGGATCACTGATGTGTACAACCAGCAATGTTTCCATTTTGTCACCACTTTATTCACAGGACCCAGTAGAAGCACTTGATTTTTTATTTTGCTTTTTTGTTTTATTTGCAACAGGGTCCTTTATGTAGCCAAAGCTGACCTTGAATTCACTATGTAGCTTAGTCTGCCCTTCAACTCATGATCCTATTGTATTCCTCCCTCCTTCCCAACTCTTTTTTTCTGTCCTCCTTGGATTAAACGATGGTTTTAGTCTAATCTTTTTCTATTCTTTTTGTTGTTTTTTGTTTTCTTTTCTTTTGCAGTGCTGAAAACTGAATCAAGGGCCTTTGCACTAAGCTGTTTTCCCAGCCCTCTTTTTATTTTTTATTTTGAGACAGGGTCTCACTAAGTCACTAAGTGCCCAGGGTGAGGCTTGAACTTTCATTCCTCCTGAATCAGGTTCCCATAGTGCTAGGATTACAGGTGTGTGCCCTATCCCCATTTTTCTTTTGGCCATCTTGTGTAGCTCAATTAAGAGAAACAATTATAGAGTCAATAAATGCAGTCTTTCGGAGTATTAAAAAAATGTTTACAGGGCCAGAGATTTAGCTCAGTGGTTTCGCCACCTGCTGTGCAAGTGCAAGGACCTGAGTTCAATCCCCAGTATCAAAGGGAAAAAAAAAAGTTGACATAAAACATGGATTATAGAGAATAGACATAAGGGCAAATAAATAAAAGAACTGTATTTCCACCACCCACAGGTCACCACTGTTATCTTCCATGGGAATGTTAACTTGTTTTGTTTTGTTTTTTGAGATGGGGTCTTGCTCACTATGTTGCCCTGGTTACTCTTGTACTCCTGGACTCAAGTAATTCTTCTACTTTAACTTCCTGAATAGCTGGGACTATAGGCACATATCACCATCCCCACCTGTTAGCAACTTAGACCTACATGGCAGGTTTCCCCATCAGGAGCAGGGAAAAAGACCCATCCTAGTACTTTCCACATCCACAGACTTCTGCCCCAAGCCCCACCTACCCTTTGCCTTCACAGCCCAAGGAAGCCGCAGCCGTCTGTTCTGTCCTGTAGACTCTAGCCTCTGAAGCCAGAGACTTCTTTTCTCTAATGTAGAAGGTGCATCTGCCCAGTTCTGGCTTCTGAGATAAACCCAAAGAGGCTCCAAAGCCCCTTGTCCTTTATCAAGAGAAAGGGAATGTCATCAAACCATGATATCTTTGATGCCTGCTTCAGGGGAAGGGAAAAGGGAGACCAAAAAGGAAGCTGAGTTCAAGGAGTGAGCAGGATAAGGGCTGAGGCTGTCCACCACTGTACACTGTGCATTTGTCATTGAGGACTTGTAGCCTAGGCATGCACCCCAAAGCACATGGTGTAGAGCCAAGGTCGGAGGCAGGCAGCTGCCTCAGAGAACAGCCAGCTGGCCCTGCTGACACAGAGCCACACTGGCACTTTTACATACGCCTCTTTCTTTCCCACACAGTCCCCTTATCTTAGTGCTCCTGCAAGCCACCTCTGACTTCCACTTCCTTGCCTCACCAGGCTCTATCATGTTTTAATGTCTTAGTCTAGATGTTTGCCTGGCCTTCACTCCCTCAGATCCTGGGAAGCTCCCTGATGTGTGAGGTGGCCACATAGGTTTTACATGGAATACAAGGTCATGGATTTCAGTAACCTCAAGAAGCATAGAAGCCAAGTATGGTGGTATATGCCTCCAGTCTCAAGACTCAGGAAGCCGAGACAGGAGGATTGCAAGTTCAAGACCAGCCTGGACTACATAATGAGTTTAAGGCCAGTCTTGACTTATCTAGAAAAACCCTGTTTAAAATAAAAAATCTAAACCAAGAAGCATAAAACCAGAGACTTATAAAACAAAACAAAACTGATTTTGCTTAGAGTTGTGGTGCCAGTGATAAATACTTTCATCGGAACTAAGGACCACCTCTTCTATCTCATCTCTGGCTCTCCCAGCCCACTGTTCTCAAAACAAGGGCAGACAGCAGACTTGGGTGCATCACCCCCTACCTGAGTGTACATGCATGCGTGTGCACAAACGCATTTGAGCACATACACTCTGACAAAACTGAGAAGGAGGCTTGCCTACTCCCTTTTGGCAGAATCAGTTAAGACTCATCTCAGCAGTTAGTAAGCCCTGCTAGGGACAATAGAGTCCCTCAGCATGTCCTTCCCTCACCCCCACTCTCTCCATATCATTTTGGGATTACAGGCATGTACCACCACACGCAGCATTCTTTACATCATCTTGTACGAAGTATACTTTTCCTACTCCTAAAGCTGGCCACATCCTTGTAGACATTTATCCATCTTAAAAATGAATGTTAAACTGACCATAGTGGGACATGCCATAATCCCAGCTCCCCTAAGGCAGGGGAGTCACTTGAGTCCAAGAATGCAGGGCTAGCCTGGGAAATATATTCAAGACCCTATCTCAGAAAGTCAAAACAAACAGAAAAATGAATATTAAAACTGAGTGTGGGGCTGCACCTGCCTCTCAAGCGCAGGGTCCTGAGTTCGATCCCTATTGGCGGGGGGGTACTGAGTGTGGTAGTGTACACGTGTAATTTTGGGATGCTGAGGCAGAAGGATTGCAAGTTCAAGCCCCAGCTTGGGCAACTTAGCAAGACTGTGTCTCAAAATTTTAAAACTTTAAAAGAGCTAGGGACGTAGCTCAATGCAAAGACTCTAGGGTCAATCCCCAGTACTATAAAGGGAAAGAAAGAGAGAGAGAAAGAGAGGAGATAAAGAGGAGAGAGAGAAAGAAGAAAGAGAGAAAAAGAGAGAAAAAGGAAGGAGAAAGAGAGAGAGAAGAAAGACAGAGAAGGAAGGAGAAAGAAAAGAACTGGAAAAACCTAAAGAGGGAAGCATAGTAAGCATAGTAAGTCAGAAGAATTGTACCATCAGAGTGGCTAGTTGTGGCCAATCTGCTCCTAGGCATCTTCCTCTGCTCACCTCAGTTCTGATTGAGTCTTGGGCAGGGCAGAACATGCCTAAAACACAGGTATAGAATTTGAACTTAGATCCAGTGGAATTGACCTTGATCTTCCATGCTTTATCTTGTAGTACACTTTCCTCCTTTGGAACTAGGGCACTTTCTCATCATATTCAAACCTGAATTTTGACAGCAATGGTGTAATCTATTGCAAGAGTCAAACGTTTTTTAAAATAAATTTTATTTTATTTTATCCTATCCCCCACCCCAACCCCCTAACCTCCCTATGTACAGAAGCTTTGTTTTCATTTTTTCCTTCTATTTTCACTTTTTTTCTTGTCCCCTCCTTCCTTTCTCCCACCCTTCTCCCTTGTTCCCCTTCCCATTTAAGAGTCAAACTTTTGAAGCTGGGTGTTGTAATGCACACCTGTAATCCCAGCCCTCTGCAAAGTTGAGACAGCATTATCGTAAGTTCAAGCCCAGGTTGTGCAACTTAGTGACTTAACAAGACCCTATTTCAAAATAAAAATTTTAAAATGACTGGGGAGGTAGCCCAGTGCAAAGGCCCTGCTTTTAATTCCAAGCACTACCACCACCAAAAGAGAGAGAGGCAGAGAGAGAGAGAGAGATGAGCCTTTGGCAGAAGTTGTTACCAGTTACCCAGGGCTCTGCCCACTCAGAACCCTCAGTACTTGGTTCTTTTTTTTTTTTTTTGGTACCAGGGATTGAACTTGGGACCTTGTGCCTGCAAGGCAGGCGCCGGAACCACCGAGCTAAATCCCCGGCCCCAGTACTTGGTTCTTTGACCTGGGGACCTTGGACTTCGGAGACCTGTGTGCCTAGACCACTGTTGTCTTCTTGCCCACAAAATAAGCAAAAGAAGTGGACCAGTGTGGTTCTGACAATTGCAAGCCAACTGGTAAATCAGCAGTTCATGTGTTCATGGATCTGGAAAGTAGTAGCAATGAATGAACAAATGTGGGAAACTATGTATTTAATAACATTGGTTTTCACAGTATTTGGGTCCTATAAAAACATCTGTAGTTCATTGTTTATGGGAAGAGTCCCCCAGATAACAGGACAGGGACAGAATTATCCCTCCTACCACTTGCTAAGTGGGCTGGGGATGCATCTTCTGAAGAGAGCCTGGGGCTGGAGCAGATGGTGCAGGGGCTCCAGGAAGACAAGGCTATCTCTCAGAAATGGGGATTCCCCATATTTGCTGCTCCAGTTCTGTACCAGATCCAACTGGAGCTAGAGATGGAAGGAAGGACAGCAGGCACTGCTCAATTCTGTCCACTTTGTGGGTTGTTTTGCTCCCAAAGAGCAGGTCAGTGTGGCAGGTATGGTCTCATATGCTTGTAGTCCCAGGTAGAGGAGGCTGAGACAGAAGGATTGCTTGAGCTCAGGAGTTCCAGGACAGCCTGCACAAGACAGTGACCAGTATACCTCTTCCATGTCTTCACCATCAGGTATGGGAATAGAATGTTTTTCAGGCTGTTCGGTTCTTCTCTTTCCTTTCGGTACTAACTGATCTTGAAATATGTAGCAACCTATTAGATCAGTGATGGAAGACCTTTTAGAGACCCAAACTGCAACCCAAAATCCACTTATTTATCGCAAAGTGCCAACACTGCAATTAAACCTGAATACTGAGGTTGTAGTTTAGAAGAACAACTATTATCCAATGCTTGGATGCTGGGGGAACTTGGCTCATGTGCTGACAAAGAGGGCTCCACACGCCCACTATAGCACACTGCACTAGATGGTCCAAAAGCACCTGAAAATTTTGTAGGTCTATATGCATTTTTTAAAACAGTGAAAATGGCTAAGGATATTGCTCAGTGGTACAGCAACTTGCCTACCATGCATGAGGCTCTGGGTTCTATCACTACCACCAGGGGGGGAAATACTGAAAAGACAAACACTGTTATAACAGTTGGTTACCTTGGAGCAGGTGATCAAAAATGTTTTCTACATTAAGCCCATACTACTTTTTTACCCCCTGGTACTGGGTATTGAAGCCTTCACAATAAGCTACATCCCTAGCCCTTTTTATTTTGAGACAGGATCTCACTAAATCATTCCACATATTTTAGAAAATGTAACCAAAGTCCTGGAGCTTAGCTTATTTTAGGAGAAAGAAAACTCAATAATCCAAGTGTTACTAAATACCTGGGAGGGACTAAGAAACATTTCCAGGTGCCGTTACTGTGTTTGCTCAAACTTGCATGTCATTTCTTTCTCTCACAGATGAACTGTCCCTGGGACTGGGCCGTCTGAAGGACATAGCTCTGGGGATGCAGACAGAAATTGAGGAGCAAGATGACATTCTTGACCGGCTGACAACCAAAGTGGACAAGTTAGATATCAATATAAAAAGCACAGAAAAAAAAGTTCAACAACTCTAAAGATAGAAGAGTTCTACTCTATTATGATGACAATATTTGAAAGATCTCTTTTTAAACTCCCAAGAAATTTCATATATTATTTTAATGTGTGTTTGCAAATGTTATAACAGAGTAGGTCTTAAGAGATTTTTGTTGTGATGAAGAAATGTGTGTCCTCTTTGTCTTAGGGCTGACACCTCCCTAAGTTCTTTCAGCAGAATGCTGAGAGTTTTGCTCTGAACACCGTAGCCCAGCCCTGAATATCTTAGGCCTTTGACTCTCATACTGCTATAAGATGAAAAAGTTACATTTTCATGAGTGTATGCAAAGATACAAGTAGACTTTCAGTCTTGCATCCACCACCCTTCATTTCCCTATTGGCTGTATTTTATTCCTAGGCCTTGTGAGTTCAATGTTATGGGACCCTGAGGGGGGTCCCCACCCCTATTTTTGTACAGAAGACCTCATACACCTACACAAATGCACACACACTAAGCACATTGTGTTTCTCTCCTCTCCCTGGAAAAGGATCAGTGTTAGATCTGAAGTGGAGTATAGCATTCTTTGCTCTTTTGTTGACAGATGTCACCTCCTGCCTTCCTGCCCTTTGTCAACGGCATGCATTTTAGTAGGAGGGCTTCAGAGTAATACCTGGAAATGAACAAGGAATTGGGCAAGCCCTTCCTCCCCACATGCCTTCTTCTCATGTTCTTCATCTGTGGTTGGGAACAGATTCTCCACTGACTCAAGGCCACCTGGCTGACAACAGGACACCATGTGGAGATTTTGGGAATGAGAGTATTACATAGATGTGGACAAGCAGTGTACTTCCTCCACTAAGCTTTACACCCTACCACAGTATGGCAGTGTTTATTGCGTTCTGGGGCCTCCTGCGCTGTCAGGACTCCCACTCACTCTTGTACTTCTTAAGTGTGACATTTAAATCATCGCTTGGTTCCCGGCTACCCAGTTTTAGGACTGGAACTTCACAAATGATGCTGACCTTATATGAAAGATTTGGCTAAAGAAAAAAAGGCTCAGATACAATTTTAACTAGCTCAGCTTGTTCTCTCTTTTCATATTATAAAAGGAATCATCTGTAAGTATTCATGCAATTGATTTCTAGAATAAAATTAAGTTTGTTACCTCCGTCAGAATCATTGAGCCACAAGGCCCTTGTCTTTTTTTTTTTTTTTTTGGTACCAGAGATCGAACTCGGGCCCTTGCGCTTGCGAGGCAGGTGCCAGAACCACTGAACTAAATCCCCAGCCCTGCCCTTGTCTTTTTAAAAAATAATTTAAGATATTTTGAAGATGGTGCAAGGAACTGATTTTAGCCGGGCGTGGTAGTGCAGGCTTATAATCTCAGAACTTGGAAGGCTGAGGCAAGAGGATCGCTGTGAGTTCGAGGCCAGCCTGAACTACATGGACCCTGTCTCAAAAAAAACCCCAGATTTCTGTTTCCACAGTTTAGTTGGAAACAAACTGTGCCTTCAAATAAGTAACTTTTTCTAACTTTAGGTCAATTATATACTAAGTGTGCTATTAACAAAAAATAAAAAATTCTCTTTTAGAGGAAAATATTTATAAAATCTAGCATTTTATAATTTAACAGCAGTGGAATGACCTCATTGATGTCTTCTTTGTATTCTGTAAGACAGGAGACCTGAACTTAAGTGGTGAGAAAAAAGTACAGCACTACATTTTCTTTCTCTTAATTTGTTTTTGTGAATATATGATTTTAAATTATACTACACCAGTTTAGTAAAAATCAGCTTTGCCTATACAAACCTTTTCTGCAAAATTTTTTAAGCGACCATTGTTGTTAAGCATCTTCAGCTCTGATAAATGAAATGTCTTGTGTAGGAATTGATGAGCCAGTCATTGAATGTGGTCATTTTTCAGGGAAGGGGTGGAGGGCTTTTTGGTCAATCTGTATCAGGACAGCTTGTATGCTCCTCCATGTCTTCAACTCTGCAGATGAGCATATTCCATAAAATAAAATGTGAAGTTTTTCAATCAAATTCTGTCTCCTTCATAGATGTTTTCAAGGAGTTAGTGGAGGGAATCCTCCTTTTGGAGTCTTCGTGTGTTTGGTCCTTAGGCCAAATTTAGAAACCCTTTGTCTAGGGCATATAACTCAGTAGTAGACCACTCACCTTGCATGCTTAAGGCCCTGGGTTCCATCCCCAGCACTACAAAAAGAAAAGAAAGAAAGCTGCTCATGTCATCAAAAACTTTTCTAGTCTATCTTCTAACTCTTCACTCCCTCTGCAGCAACACCAAGACCTGGCAAACATCTGCATATTTTTTCATTCCCCAGTCATCTGTTATCTACCTCAGTAAATGGTACCACCTCTCATCTAATAGAGTGGCTTGGCAAAATTTTTTCTTTTGTCCTGGTAATTGAATCCAAGGCCTTTGCACTGAGCTACATTCCCCAGCCCTTTAAAAAAATTTTTTTTAATTTCAAGACAGGGTCACTAAGTTGCCAGGTTAGGCTCAACCTTTCAGTTTTCCTGCTTCAAACTCCCAAGTGCTGAGATTATAGGCATCCACTACCACACCTGACTTTCAACAAAATTCTTAAGAGCCATCTGTTCTAGTCCATTTTGTCACTGTAACTGAACACTACAGACTTAAGAAATTTATAAAGAATAAAGATTTATTAAGCTCATGGTTCTAGAAGCTGAGAAATCCAAGGTTGAGAGGCCACACTACTGTGGGCCTGCTTACTGGTAGAGACTTAAAACTTAGCAAGTATCTGTAGAGGGCTAGAGATTAAATGTTTTAAGTGCACAGGCAAAACAGTCTCTATCATAACTATTCAACTCTGCCATTGTAGCACAAAAGCAAAGAATACATAACTGGGTGAGAGTTTATTTATGAACATGGACATTTTGAATTTCATAAATTTTTTTCACAGTTCACAGTACTGGGAATTGAACCCAGCACTGAACTACAGTCCCAGCCCTCTTTTTTTTTTTTTTTTTTTGAGACAGCGCTAAGCCTCTGAATTGCCCAGGCAAGGTTTAAAATTTCAGTCCTCTCATTTCGGCTTCCCAAAAGGTGGAGATTACAGGTATGTGCCACCACACTCAGGCCATCTTGGAAATTGTTATCTGACAATGGACTAGCTGCCCATGTCCCAGAGGCCACACTCGTTTTAGTGGATATCATCTTTGGGCATCACTGTAAATAAAAAATGATGAAGGTTTAAACATGAGCAGTGGACTTTTCTGGGGCGATGATGCACAGGATATTACAGAAGAAGAAGCATAAATGAAAAAGCTCAAGGTGACCTTTTCCCTCTGGGTAAGGGAAAGGGCCACAGTGTGGGTTGTGAGTTGGAAATAACATAAGAAAACCAGGAAAGTCCCAAAAAGAAAGGCCTCATGAGTCCAACAACAAGGAGACACTGATGAAGCCTAAGCAAGAGAGTGACGTGATCAGATTTGGAATTTAAAGGGATCATAAATAAGAGCAAATTAACCAAAATCCCTAGAAGCCACCTAAGGAGATGATAGGGCAAATTATTGTTCTGTTGTGGCTGTGAAAAGTTTCCAAACAGCATATAGGCTAATAATTATGAGATTAATATTATGGGGAAAAAATGGACATAAAACTAATTACTGTATACAGTATGGTCCCAATTTTGTGGAAAAGCAAATCAATATGTGAATTTTTTTTAATTGACTTTTTTTTTTTTTTTTGGTACCAGCGATCGAACTTGGGACCTTGCACTTGCAAGGCAAGCACTGGAACCACTGAGCTAAATCCCCGGCCCTTTGTCTTATAACAATGAAGACTTACCTGTGAGTAGGCTAAAGAGAAGACTTTGGAAACTGTCCAGGCAACTGAGACACTGTGGCACATGCCTGTAGTCCCAGCCACTCAGAAGGCTGGGGCAGGAGGTTCACTAATTTGAGGCCAGCCTGGGCAACATAATGAGACCCCAACTCAGAAAAACTAAGAAATGGTCCAGGCAGGAGCTGAAGAGGATCCCCAAACTAGAAGGATAATAGGGCAGGAAAAGGAATGGGAGTTTCCAGGCTTTAATGATTAGGCAATGAGGGATGATGGAGAGGCAGAATTTGATGATAGCACCCAGGTTTCTGGTCAAAGAAGTTAGCAGACATTGTTTTGTTGTTGTTGTTCTGTTTGTTTTTGCAGTACTGGAGATCAAACCTAGAGCATCATTTAAGATAGACAAACACTCTACCATCCAGCTATATCTCCAGCTCTGTTTTATCTTGTTTTTTGAGACAGAGTCTTCCTATGTAGTTTGAGCTGGGCTTGAACTTACTGTGTAGCCCCAGGCTGGCCTTGAACTGAAGGTCCTCTTCCTGCCTCAGCCTCCCAAGAACTAGGATTACAGGTGTGCACCACCACAACTGGCTCCTCAGGTCTTTTTTAAAACTTATTTTTTATTTTGAGCCAGGGTCTTGCTAAGTTGCCTAGGGACATGTGCAGCAGCACACATCTGTAGTCCCAGCTCTGCAGGGAAGATCAAGACCACCATGGGCAACATGGCAAGACCCCTCTCAAAAAACAAATAGGCTGGGAGTGTACCTCCGTGGTAAAGTGCTTGCCTAACATACATGAGACATTAAGCCTGATCCTTAGCACCGCAAAAAATAAAAAAACCAAAGGCAGAATTCCAGTGAGAGGTGTTTAACGTCCTCAACTATAATAGAAGAGTGCATTAAAGGTTTCCAAGTGCACTAAACTCCATGAGAGGGTTTCGTGGAGTGGCATGGGTGCAGAGTGAATATGCAGCAAGAAGAAGGCAATTACTCTCCTAAACTTGGCTGAGAAGGAGAAAGACAGGGTGATCAACTAGGAAAGAGGTGGAGAACAAGATCACAGGAGAGATGAGAACTGAGCATGGTGATAATTCTAGCACTTGTGAAGCCAAAGACGAAGGATCATGAGTTCAAGGCAAGCGTAGGCAACTTAGCAAGAACTTGTCTCAAAATTTAAAAAAAAAAAATTTAAAAGGGGAGGGGAGGGGCCGGGGATTTAGCTCAGTGGTTTCAACGCCTGCTGTGTAAGCTCAAGGACCCGAGTTTGATCCCCGGTACAAAAAATAAAAATAAATAAATTAATAAATAAAAAGGTGAGGGGAAATCTGGGGATGTAGCTCACTTTAAAGGTTTTAGGTTCAATACCCAGTACCAAAAAAAAAAAAAAATACCACAAGGGAGAAATGGGACTTTCTATAAGGGCAAAGGGGAAAGAACATTAGGGGAAAAATTGAGCCACAGAACTCAAAAAGAGAAAATTCTTTCCTCAAAGAAAGAAATGAAGAAAGATAGTAGGCATACAAATTGTGATTCCTGGAGCTGGCTAATGTAATGAAGTACACAAACTAGGTGGATTTTTTTTTTTTTTTTGTACCAGGGCTCGAACTTGGGACCTTACGCTTGTGAGGCAGGCACCGGAACCACTGAGCTAAATACCCAGCCCAAACTAGGTGAATTTTGGAACAGAAATTTGTCTCGGTTCTGGAGGCTAGATGTCAGCAGGGTTCTTTCTGATTGGAGAAAGCTCTGTTCCAGGCTCTCTCCTTAGCCTGTAGAGGGCAGTCTCTGCTATCTCCTTGTATCTTTTTGTTTTGTTTTATTTCTGGGTCTTTTTTTAATCTCCTTATATCATCATCATCTCTACCTCTGTGTCTAAATGTACCCTTTTTTAGAAGGATACCAATTGTGACCTATTCAAGGCCCAATCACCAATCACGGCCAGCCTGGGCAACTTAGTGAGACCTCCCTAACGACCTCATTTTTAGTTGGTCACCTCTCCAAATAATGTCTCATTCTGAGGTACTGGGGATTAGGACATTAATATAGTAATTTGGCAGGGGAACCACAGTTCAACCCACTAAAGATACAAATAAGTTTGTAGCTGGAAGGAGCTGCCATCTGACAGTCTTTGAGAGGTTAAAATTGGTAAAACTGAAGTAAAAGAAGAGATCAATCACCAAAGAATAGACTATTGTAGACCCAGCTGAGATGGGGGACTAAGAAAGACAACAGTAATTAACACATCTCACACATTTTAAAAAGTAGAACTAGACTTGAAGTCACCAGTTTCATGACTGCTTTGGCAGCAGATAGCAGAGGCTCTTGCAGTTTGGCTGGAATTCAAGAGAAGATTTCTCAAGCCAGGTGTAGTGATCCATACCTGTACTCCCAACACTCAGGAGGCTGATGCAGGAAGATTGTGGTGAGTTCAGGCCCATCTGGGCTACACAGTGAGTTCAAGGCCAGCCTGAACTACATAGCAAGACCTCATCTCAAAACAACAACAAAATGACCAGGCCTTCCTGTCCCTGTGCTAGCTAGCAAACTCAAGGAAAGAAAATGAAAAGTCAAAGCTCTGATCTCAGGTCTAAGGTAAGGGTGCAGTTCCTTATCTAGGATCAGAGAGCAGAAGTCCAGGTGCCACTGCAAGAGAAACCACTAACAGCTAAAAGACAACCTACCATGTGGGAAAAAAAAATTTTTTTTTGGTACCAGGAATCGAACTCAGGTCCTTGTGCTTGTGTGTTGAGCTAAATCCCCAGTGGGAAAAAATTTTTAGCTGCTGTACCTCAGACAAAGGTCTATTATCTAGAATATATAAAGAATTGAAAAAAATCAGACCCCCCCAAAATTCAAAGACCCAATTCAAAAATGGGCATCTGAAATGAACAGACATTTCTCAGACAAAGAAGTAAAAGCAGCAAACAAACATATGAAAAAATGTTCAACATCACTCGTCATTCAAGAGATGCAGATGAAAACAACACTGAGATTCCACCTCACCCCACAAAGAATGGCTGCTATCAAGAAATCAACCAATAACAAATGCTGGTGGGGTTGTGGGGAGAAAGGAACCCTTCTCCATTGCTGGTGGGAGTGCAGACTGGTGTAACCACTGTGGAAGTCAGTATGGAGATACCTCAAAGAACTAGGACTAGAGGTCCCATTTGACCCAGGTATTCCCCTGCTGGGTATCTTCCCAAAAGAATTAAAAGAATCATACCACAGTGATACATGCGCACCCATGTTCATTTTGGCACAGTTTGTAATAGCTAAAACTTGGAAGCAGCCCAAGTGCCCATCAACTGGAAACTGGATAAAGAAAATGTGGTTTTTTTATAAAATGGAGTACTACTCAGCCATAAAGAATGAAAAACTAGAGTCATTTATAGCTAAATGGATGCATATCGAGGCCATACTCTTAAGTGAAATAAATAGGACACACGTGTAAATACTGAATAGTTTCTCTAGTGTGAGAAACTGATAGTGTAAACAAGAGTTAAAATGATTAAAATGAATAATTGATAATTTGAAATAGGAAAAAAGGTCCAAAGACGAAGGAGTGAAGGGAGGGGAAGGGGAAAGGAAAAACTATGAGAAAAGAAAAAAAAATGGAAATGAAATCTATGTAAATAAGGAAGGGTGGTGGGGGTGAAGGTCACACAGGTAATGGGGAAAAAAATAAGAACCAAGATATATCATGTACAGGTACAAACACCCAATGATAAATGTAAACGAATTGCATGCTTAAAATGTACCAATAAAATTAATTTTTTTTAAAAAAGGCTAAGACCAGAGAGTGAAGAACACCACTAAAGATATGAAAGAAATTGCTCACCCTAGAGAAGCAGCCCTTAAAGGGATACAGCACCCAGAGTTCAAACGCAAACCTTTGAACCAAGAGCACTTCTGGGTCATTTAGAAATTAAAACCAAATTGTATTGTGGATTGGTTTCCACAATACTAAACACTAAAATGTGTTTAGTTTCAATTCTCAAAGATGGGGTAATGCTGATCATGTTATTCTACCACTTGAAAACTTCTATTGGCTCCTATTGTGGTTATGACAAAAGGGTTATCCAGGAAAGTCAGCCAGCTTTGGCAGCATATGACACAATCTCCATGGACAGCCTCAAACATGGCAGTCACATGTCCAGAGGAACAGAGGTTTTCTACTTTCTTGCTGATGCTAACCAAGATCACAAGAAATTTTAAAATGAGAAGGCTATGAATACCTCCTTACAAGAAATAAAATTGTCAAACAATTTAAAGTGGAATATGAGTTCTCTAAAAATGGGATTCCAGTAGCATTGTGCCTAGCACGGAGTAGGCATTATTAAGTTTTTTGTTGAATGGAGAGTAAGAAAAAGAAGAGGAAGGAAAAGGATAGTATGGAGGAAAAGCAAGAGGGCAAGAAAGTAAAATTCTCAGCACAATGTTAAAGCTTATTTTCTCTATAGGAAGGCTATTTGAGGAGCCAAGTTAAAATCAGTTTGGGCTCGGAGTGTGGGCTGAGGGTGTGACTCAGTGGTGGAATGCTTCCCTATCATGCACAGGACCATGGGTTTGGTCCCCAATGCACACACATACACTCAAAAGACTGAGCACCACCAAGAAGGACCACTTGGGTTCACCTTTCATCTTTGTACTCCCAGTCCTATCTCCCAGAAAATGCTCAACACAGGTATGCTGAGTTTACTCACCTAAATGTTACCTCAGGATCTGGGAAAGAGCTTCTTTGAACTGGGCAGGGTGGCACATCCCTGTAATCCCAGAACTCCAGAAGCTAAGGCAGGAGGATCATTCCAAGTTCACAGCCAGCCTGGGCTATATAGTAAGTTCAAGACCAGTCTGGAGAACATAATGAGACTCTGTCTCAAAATTGAAAGAAAGAAAGAAAGAAAAAGAAAGAAAGGAAGGAAGGAAGGAAGGAGGGAGAGGGGGGAGGGGGGGGGAGAGAAAGAGGAGAGTGAGAAAGAGAAAGAAAGAAAGGAGAAAGAAGGAAAGATGGTAGGAGAGAAGTAAGGAGAGAAAAGGAAGGAAGGGAGAGCAAGCTTATTTTCCTAAAACCCAGCAAGGGGAAGTTTTAGTCCAACATTTGCTTGATAGTCTACCTACCCAAAAAATAATTTTTTCTTCTTCTTTGATGGCAAAGCCACAGTTTTTGTTGTTCTTCCTGTTGTTGTTTTTGTTTGTTTTTAAAATAGGGGTCTATGTTGCTCATGTTGGCCTCCAACTTGCCATCCTCCCAGGTAACTGAGATCATAGGTGTGTGTCACCACCGTGGCAAAGCCACAGTCTTATTTGGACTAAGCAAAGCACACATGGTCCCACTCCTGTTATCCTTGCCTTAAAAATGGGCACGTGACCCAGTGTGATGATGTGGGCAAAGGATGATCTCTCAGAAAAGTTTCTCAGTGAGTGTTCTTTGCTTTTAAAATGGGAAACAGAGAGGCCTGGGGATTTAGCTCATTGGCACCGAACCTGCCTCACAAGCACAAGGTCCTGCGTTTGATCTGCGGTACCAAAAAAAGAAAGAAAGAAAGAAAGAAAGAAAGAAACTGAGCCAGTTTGGTGGCACATGCCTGTAATCCCACTACTCAGGAGGCTGAGGCAGGAGCATTGCCATGAGTTCGAGGCCATCTTGAACTACATAGTGAGACCCTGTCTCCAAAAAAAACCAAAATAAAATAAAAATTAAAAAGGAGGCTAGGGATTTAGCTCAGTGGTTCCACCGCCTGCCTCGTAAGCGCAAGGACCTGAGTTCGATCCCCAGTACCAAAAAAAATAAATTAAATTTAAAAATAAAAAAAAATTAATTAAAAATTAATTAATTAATTAAAAAAATAAAAAGGAAAACAGGAACTGGGCTTGGCACACACCTGTAATCCCAGCGCTGTGGGAGGCTGAAGCAAGAGGATCACAAATGCAAGCCCAGCCTGGGCAATTTAGCAACTTAACAAGACCCTGTCTCAAAATAGAAAGGGTTGAGGGTGTAGTTCTGGGCAGTGGCCCCCAATTCAATTCCTAGTACTGCACACACACACACACACACACATCACATCACATCACACAAAAGCAGTCCCCTGAACTGGACATCTTGCATCTTGAGGAGCACTGCTACAGATTTTATATTATGGGAAATAACAAATGCCCTTACTGCTTCAACTATTTTGAATTGGAGCATACTAATGCTTTCTAATGCTTTTGCACCTTGGCCAGTGAAGATGACTGTATAATCAATTCACAGTGAGCAAACTTCTGTTAAGACCACTAAGTCACCCTGTTGTTCCAGGTATAGACTGATCTGATTTCCTAATCTCAGAAAGGCTAGGCCCTGACCTCAGTCATGACTACTTTTCAAATAGTTTCAGCACTCTGAATTGACTGAGAGGACCCCAGATAATCTGTGATTTTTTAAGACAGAATCTTGCTGTGTAGTTCAGGCTGGCCTTGCACTACCGTATGTAGCCTAGACTCAGAAAAATCCTCCTGCTTCCGCCTCCCAAGTGCTGCAATTACAGGCAGACACCACGATCTGGAATTTTGTTAATTTTTTTTGTGGTGGTGATCAAACCCAGGGCCTCTTGCAAACCAGACACTCTACCACTGAGCTATATCCCAAACACCTCTGGGGTTTAAACAAAAACAATCTTCACGGCCAGGGATTTAGCTCAGTCATTTCACCACCTGCTGCACAAGCGCAAGGACCCGAGTTTGATCCCCGGTACCAAAAAAAAAAACAAAACAGTCTTCAGTTTCAGAAGGAAAGATATCCAGGACCAGGGATTTGGCACAGCACCTGCCTGGCAAGCATGAGGTCCTGAGTTCGATCCTCTGTACCAAAAAAAAAATATATGTATATATATA
>NW_004624945.1:676694-779870 GCF_000247695.1 Heterocephalus glaber | reverse complement strand
CTCCAGGCTCTTCTTGACTTAAGGGTTTGTGTTGAGAAGTCTACTGTGATTCTGATGGGCTTTCTTTTGTATGTGATTTGTTTCTTTTCTCTAACTGCTTATAGAATTTTGTTCTTCTGTTGGGTTTCTGGAATCTTAACTATTATATGCCTAGGCGTAGCTTTTTTGTTTTATTTATTTGTTTGTTTGTTTATTTATTTATTTTGGTACTAGGGATCGAACTCAGGTCCTTGTGCTTCCAGGCCAAGCAGCAGAACCACTGAGCTAAATCTCTGGCCCTTGTTTGTTTTTTTAAAATCATGGCTAGTTGGAGTCCTGTATGCCTCACTTATCTGTATGTCAAATTCTTTTCCCCTGCGTGGGAAGTTTTCTGCCATTCCTTCTGTGAACAGTTTTTTTGTGTCTGTCATTTGCACTCTCTTGTTTTTTCTTTGACTCTGATCAGTCTTATGTTATTCTTCTTTGCATTATCTAGCAGCTGCTGGTTTGATTTTTCATGATCCCTATTTTATTTTTCTTTTTAATTCTTTTATTGATACATTTTAGGTGTACAATATGTTTACATTTATCATTGGGTTCCATGATGTATCTTGGTTCTTATTTTTTTCCCCATTACCTGTGCACCCTTCAAGTCCCTTACTATTTTAACAAAATTTTTCTTTTCCTGGTCACTAACTGCAATCCTGTCTTCTATATCTGATATTCTGCGCTCACATTGGCTCATTCTGCTGCATAAACTTTCAATGGAGTTTTTTTTGTTTTTTTGTTTTGGTACCAGGGATCAAACTCAGGTACTTGTGCTTGTGAAGCAGGTGGCGAAACCACTGAGCTAAATCCCCAGCCCTTTCAATGGAGTTTTTAATCTCCTGGATATCTGTTTGCATCTGTTTTATGGATTCCATTTGTTTCCTATGCTGGGATTCCATCATGTTCCTCAGCTCCTCTCTATATTTTTTTTATCTGTGTCTGCTCTAGAGTTATTAATCATATCTTTCACTATGGACCCAATGTCTGTTGTTATCTGAGAAATTATTTCTGTTTTCATTTATTCCAGATCCTCTTTGGTTGGCAGTTTAAGGAGTCCAGTTGGTTGAGTATCAGAGTATTCCATCTTGTTGCCCCTTGGGGTTGTCTTAGGTGATCTGGATGACTGGTTTTGAGACTTGTTTACCAGTCTTCTCATTTCAGCAGATGCAGCCTGCTGTGCATTTGTTGAGGCAACTTTTTGCTTGCCCAGTGGGCTTCAATTCTCAGCAAGCCTCAGAGAGGCCTTCTCTCTGCTGCTTACCACTGTGCCAATTCCCGGGTTCAGAATGGTGGCCTTCTGGATCCCTGACCTGCCCTGTTGTCCCAGTGGGGTTCTGGCTGGGGTCTGTGCACACTTGGGGTGGTATCTGGGCATGCCTCTGGCTGAGGCCTCTCCACTGTACCTGTTATCTGGGAGGGCTTTTAGCTGGGGGCTATGCACCCGAGTTGCTGGTGTCTGAGTAGGCTTCTGGCTGGAGTCTGCACACACTTACCGATGGTATCTGGGTGAGTCTCTGGCTATTGCCTGTGGACCTATGTAGCTCTTTTCTAAGTGGGCCTTTGGCTGGGGACCTGTGGGCCCAAGCTGCTGTTGTCTGGATGGGGCCCTGGCTGGGACATGCACCCCCAAGCCACTCTGGTCCACTAAGGCTTCTCACTGGGATCTCTGAACTAGAAATGTTAATGGTGTTGATATATATACATACATATATATATACACATACATACACACACACATATATTTATTTATTTATTTAATCCAGGTGTGGTGGTACATGCTAGTAATGCCACCAATCTGGAAGGCTGAGGCAGGAAGATCATGAGTCCAAGCCCAGATTGGGGAATTTAGTGAGACTCTGTCTCAAAAATGCTTTTAAGAGGGCTAGGTGTATAGCTCAGTGCAAAGATCCTCATTTCAATTCATGGTGCTAGGAAAGCACACACACACACATACACACACAAATGGGAGATCAAGACCATAGGTGCTCTACCACTGAGCTACATCCCCAGACCTTCTTTTTATTTTTTAGTTTGAAACAACATCAGGTTAAGTTACTAAGGTTTTTGTTGTTGTTTTTGGTGTTTCTGTTTTGTTTTGAGACAGGGTCTCACTGTGTATTCCAGACTAGTTTTGAACTCAATATATAGCCCAGGCTGGCCTGGAACTCACAGCAATACTCTTGCCTTAGCACCTAAGTGCTGGGATTACAGGTGTGTGCCACCATGCCTGGATAAATTACTAAGTTACTCAGGTGGGAGTCAAACTTGTGATCTTCCTGCCTCAGCTTCCCAGAGTGCTGGTATTACAAGAATGCCCCATTGTGCCTGGCTTTCTTTCATATTTAACCTTCATCAGGTTTATAAATTTTTGTTAGAAATAGAAGCTGAATATCCTGATTTGTCCTACTTTGTGGCAATTCTATGGCTTAGTAGTGGTAAAGTGTAACTGTCTTTTTGTTTTTTCTGGGGCAGGAGGTTGAACCTAGAGCCTGTTGCAATGATAAGCAGGCATCCTACTACTGAGCTACATCCTCAGCCCAAGTTTTTTTTTTTTTTTTTGGTACCAGGGATCGAACTCGGGTCCTTGAGCTTGGGCAGCAGGCAGTGAAACCACTGAGCTAAATCCCCGGCCCAGAGAATGGTTTTGAGTGGTTTTTTTGGTACCAAGGATTGAACTCAGGACCTTGGGCTTCCGAGGCAGGCGCCGGAACCACTGAGCTAAATCCCCAGCCTAAATTTTTTATTTTTTTATTTTTTAGCTCACCTTTTTCTCCCCCAGTACCAGGGATACCCACAGCTCTTTTTTTTTTTCATGTATTCATTGGTACATTTTAGGTATACAATACGCTTACATTTATTATTGGGTGCTTGTACCTGAACATGATGTATCTTAGTACTTATTTTTCCCCCATTACCTGTGCGCCCTTCACCCCCTCCACCCTTCTGTATTTATATAGATTTTGTTTCCTTTTTTTTTCTTTTCTCATAATTTTTCCTTTCCCTTCTTCCCTTCCCCTTCCCCTCCCACCACCCCTACACCTTTGGACCTTTTCCTATTTCAAATAGCTCTTTTTGTTTGTTTGTTTGTTTGTTTTTGTTTTTTGAGACAAGGTCTTTTGCTATGTAGGCCAGGCTGGCCTTGAACTTGTAGCAATCCTCCTGCCTCAGCCTCCTGAGTGCTAGGATTAGAGGACATCATGTCTTGCCCAAACATTTTCAGACAGGATCTCACTAACTTGGCCAGACTGGTCTTCAACTTGTGATCCTTCTGCCTCAGCTTCTCAAGTAGCTGAGATTATAGATGTAAACCACTGTAGCCAACTTGGGCTTGATATTTCTTAATGAACTGAACCTCAAATTACAGCACAATTACAGCACAAGAGAGTGTCAATACGTAAAATGTATCTTTGTACTAAAGCCATTTTAATAATAACATTGTTTTGAATCACAAGTAGTGTTAAACTGCTTTAAACTCTTATGCTGTCAAAAGTTGAATTAAAGATGGGTATGGTGGTGTATACCTGTAATTCAGGTACTCTCAGAGGCTGAGGCAAGAGGATCACAGTGTTAAACCCAGCCTACAGAATTTAGTGACTTAGTGAGACCCTGTCTGCAAAGACCTGGGGTTCAATCCCCACTACTGCAGGAAAAAAAATATTTAAGAGCAAGATCTCCTAGATTTTTAGCAGATATATTTTCTCAGTTCAAACTATAGTAACAGAGACATTTTTTAGACCTTGATACCAAGTGCAATGGAAAGTCCCATATTTAAAAATCCATTTAGTTGGGTGATTAAGTAGCTTCCATACCACTTCCAAGTGATGGTGATTAATTTGCAATATGCTAAAAAACAAACACCAAGAGAAGAAACTAATAGAATTCTATAAATGCCTTCCAACAAGGAAGAATATGTTGTATAATGATGGATGCCTGTAATCCCAGCTATTCCAGAGATTCAGGAAGGAGGATTGCAAGTCTATATCCAGCCTGGGTAACTTAGTGAGACTTCATCTCAAAAAACAGAATGTAGCTCAGTGGTAGAGGGCTTGCTTCACATCCTGAAGACCCTAGGTTCAATCCCTAGTACCATATATATATATATATACAAAAAAAATTATTTGGTACTGGCAGTACTATCTAGATGAAAGACATTTTCAAAAATGAAATATGTAAAATCCCATTACAGATCAGCATTAATATAGCTCCACAAATAATGAAAATTCTTTTTTTTTTTTTTTTTGGCAGTTCTGAGGATTGAACCCAGGGCCTTTGCACTGAACTACATCCCCAGATCTTTTTATTTTTTATTTTGAGATGGTGTCTTGCTATGTCACTAAGTTGCCCAGGCTGTGCTCAAACTTGTCATCCTCCTACCTCAGCCTCTCAGAGTGGTGGGATTAGAGGCATGCACCTTCTACACCTGGTGGGAACATTAATTTTGATTCCTGATTAGAATGTTAAACAAAAGAATTCCATTCTTCTCTTTGGTATACATGGATTACAAAACAGCTATACTCAGCGACAGAGTGCTTGCTTAGTTAGTATGAGCTTAGTAAGCTCGATACCCAGCACTACAAAAAAAAAGAAAGAACAGGGCCAGGGATTTAGCTCAGTGGTTTTGCTGCCTGTTGCGCAAACACAAGGACCCGAGTTTGATCCCCAGTACCAAAAAAAAAAAAACAAAAAAAACCAAAATCCTTTTTATTATATTTAGTGATATATCACTATCATTTATTTATTTATTTATTTTTGGTACCTGGGATCGAACTCAGGACCTTGTGCTTGCAAGGCAGGCAGTGGCACCAGTGAGCTAAATCCTTGGCCCTAATATTTTGAATTTAATCAATAAAAATTTGTAGAAAGGTTTTTCATTACATGAATACCTACATAATATCCTTGATTTAGCCAACTGTGGTTGGTGAAGCATTCCTGTAATTCCAGCTGCTTGGGGGGCCAAGTGAGATAGGAGATCAGTCTAGGTGAGCATGGGCAACACAGCAAGATCTCATCTCAAAAAGAGAAAAAAATCACTTAATAATATCCTTGATTTTCCTCTTGGCCCAAAAAGCCTAATGTATATACTGGCTGGCAGTAAACACTTTCTGAGCCCTGGTTCAAAGAAGGCATAGAACTGCCTTCTTTCAGTGTGAGAAGGAATCAGTGACCACTAGTGGAAGAATCATCGTGCTTGAAAATAATGACGTGTTAGTGTTCTGAAATCCAGGGGAAACAAGAGAATTTGCCTTTCAGACCAGAATTAGCTAAGTGACAAGAAAGAACCGGGACTGGTGGTATATGTCTGTAATCCTAGCACTCGGGAGCCTGAGGCAGGAGGATCACTGCAAGGTGTGGTCGGCCTGGACTACATAGTGAGTTCTAGGCCAGCCAAAACTACATAGTGAGATCCTATCTCAAAAAACAAAACAAAACAAAAAAGAAAGTAAACACTGAAGAGATGACTAAACTATTAAAACTATATTAGAAAATGGTGAGGCTATGCACAGTGGTATGTCCATACTCCCAGCTACCAAGAGGCTGAGGCAGGAGGCTCACTTGAGCCCACCAGCCTGGGGAACATAGTGAAATGCTATGTCAAGGGGGAAGGGGGGATGCATGAGGCCCTGGATTCAATCCCCAGTACAAAAAAAAAAAAAAGGAAGGAAGGAAAGAACATGGCAAAAGCTAATGATCATAAACTAAAATGAGCCAAGCATGGCAGCATACATCTGTAACCCCAGCACCCTGGCATACTGAGGCAGAAGAATCAGAAGTTCAAGCCCACCCTGGGCAACTCAGCAGTGACTTAGTGAGAGCCTGTCTCAAAAAATAAAAAGGACTGGGGATGTAGTTTAGTATGAAAACCCTGGATTCAATTCCTAGTACCACACAAAATAATCAATCAATCAATCATTTGGACAAAAGGCCAGTGTTTTTTTTTACAGTGGTCAAAAGGACTCCTGGATAAGGCAACTAAGTCTAAGTCAGAGACAGCACCCTATGAAAGAAGTGACTTTGGCTGGGTGTGGTGGCACACACCTGTACTACATGTTTGAGGCCAGCCTGGACTACATAGTGAGTTCAAAGCCAGCCTGAACTATAGTGAGACCCTGTCTCAAAAAAATAAAGAGAAAGAAAGAAAGAACTTTGAGGGGTGGAGGGGTGCTAGAGATGTGGAACACAGGGCCTTGCACATGCTATGGAAGGGGTCAACCAGTGAGCTATGCCCAACTCAGTGGTGATTATTAAATTGATAGCTTGGGGGTCAGGGATTTAGCTCAGTGGTTTCACCGCCTGCTGCGCAAGCACAAGGACCCAAGTTCAATCCCTGGTACCAAAAAAAAAAAAAAAGGTTCATGGTAAATTGATAGCTTGGTATGGAAAATTATAATTGAGGGTGGAGGGGAGCACAGTGGTAGAGTACTTGCCTAGGATGAATGAGGCCCTAGTTCAATCCCTAGCAACATACACACAATTATAATTGGGATATGAATATTATTTCATAAGTATTATAGCAGCAAAGTAATAGTGTGGGGAAAAAAAGAAAAGCATCAGTGAACCAAGGTGTCAGTTCTGGGGGTGTCTCATTTGCCTATCGTGCAAGGCTGGTTCAATCCCCAGCATTGAAAAAAAAATTACTCAAAACTTAGGGAGAATGACTGAGAACAGATGACAGAGAAAATTTATTACATAGAAACACAAAGAAATCATGAAATCAAGTTAGTAAACACAATAGAAATGGAACAGGTCAACTAAATCTTTCTGTAGAGCATATGAAGACTGCTGATCTTATCAATTCACTGAAATAAATATATCATGTAATTCCATATCTACATTGCCATGCTTCTTCTATTCTTAGCATCACTCCTGAAAAGGAATCAAGGGCAGAAGGAAGAGCCGGTTTATTCTGTGCCTTAAGTAAGAAAGCAAACTGAGAAGACTGCCAGGCCTTAACTGTTGCCCAAAGGATTGAGCCTGCCCAGGTAGAGAGAAGAAAAAGTCAGTAATAGGTTCCAAAGTTGTAGCCTCTCCAGAGGCAGCATCAGGGCTTGAAAGTAAAGAACCCAGACAAGTTGCTCAAAAAGTCTTTTTGGTTCTTTGAGTCTAGACTATTATTATCTTAGAAAACAGGAACCTAAGTATAATATCACCTGGAAAACCCGGGAATAAGCAAGGTATGATAGGATCTTCCATGCTGTGTCTTCACTCGTTTCCATTTTGTTGTCTCTTAGTATTTAGGTTTATTTTTTTGGAGAAAAGTTTTCTTCTAAAGTTTGTCTTGTGTGTGCTAAATAATCATAAAGGGTTTTTAAAAAAATAGTATTGGAGATTAAACCCAGGGCCTTTGTCCTGGTTGGGCTTGAACTTGTAATCTTCCTCCCTCAGCCTCCCAGAGTATTGTGATTAATAGTATGTATCAGGGAGAGGGAAAGGAAAAAGGATTAAAAAAAAACTAGCTTTAGTATGTACATATACCCACTCCCAAGATGATTGTAAACTACATGTACTCCAAATATGTACTAATAAAAATTTTTAAAAGCTTTTTAAAAAAGCACATACCAACATAACAAGTAGGAAAGTATTTTTTAAATTTTTACTATAAAAAATTCCAAACATAAAAATAGAACACACACACACACACACACACACACACACACACGTAACCCAGCTTTAACAATATCAACAACACATGACCTTTTTTTTTTTTTTTTGAGGGCATGGGTTTGAGGCAGGGTCTAGATTTCCAGTTCAGACTGGCCTGGAACTGAGGCAGTCCTCCTGCCTTAGCCTCCAGAGTGCTGGGATTATAGGCATGTACCACCACCTGGCCATATGACCATTCTTGTTTTACCCTACATCCTATTTCCCTCAGGACTATTCCAGAAAGGTACTTTAGTCTATCTGTAAGAAATCTTAAAGAAATTTTAAAGAGGGAAATAGGCATTTTGGCAGTAGAATGCTGGTATCATCTGAAATCTATGTCAACTGTGAGACAAATCCAGCCATTCTATTTCAAGACTAACACTCCCCCCAACACCCCCCCCCCGCAAGACTAATACTCCCTTCTGTGACTAAATTTTACTTTGAAAGGAACTGTTATGGTTTGAGTCTAGATGTTCCCCCAAAGCTTCATCCAGTCATAGGCAGCTTGGGCTGGTGATTTAGCTCAGTGGTTCTGCCGCCTGCCTCGAAAGCACAAGGACCCAGGTTCGATCACCAGTACCAAAAAAAAAAAAAAAAAAGCCAGTCATAGGCAGCTTTTTCAGAGGTGGCTGAATCTAGAGTGTGTGATGCTGGAATTAAGGGCATGTGATTACTAAACCACTACACTGACTGGTTTGGCACCACCATAACCTCAGTAGTCTGGATAAAAAGGGTAGAAAGATGCTGCTAAGGTTCCCTTGTTGCTTTGCTACCTTTGGTCTGCCATGAACTGCTGCCCCTCTGCCATGTGCCACCCTGCCTTGGAGCCAGCCAATTATGGACTGAAACCTCTACAAACCATGAGCTAAATAAACCTTTCTCTCTCAATTTTAGGTGTCAGGTATTTTGTCTCAGCAACGAGAGAAAAGTAAGTAACACAGAAAGGAACCTAAGGGATATGTCAGTGGTAAAGAGTATGCTTAGCCTGTGCAAGGTCCTGGGTTCAATCTTTAGCACCCCCTCAAAGTTACTTTCTTTGTACTAGGAATGTAGACATGTGCCAATATGCCCAGCTAAAAAAGTTACTTTGAAGGACCTCAGCTTTTTTTTTTTTTTGGCAGTACTGATTATTGTACCTAGGGTCTGCCTTACACTGAGCTACATCCCCAGCCCATTTATTTACTGTAATGTGGATTGAACCCAGGCCCTTCACACTAAAATACATTCCCAGTCCTTTTTGAGACAGGATTGCATTTAAATTGCTAATCTGCCCAGACTGGGCTCAAATTTGTGACTCTCCTGTGTCAGCCTCACGGAATGCTGAAATTATAGGTATGTGCCACCATGGCCAACTATTTTTCTCTTTTTTTGTTTTTGTTTTTGGTACCGGGGATCGAACTCAGGACCTTGTGCTTTCGAGGCAGGTGCCGGAATCGCTGAGCTAAATCCCCGGCCTTTCTCTCTTTTTTTTGAGACAAGGTCTTGCTTTGTAGTGCAAGCTGGCCTTCAACTCACTATACAGCCCAGTCTGGCCTCGAACTCACTGTGATCCTCATGCCTCAGCCTCCTCAGTGCTGGGATTACAGGTGTGTGCAGGAGGATCACCAGGAGTTTGAGTTTGAGGCCAGCCTGGGCTACATAGTGAGTTCAAGGACAGCCTACATTATAAAGCAAGACCCTGTCTCAAAACAAAAAACAAAAAACAACAACTAAAAAAGGTTTTTTAAAAATTTTTGAGAAAGGGGCCGGGAATTTAGCTCAGTGGTTCTGCTGACTGCCTCACAAGTGCAAGGTCCCGAGTTCAATCCCAAGTACCAAAAAAAAAATTTTTTTTTGAGACAGTGTCTCCCTAAGTCACTAAATTGCCTATAGTGGGCTTGAACTTTTGATCATCCTGCCTCAGCCTCCCAGAGTACTGAGAAAGTAGACATGTGCCACCATGCCCAGCTAAAAAAGTTGCATTGAAAGACCTGTTTCCCTATCTGCAAAACAGAAAATGGTCTAAATCATAGGCAGTTGCCAAGTGAAATATGGGACTTTGACCTTAAATCAAAAGACCTAGTTTGAAAGATTTCCAGAATTGCCTCTTGCACATTATATAACCTGAAACCACTTAAAAATGTCTGAGGATTACCTGTAAAAGTGGTACTTCATGGGACTTTGGTTAAATAAAACAATGGATTCTATAAAGTTTTGTGAGTTGAAAAGCACCATATAAATTGGGTATTACTATTGAGTTCTTCAGTTAAGTGAAAGATGACTGAACTTTTGAGCTTACAAATCAGGAAAACAGTGATGCTACTGACAGAAAAAGGGAAGTTGAAATGTAAAATGTAATCCAAATGGAAGATTAAACAGAAAGGGAACTATGGAGCTAATAAACTTTAGTTCCAAATATATTTTATTTATATATTTTTTGTACCAAGAATCGAACTCAGGATCTTGCACTTGGCCAGGCAGTTGCAGGCACCACTGAGCTACATCCCTGACACTATATTTTAGTTTTTGAGACAAAGTCTTACTGTACAGTTCAGACTAGCTTTGAACTTTGTGGCCCAGACTGGCCTCTAACTCTTAGCAATCCTCCTGCCTCAGCCTCCCAAGTAGTGCAATTATAGGCATAAGCCACCATGTCTGGCTATTTTTAAAAAATATACATGTTAACTAAAAACTATATATACATGTTAACTAAAATTATAGTCACCTTACTGCCTTGACTTATCTTTCCTAAATTTTTATTTTTCCATTGATCTTTTTTTTTTTTTTTTTGGTACCGGGGATCGAACTCAGGTCCTTGCGCTTGTGCAGCAGGCGGCGAAACCACTGAGCTAAATCCCCGGCCTAAATTTTTATTTTTATCAGGCTTCTTCCCATTTTAGTCATCTACATTCAAAACCCATTTATTAAGTATGTATTATATGCTGGGTACTGTGGCAGGTAGTAGGAATACAAAAAAAAAACTCACTGCAGTCTGTCCCCAAAATGCTCAGATTAGGTAAGGAGGGGTACTATTAGGCAATTAAAATAGATTGTGAGAAGTGATTGTGTGGAAAAAATTGATTTAGGCTGTGACTACAGTTTGCCTAATAATCACAGGCTATGGTCAGTTTTCCTTCTCCTTTTAGAATATACATCTCTGAGTCACTAGAGGTAACCCTTAAGGTGTTCATGATTACTAGCCTAGAGACAAAAGTGCTACAGAGAATGAGAAGGTATATTTGGAAAGGTAAAAGAAAACTACATTCGTGTTATAGGAGCTAAAACAATGTGTGTGGGGGTGTCCCAGAAAAGAGATTTTCTTTCTTTTTTTTTTTTTTTTGGTACCAGGGATCAAACTCGGGTCCTCGCTCTTGCGCAGCAGGCAGCAAAACCACTGAGCTAAATCCCCAGCCTGAGATCTTCTAAACATATATGCCAGGTACATCAAAGAGAAGGATAATTTCCATGAAGATCACTAACAATCTTCAAAATTTTAGTCCTAGTCAAAGCAAGGATAGAAGCCAGATCAAGAAGGCTGGGCAAGGAATGGGTTATGGTGAAATGCTAAATCTACCAGTGAAAAGAAGCTATAAAATGAAGTAGAATATTTTCTCCCCACCCTCACCCACTCACAGAGATCTACTCACACTTTTAGACTATGGAGTTAAAAGGCTCAGGTTGAGAGTGAGTGAATAATAATGAAAAACTCTTATAACACTGCTTAGCACGTGCCAGGCACTATACCAAACACTTTACATATATTAGCTTGTTTAATACATTTATTTCTACTTCGGAGGTAAGTGCTGGTATTAACCCCCCAGGTCACCCAGACAGTCGAGTCAGGATTTGAACTCAGGCAGTGTGTTTCAAATTCTGTGCGATTCAAATTGCACCTGAAACTAATACATGAAAGAATCTCCAGGGAAAGTGAAAACATGGTTATGCTGAGTTCACACTTCCCCTTTAGCCTGCCCTAGCATAGACATTACCTATCACCATTCCACCTAGGATTTGTTGAACCTGGGGGATACAAAAGGCCAAAATGAAATTCTATGGACAGAGGGATCTAAGTATGATTCGTTTTTCTCGCCTTTATCCCTCCTGGGTTATGCTTTCTTGCTATTACCAATAATCAGGTGCCAGTGGCTTGATTTTTCACAGTAGCCCATTCATTCAACAAATATTTGAGCTTCCACTCAGAGGCATACATTGGACAAGACAGATAAGACAAAGGTGAACAAGACATACAAAACACCCACTTTCTTAATAATTCACATTCAAGGGCCAAGGATTTAGCTCAGTGGCGCCGCGCCTGCGAGTAGGATCCTCGGTACCGCCAAAAAAAAAAAAAAAAAAATGTCATACTCAAGTGTGGGCAGGAAGGAGAAAATATGCGAGGGCTCGGCCTAGCTGAATAAGCAAGGTGGAATGGAGGAAATTAACTGGGAAGCAGGCAGAATCCTGAGCGGCGAAACGCCACGCCCGCCCGAGGCGAGAAGCGTTTGCATTTTATAGCAGCAACTCAGCACCCAAATTGACCAGATTATCCCAGGCTGCAGGCTTCCTATACCTTTCACTCTAGTCAACCCAATCTTCACCTGCCCCTCGGGTCACCTAACCATCCAACGGTCCTTTGGTGGTCACCTCAGCCCCCAAGGTCATCCCCTTCCAGAGCCACTTCGGCCCAGTGTGTCCGCCCTTCAGTCCCCCTCGGCCAGCCAGGTCACCTCAGTGCCACGCCTCCCAGCTTGCACTTTACGCTTTGTTCCCAGAAGCAGGTTTTCGAAATGACGCTCCCTCTTGGCCCCAGCTGTTTTCCTGCCAGCACTGAGACCCGGGGGCCGCAGCGCCCCGAGTGGCGCACTGTGGCCCAGGCAGGGAGTGCCCTACGCCACCGCCTCTTTAGCCTCCTCTCGGAACGCGGGAGCAGGCGCGAGAGGTGCACGCCCAGATCGTCGCGATCGCACTCCTGATTGGCTGCGCGAACTAACGTCACGGGGAGGACCCCGGCGGCCTCTGGGAGCCCGGTCCCCGCGCGTGCGCAGATGGAAAGCGCTGAGCGCTGGGGGAGGTGGCCGGCTGCTTGTCCCGCGTCCGCCATTTTGTTGCTGTGGCTATTGGGAACCGGCTGAGCATAACCGCCCCAGAGGCGCAACGCTCCTTGGAGGCCGGAGCTTCGAGTGACAGCAGGGATCGGTGCAGATCCGTGAGGTTGCGGAGTCAGTACTTTCCGGGCTGGGATTCACTGGAGCCACCCTGGTACGCAGGGCAGCCTAAAGTCCCCGGGGCGGCCTCCGCGGCGGCTCGGCTTCTACCGCTAAGACTCTTGGGCTCTGCCCCGCATTTCCCTGACCAGGTGTCTCAGTGAGGCAATCCCGGAGCAGGCGGGCGGCGGCGGAGGATGCTGCGGACCTGGAGCCGAGAGGAAGGTGTTGGTCCGTCTCGCTAAGCGCGCCTCGAGGTGTGCCTAGAGGCCCTTTCACAGCCCCAGAGCAGTCTGCCCCGCCAAGGCTTCCAGAACCGGCGAGAGCAGCCGCCTCCCGGACCCAGTACCATGTCCTCCGCCAGGTTCGACTCCTCGGACCGCTCTGCCTGGTACATGGGGCCGGTGTCTCGCCAGGAGGCGCAGACCCGGCTCCAAGGCCAGCGCCATGGCATGTTCCTGGTTCGCGACTCCTCCACCTGCCCCGGGGACTATGTGCTGTCGGTGTCTGAGAACTCTCGAGTCTCCCACTACATCATTAACTCCCTGCCCAACCGCCGCTTTAAGATCGGGGACCAGGAATTTGACCATTTGCCGGCCTTGCTGGAGTTCTACAAGATACACTACCTGGACACCACCACCCTAATCGAGCCAGCGCCCAGGTACGCGCGCAACCCGCACGATCGCGGAGGAGGGTCGAGAATGGATGGGGTCACTGGAAGACTGGGGGTGGGAGTATGGGATGAACCATTTAGATCTAAAACAGAAGGCATTCCAAAGGGATGGTTAATGCCAGGATCTGGGTCAGTGGATGAGAGAATCCTGTTTAAGCCTGTTTAACGGTGGTTGCATAGTTGAGATGCACGCTTTTTTTCCCTCTCTCTTTCTTTTGTCAGTTTAGCGGGCCACAGTACTAGGCTTGCTTGAGGTTCTCAAGAATTCCATGGCATGTCTCCTCCCACCACCCCCGAAAATTCGCGTACACAGGAGTTTTGCACGTCATTTGAGGTTCATGATTCTTCTGCAGATCTCTCAACTGCAGGTTAAGAACTACTTGGACTGCAACTTTGGGAACAGTTCCCAAATGAGAGAATGCTGTAGTGTTTAGAAACAAAAATCTTTAACTGAAATATCAGAACTGTTTACAGTATTAATTTTCTGATGCCAAGTTTGAAGCACTCAGACACCTCTCACCTCTTTATACATTTATTACAAAGAAAAATATCTATTGGCTTCAACTAGGACATTTTTAGGAAAATTTGTAAACTCCCCCACTAATATGGTAGAGACAAATTTGGTTAATTACCAAGGCACGATGGCACTTAACCATAATTTTATACTAGTTCGTTTTCAGTTATACTTTCTGTATTAAGTCTTATGGCTTTGTTTTAAAATTAAGAATCCAAAGTGACACTGATCATGAAACATTCTTTCCCAAATAAAATGAATTATTTTATTTGCTTTGCCTTAATGAGTATTTTCTCGCAAAATTCTTTTATTTAAATTATACCAAATATGAGCTGAAAGAGAGCCTGGAATTTTAAAAAATTACTTGTTTTTGAGGTGGTGAGGAAACAAAATTATTTGTTTTTGAAAGGCCTGGCAAATGCTAGGCAGTGGTTCTACCAATGAGATACATCCCCATTCTAGAATTTAAATAAAAGATATTTTGCTGCCCAGTTTCTTTCTTAAAATATCTAGTTAATAAGCATTGATGTAGACTTTTCAAGGTCAGATATTTTTTACTTTTATAATTTGCTAATGAAGTTTTACTCTGAACTTTAAACATTAAAGAGGGCGGGGCGTGTAACTGTGGTAGAATACTTGCCTAGCTAGCATGCATAAAGCCCTGGGTTCTGTCCCCAGCACCACAAAAAGAATTTTTTTTTAAAACCTACCATAATTAAGGACACCTACTGGATAAGAGTTGCTTCTGTGCACTTGAGATAGAGAAGAAATAAAGCTATGACAGTACAGTGACTATAAGATTAACTGCTGAGTTAAATGGACTTTAAAGGGGGGGAAGAAGTGATTGTAAATCAAATAATCAAATATTAGAACACTAAGAATCTGATTGGTGAGACTTGGAGGTCTTAACAGCTACTGGTAGGTGCCGTCAACTTTGAGCACAGTGTAATTCCAGGTTGGAGAAAATTAGAAGCCACTGTAATGAGTTTGGTAATATGTTTAACTCAATTACTCTAATTTGTGAAAGTGAATTATGTAATTAATTTCAGGGTTTTATTAAGCCATGCTATGTGCGAGACATGTGCTTAAATTGAAGGGACAGGTATTTTAATACTGCTGTTTCAGAAAGTGAATCAATGGCTTGATCCACCTTCTAGAGGAAGAAAAAGGAGTAAGCAGTAGCTTCCCACTATCCACAAATCCAGATTATCCATACATGTGTCTTCTAAGATACCAAATACAACTTTGTTTTTATCTCCTTTTCTTCCTGCAGTGCACCTCTGCTAGGCTGCCCACTATTTTGGTAGCCATCCTCACCTATTTATACTTTTGCTTGGGCTGTTATCTTCACCTGTTGAAATCCTATTTCTTGTTGGTAGTCATGGTGGTGCATGACTATAATCCCAGCACTTGGGAGGGTGAGGCAGGAGGATCACTGAGAATTCAAAGTCACCAGGACTACAGTGAGTTCAAGCCTGAACTTTGTACCAAGATCCTGTGGGAGGAGAGAGGCGGGGTTTTGGACCCTACCGCTCACATTTAGCTTTAATTATTTGTCCTCAGGTCTGTGTCCTCTCTCTCAGGCATGTTGCTGATTTTTTCATTTTCCCAGGAAGATCACAATGCTGGTTCAATTGGATCCTGACTAGATTTACTTTGTTATACTTCTTGTTGTTTTTCTGGGGATTGAACCCAGGGACCACCGAGCTACATCTCCAGTCCTTTCATTTTTAAATTTCAGAGTCAGAGTCTTGCAAAGTTGCCCAGGCTGGACTCATACTTGAAATCCTTCTATCTCAGCCTCTGGAGCAGCTGGGATAACAGGCATATGTCACCACACTGGGCTGCACTGAATCTTTTTTTGGTTTGGTTTTGGTGGGGTTTTATTTATTTATTTATTTTTTGAGACAGGGTCTCAGAACATGTGTCTGATTTATCTCACTTAAGAGTATGGTCTCAAGGTCCATCCATTTAGCTATAAATGTCTGAAGCTCATCCTTCTTTATGGTAGAGTAGTACTCCATTTTGTGTGTGTGTGTGTAACACATCTTTATCCATTTGTCAGTTAATGGGCATATGGGGTGTTTGGGGTGTTTCCAAGATTTAGCTATTACAAACTGTGCCATTATAAACATGGATGTATATATATCGCTGTGGTAGCATGCTTTTAATTCTTTTGAGAAGATACCAAGAAGAGGAATAGCTAGGTCAAATGAAACCTCTAGTTTAGTGGGGGGTTTTTTTTGGTACCAGGGATTGAACCCAGGACCTTGTGTTACAAGGCAGGCGCCAGCACCACTGAGCTAAATCCCCGGCCCTAATTTTAGTTTTGTTTTTGTTTTTTGGTACCGGGGCTTGAACTTGGGTCCTTGCGCTTGCAGGGCAGGCGGCAGATCTACTTGTAGTTTTTTGAGAAATCTCCACACTGAGCTAGTGGTGGTGCATACTTGTAATCCCAGCACTTGAGAGGCTGAGGCAGGATCACTGAGTTCCAGACCAGCATGGACTACATAGTGAGACCCTGTCTCAAAAAAAGAAAAAAAAAAAAATCTCCACACTGATTTCCACAGTGGATGCAGCAGTCTACACTCCCATCAACAGTGGAGAAGTGTTCCTTTTTCCTCACAGCCCTTCCAACATTTGTTATTGGTTGTCTTGATAATAGCCATTCTTTCAGGAGTGAGATGGAATCTCAGAGTTAATTTGCATCTCTCGAATGACCAGTGATGTTGAACATTTTTTTGTATATTTATTTGCTGTTTCTACTTCTTCATCTGAAAAGTGTCTATTCATTTCAGATGCCATTTTGGATTGCGTCTTTAAATTTGGGGAGTCTGATTTTTTTTTGAGTTCTTTATATATTCTAAATAATAGTCCTTTGTCTGAGGGAAGGGCTGGCAAAAAATTTTTCCCACACTGTGTGTTGTCTCTTCACTCTATTGGTGGTTTCTTTTGCTGTGCAAAAGCTTTTTGATAAGATGAGGTCCCACTTGTTGATTCTTTGTGATACTTCCTGTATGATCTGGGTTTGGTTCATGAAGTCTTTGCCTACACCAGTGTCTTCAAGAGTTCTGCCTATAATATCTCCCAGCAGATTTAGTGTTTCGGTTTTTTTTTTTTTTGGTACCGGGGATCGAACTTGGAACCTTATGCTTTCTAGGCGGGCTGTGGAACCACTGAGCTAAATCCCCAGCCCCAGGGACCTTGCCCTTGTAAGACAGGTGCCAGAACCACTGAACTAAATCCCCGGCCCTAGTGTCTCTGTTTTAATATTTAAATCTTTGATCCATTTTGATTTGAGTTTAGTGCATGGTGAATGATATGGGTCTAATTTCGATCTTTGGCATATGGAAAGCCAGTTTTTCCAGCACTATTTATTAAAGAGGCTATCTTTCTTCCAGTGAAGGTGTTTGGCTCCATTGTCAAAGTTAGGTAGCTGTGTTTGTCTGGAGTTGTTTCTGCATCTTCTAATCTGTTCCATTGATCCTTGAGTCTTTTTTGCCAGTACCATGCTGTTTTTTTTCATTTTGTTTTTTGGGGGTTTTTTTTGAGGGGGGGTTGGTACTGGGGATCAAAATCAAAACCTTGTGCTTGCAAGGCAGGTGCGGTGCCACTGAGCTAAATCCCCAGCCCTATACCATGTTGTTTTTATCACAGTAGCTTTGTAGTATAATTTCAAGTTGGGAATTACGATGCTCCCTGCCATGCCTTTGTTGCCCAGAATTGCTTTTGCTATTCTAGGTCTCTTCTGGTTCCAAATGAATTTTAGGATTGTTTTTGCTAATTCTGTGAGGTATGTTTTGATTGGGATTGCATTAAATCTATGTTTTGGGGCTGGGGATTTAGCTCAGTGGTTGTGCTGCCTGCCTTGCAAGCGCAAGGACCCGAGTTCAATCCTCAGTACCAAAAAAAATATTTGTTTTGATTGGGATTGCAAGAAATCTGTAAATCAATTTTGGAAATATGGCCATTTTCACTATATTGTTTCTTTCTATCTAAGAACAAGGGATATCTTTCCATTTTCCGATGTCTTCTTTGATCTCCTTTTTCAGAGTACTGTAGTTTTCAATGTAGAGGTCTTTTAATTCCTTAGTTAGATTGATTCCTAGGTATTTCATTTTTTTTAGATGCTGTTGTGAAAGGTGTGGTTTCTCTAATTTCTCTCTCAGTGACTTTGTTATTTGTGTACAGGAATTCTGTTGATTTTTGAGTGTTGACTTTGTATCTAGCTGTGCTACTAAATTTGGTTATTAAATCTAGAAGTTTTTTGATGGAGTTTTTGGGGGCTTCTATGTAGAGTATCATGTCATCCACAAATAATGATAATTTAACTTCTTCCTTTCCTATCCTTATTCCTTTTATTTCTTTCTCTTGTCTAATTGCTCTGGCTAGTGTTTCCAGAACTATATTGAGTAAGAGTGGTGACAGTGGACATCCTTGTCCTGTTCCTGATTTTAGAGTGAAAGCTTTCAGGTTTTGTCCATTCAGTATGATGTTGGCTGTTGTTTTGTCATATATGACTTTTATTAAATTGAGATAAAGACCATCTATACCACTTTTCTGTAGGAGTTTTATCAAAAATGGGCATTAGAGGGGCTGGGGATTTAGCTCAGTGGTTCCGCCGCCTGCCTCCAAAGCATAAGGTCCTGAGTTTGATCCCCGGTACCAAACAAAAAAAAAAGAGAGAGAGAGAAAAATGGGCATTAGACGTTGTCAGATACTTTTTCTGCATCTATTGAGATGATCATATGGTTTTTGTTGGCTCTGTTAATATGCTGTATTACATTTATTGATTTGTGTATGATAAACTATCCCGGCATCCCTGGGATTAATCCTACTTGGTCAGGGTATATAATCTTGATGATTTGCTGCATTCTGTTTGCCAGTATCTTATTGAGGATTTTTGCATCTATGTTCACTAGGGAGATTGGCTTGTAGTTCTCTTTTTTGGCTGGATCCTTCTCTGATTCTGGTATTAGGGTAATGCTTGCTTCCAGGAATGAATTTGGGAGTATTGCTTCCCTTTCAATTTCCTTGAAGAGTTTGAAAAGTAGCAGCATTAGGTCTTCTCTAAATTTCTTGTAGAATTCAGCAGTGAATCCATCAGGGCCTGGGCTTTTCTTTGTTGGTAGGTTTTTAATTTTTCAATTTCATTGACTGATACAGGTTTATTTAGAATTTTTGTATCTTCTTGATTCAGCTTTGATAATTCATATGTATCCAGGAATCTGTCCATTTCTTCTGTTTTCCGTCGTATGGAAAACGTACAGGTTCTCGAAGTAGATTTTGATGATCTTCTGAATTTCTTCAGGGTCTGTTGTTATTTCACCCTTTTCATTCCTAATTGCATGGATTTGAGTCTTTTTTTGATAAGGTTGGCTAAGGGTTTGTCAATTTTATTTAATCTTTCAAAGAACCAACACTTTGATTCATTGATTCTTTGTATTATTTTCTTAGTCTCCATTATAGTAAATCTTATTTTTCTTGTTATACTGAATCTTTTTTTTTTTGTCTGAATCTTTTGATGTTATTTCCAAGCCTGAAGTTCATGGGTCAGATTTGATGTATTATAGAAAACTAATGATTGATGGATGTGGTGATGGTGCATGGCTGACTATACATGTAATTCTAGCTATGTAGGAAACTGAAGCCTGAAGATCAACAGTGGCAGCCCAGGCAATTTAAGGAGACTATCTCCGAATAAAATTTAAAAAGTGAAAAAAAAGGGCTGGGGATTTAGCTCAGTGGTTCCTCCGCCTGCCTCGCAAGCACAAGGACCCCGGAACCAAAAAGAAAAAGAAAAAGAATTTAAAAAAAAAAGGCCTCGGGATGTACAAAGGGTGATTAAAACATATAGTGAAGGGCCAGGGGATTTAGCTCAGTGGTTTCGCCACCTGCTATGCAGGCGCAAGGACCCAAGTTGGATCCCCAGTACCAAAAAAAAAAAACATACTGAAGGTTTAAATTTTTTAAAATATTACAGTAGGGGCCGGGGATTTAGCTCAATGGTTTCACCGCCTGCTGCGCAAGCACAAGGACCCGAGTTCAATCCCCAGTACCAAAAAAAAAAAAAAATTACAGTAAAGGACACATTGGCTTTAATCTCCCTCAAAATACTCCCCTTTACTTCCAACATAATGTACTTATCTCACTGTATGAAGCAGTCCTGGAAGTCCTTTTGCATGTCTTTCCAAGGATGGTGAATGCTGCTGGTGAGTGCCATCCAATGGTAAGACAAGCTCATAAAAACATTGGTGCATCTTCATATACCTTATTCACTGGATCTGGCACTATGAGACTTCTGGCTCTTCCTCAAAGTCAAAATGACTATTAGAGGTAAATGTTTTTTGTGGGTGTTTTTTTTTTGTTTTTTTTGTTTTTGGTACCAGGGATCGAACTTGGGTCCTTGCGCTTGTGCAGCAGGCGGTGAAACCACTGAGCTAAATCCCCGGCCCTTTTGTGGGTGTTTTGTTTTGTTTTGTTTTGCGGTACCAGGGATCGAACTCAGGACCTTGCGCAAGGCAGGTGCAGCGCCACTAAGCTAAATCCCCGGCCCTTAAAGGTAAATGTTTTGAATCAATTCAGGCATTGAGATACCCTTGACAGGACAACCAAATACATGGAAGAGGACTTCAGAGCTGCTTCAGAAAGCAGCAAGAACAATGGGTAAGTGTGTTCGAAGGAGGGGAGAGGAGGTTATTTGGAGGGCAATTAATAATAATGTGTCCTTGGTGTTCAACTATCTGCCCCTCAAGCGCAAGGACTCGAGTTCGATCCCCAGTACCAAAAAATAATAATAATAATAATGTGTCCTTTACTGTAATTTTTTGAAATTTCAACACTTACTGTATATTTTTTTTGTCTTTTTTTTGGAGGGGGGTGGTACCAGGGATCGAACTCGGGTCCTTGTGCTTGTGCAGCAGATGGCGAAACCACTGAGCTAGATCCCGGGCAACACTCCCTGTATAATTTGATCACACTTCATTGCTCAAAGTCCAGTGATACTTGGGTTCAATCCTAGTACCACACAAAAAAGAAAAAGCTAGTGGTAATTGAGACTTGGCAAATAGAGAATTTAATTTAATGCCTTTAAAAAAAATTTTTTTTAAGAGATGAATTCTCCCTGTGGAATCCAGGCTGATCTCCAAGTCCAGTTCTCTTCCTTCGGCCTCCAGTGCTGGGATTACAGGCTTGTACCACCAACCCAGCCCGCTTATATCCCAAACGAGATAAATTCAGTGGTTTAACTTTCCAGGCATTAATAACTGGAATTTTAAAGCCAGGGTTTTATGTACCTTGGGCAGTAGTTTATTTTAAAATTTGTTTTGCTTAGCTGAAATTCCTAATTGTAACATCTTCTAGCCCCTGGAACGTTTCTTAATTTCTAATTTTAATTCACATATGTATAAGATTATATCCCAGTATAGGTATTGGGATAGGAGACAGGCATACTTTCTTCACAGTGGAATTTATATTTTCATGGAGAAAACAGTTAAGTATAGGATGAATGCATACTGTGAAGGGAATAAACCTAGATTGTAACAGAAGTGACCTGCCTAATGTAGGTCCGAGAAAGGGTATCCTATGAGAAGAGTTTGGAAAAAGTAAGAGTTTGGTCAAAGTAAGGGAGTTGTATTTTGTTTAAAGTACTGGGGCTCAGAGGCAGGAAGTAGTTTGAAGAGGTGGAGTTCCCTGAGGCTGTTACTGGATCCACAGTCGAATTATGACTAACAGTGGAGCAGTGACTTGGAGATGTCTGTTTTGGATATAAAAATTGAAGCTGGTGGGTAGGGGGGATGATAAGAAAGAGGAAAAACAACATTGATTTAGTGTATTTATGAAGTTTATCTTTTTGGGGAGAGATTGAACCTGGGACCCCATGCGTGATGGGCAAGCATTCTATCATTGAACTAGACACCCCCACCCCAAGATTCATCTTCTGGCTTTTTGTATTTATCTGTAGTATTGTTGTGGGTAGATTTAAAATTTAATCCCCAAAAGAGTACCATGTCAGATGGCTTTTGTTACTTTTTGAGGGAACATGAAGGATTCTCTTTGTACATGTGGAAGTATTTTTTATATTGCAAATCAGTTGAAAAATAGAAATCTTGAAATGATTTTTATTTTCATTTTATTTGAGTATATATACATTTCTATGATTTTATTTAGGGCTGAGCATGCAGCATCCACCTGTATATTGTCCCAAGCTGCTTAGAAGGCCGAGGCAGGAGGATCATTTGGGTCGAGATTTCAAGGCCAGCGTAGGCAACATTGAGACTCTTGCGGGGGTGGTTAAATTGCAGTCAGTATTCAGGCAAGCTCTAGTGTTTTTATTTAATGGGGTCTGTTTTCAGTTTTACAGCAGAATGTTTCAGAAGATTTCTGGGTGGACTGTTTAGATATGAAATACATTTTCCCAGGTTTAGAAATTGAAAATGTGTTTTGTATAGCTTACTTTGCTTAATTTTCTAGTTCTAACTTGTATAGATAAGTGCAAGGTAGGAAAAAAAATCATGACAAATAAAAAGCATAATTAAAAACTAAGGGAAGGGCCAGGGATTTAGCTCAGTGGTTCTGCCACCTGGCTCTAAAGCTCAAGGTCCTGAGTTCAATCCCGGTACCAAAAAAAAAAAACCTAAGGGAGACAGGCGTGGTGGCACAGGCCTGTAATCCCAACACTCTGAAGGCTGAGGCAGGAGGATCACCGAGAGTCCAAGTCCATCCTGAACTACACAGTGAGTTCTAGGCCACAAAGCAAACTACAAATTGAGACCCACAATAAAAGGATAAAATTGAGAAATGGTTCTGTGCATTGAAGCCTATTATACACCAAAGCCCAAAACTACACACAAGTCATACAATGGGAGTAAACCATGTTTTTGTCATTGAGAAGCTCAGTCTGTTGAAAGAATTAAAGTAGAAGGCCAGGTAGCTGGAAAGGAAGGGTGGACAACTGTGCCTGAGGGTTGGAGAAGGCTTAAAAGAGGAGGTGCTCTTTGAAATGATTGTTGAAAGTTGAGAACAAGCATATGAGGTGGAAGAGGTGGTGGCAGTGGCTGCTGGGAAAGGTGCAGGTTGTAATTAATGTGAGCTATGTGTAGGAAACTAGATGAGAAGGATAGAGCTAATTTGTAAAGGGTCTCCTGGGCCATGTAAATGAGGTTAACAATGGGAGGACCCCTCCCCCCCAGTTTCTAAAAAGAATTGTCAAGATCAGTTTAACTGTTTTTTTTCTTTGTCATGCTGAGGGTACAGGGTAGGGAGAGGCTCTTAGGTAGAGGACCTTGAGAAGCTGAACTGAACTCAAATGTGCATATAAAAGTAGGAACTGACAACCATTCTGGGAAACTGCATGCAGAAGGTGAGGGGAGAGATGTGACTTTGACTTCCCAGAGCAGTGATGGTGAACCTTTTAGAGCTTTCAGTGTACAAATAGCCGGCTGCAGCACACATACCATAAGTTCGCCACCACTATCCTAGACGATTAAGTGGTGCCTCTGAGAGTAGAGGAAGGAGTAGGGTGAGGAGTTCATTTGTTGTTGTTTTGGTTTGTTTGTTTGTTTGGTACCTGGGATCTAACTTGGGACCTTGGACTTGCAAGGCAGGTGGCAGAACCACTGAACTAAATCCCCGGCCCTGTTTTGGTTTTTTGAGACAGAGTCTCACTGTGTAATTCAGGCTGGCCTTCAGCTCCCTGTGTACCCCAGGCTGGCCTTGAACTCATGGCAATCCTCCTGCCTCAGCCTCTGGAGGAGAATTGTTTTGTTTTGGTTTTGGTTTTTTTTTTTTTTATTTTTTGGTACCGGGGATCAAACTTGGGACCTTGCGCTTGTGAGGCAGGCACCGGAACCACTGAGCTAAATCCCTGGCCCATGTTTTGTTTTTTTGAAGAGACTGTAGGGAGCCAAGTGTTATTTAGTAATCCAGTGAGTTTGTTATTTAGAAGTTGGGGCCAAATTATGTAGAAATGAAGTCTTAAGCATACGTGGAATCGCCCAGAAGGAACAGGCAAACAGGAATGCACAGAGGAGGAGCAGCTGTGGAAGGAGGTGAAGAGCCAGCCACAAATAGGCAAAGGAAGAGAACCATTAGGGCTGGCCTGGGTCCCCAGGGAGGAAAGGGAGAAATATGGATGGAGGACTTTGACTTTATGTCAGGGACATAGCTGGAGAGATTTGATGTCAAATTTAGTGATATGCTGGCACTGAATCATGAAATGAGCCTCAAAGTCACTATAGTAGTAGTAGAGTAGTGAAGAGAATTCAAGTCACCTTCCATCTTTATCAAGTATGTACATACATGTACTCCTCACCAGAGAATCAAAACTATTAAAAAGCACCCTCTGTCTCCTTTAGCCCAAGGTCAGCAAACTTTAGTTTAAGTAGTAAATATTTAAGGCTTTGTAGGCCATGTAGTGTATCCAGCTACTTAAGAATGTCCGTGTGTGGGGAGAAAAAATTATAATCAATAAATGAGTGAGCTCAGCTGTATTCTAATGAAATTTTTTTTACAAAAGCAGGCAGTGGGGCCGGGGATTTAGCTTAGAGGTTCCACTACCTGCCGGCAAGTGCAAGGACCCGAGTTCGATCCCCAGTACCAAAAAACAAACAAAAGTAGGCAGTGTAGCTGAGTGTGGTGGCACATGCTATACTCCCAGCACTCTGGAGGCTGAGGCAGAAGGATCACCACAAATTTGAGGCCAAGCTGGACTACATAGTGAGTTTAAGGCCAGCCTGACCTACAAAGCGAGACTTTGTCTCAAAAAAAAGAAGGTTCAAGCCCAACCTGGGCAATTTAATGAGACCCCGTCTCAAAGGTTTTTTTTGTTTTCTTGGTACCAGGGATTGAACTCGGGACCTTGTGCTTGCGGGGCAGGTGCAGTGCCACTGAGCTAAATCCCCAGCCCCTATGTTGTTTTGTTTTGAAGAGGAAAGAAGAGGCTGGGAATGTAATGCCAACACAGAGGACCTAGTTTCAATCACGTGAAGTAGGCCAGGTGGCCCCTAGGCTATGTATGTGGACACCTGACTAGACTCAACAGATGATTTTTCTGTGGCGTAATGGAGCTAAGAATGGTTACTACATTTTTGAAGGGTTATAGAAAGAAAGAAAGAAAGAAAGAAAGAAAGAAAGAAAGAAAGAAAGAAAGAGAAAGAAAGAAAGAAAACATGACAGAAACCATGTGTAGCCTGTAAAGCCTAAAATATCATCTGGTCCTTTACAGAATTTGCTGACCTGGAAGGCCATGAGCAGTAGAACTCCTGGCCTGTGCTTATGAGAACCAGCAGTGTGCAGTGTGGGCTGTGAGAGGAATGAGGAAAAGAGCATTTAAACATTTGAGGCTGTAGTTTAATTCTAATGCAGAAAGAAATAGATAAACATGTCTTCAGCAAACTTTCAGCTCTTGAGGAAGGCTGCCTTTAGGGCTTTCTGTGCATTGCCTCCTTGCCCTGCTCTCCTGACCCTTGAGGGAACTCAGCCTTTCCTCAAGTGCCCCTGGATCCTAGTGACTTCTGTCATGACATAAATTAATTACACTTTGTGTTTTCATTTCTCTTTCAACTCTGCCTCTACTAAATTATCGGTCTTTTGAGAGTAAGAACTTGGTTTTATTCATTTTTTTTGCCCGCAACATTGTTAATAAATAGTAGGGCCAGTGGCTATCTGGATTTCATTAGTTTTGATCTCCACTGAAGTTATAATAGTAATCTCTTCATGATCTTATGTTGTAGAAGTAACTTTTTTTCCCAGTACTGTGGTTTGAACTCAGGGCCTTGTGCATGCTAGGCAGGTACTCTACCAGTGAGCTACATATCCAGTTCTTTTTATTTTAGAGTCTTGCTAAGTTTCCCAGGCTTGCGTTGAATTTGCAATCCTTCTACTTCAGTCTCCAGAGTAGCTGAAGGACATTCATCCATTTAGGTTTTTTTGAGACAAGGCCTTGCTATATAGTTCAGACTGGCCTTGAACTCACTATGTAGCCCAGGCTGTCCTCGAACTCATGGCAATCCTCCAGCCTTAGCTTCCTGAGTGCTGAGATTATAGGAACGCACCACCACGCCAGGCTGAAGAACGTTTTTTTTTTCCTAGTACCAGGGATCAAACTCTGGAACTTGCACTTGTAAGACAGGCACGGCACCACTGAGCTAAATTCCCAGCCCTGAACTATTTATAACTGTACAAAAACTATAATAAAATACCCTACAATGAGCTCTGATGTAGAACTGATTGTGCCCTTTATAAAGTGTCTGAAATATATATGGTACTCACTAAACTATTCAAAGAATCTCTGTGGCTCTTGAAGTAGAAACAGGGATATATTTTAGGAGTATGCTTGCATGTGTACTAATTTGTTCTTCAGGAATTGATGTGAATATTTTATATGCCTTATGACATAAATTCATTTATAACTGAAAGATGCAGTTTTATTTCCAAAGCTGACTTAGCTTACAGCTAATGAGCGAGGACTATAGAACCAGACTGCATGGGTACAAATCTAATTTCTGCTTTGGCTTCCATAGCTGTAAAATTGGGATAACAGAACCTATCTTTCAAGATTGATGTAAAGATTGACTTAATGTCTTTATAGACTGTACACGGTGCTTGGCATAGATAATAAGTATTAACTCTTTATTACTATTGCCATTCCTAGTACTTCTGCTATTCATTTTTTGGATGGACTGATACTATGTGGGTGCCTTGGTTAATAAGACAGACTCCTGGGCATGGTGACTCGTACTTGTAATCCTAGCACTTGGGAGGCTGAAGCAGGATTGATACATGTTCAAGGCCAGCCCGGGCTACATATGAGACTCTGTCTCAAAAAAACAAAAGAAAAGAAATAAGACAGGCTGGTATGGTCCCACATACCTATAATCCCAGCACTCTGGGAAGCTGAGCCAGGAGGGCCACAAGTTTGAGCCTGGCCTGTGCAGTTTAGCAACTTTGTGGGATCCTGTCTCAAAATAAAAAGGGTTGTGGTATAGCTCAATGCCAACGCCTTGTATTCAATCCTTAGTGCCTACCCAGCCCCCATCTTCAAAAAAATAAAGGAAGGAAGGAAAGAAAGAAAAAACAAGGCCTTTTGAGGATTTTATAAAACTAGTTATTTGCATTAAAGAAAGATGAGCCAGGCATGGTGGCACACACCTGTAATCCCAGCGTTTAGGAGGCTGAGGCAGGAGGATCACTGTGAGTTTGAGCCCAACCTGAACTACACAGTGAGACCCTGTCTCAAAGAAACAAAAGAAAGATGGAGGTTTTGTTAAATTATGAAGGCTGCCATTAGGAAAGCAATGTAGTGTACAAAAGGCCATAAAAAAGTTTGTGTAGGGCTGGGGATTTAGCTCAGTGGTTCCAGTGCCTGCCTCGAAAGCGCAAGGTCCCAAGTTCAATCCCTGGTGCCAAAAAAAAGTTTGTGTTCTTTAATCTGGTTCCAGTTCTGGGAGTCTGAGCTTTATAGAAATCTAATGTAGGGAAAATATGCCGAGTACTGGAGGTATGGCTTGGTGGTAGAGAATGTGCTTAGCATACTTGAGGCCATGGTTTGGATCCCAAGAACCAAAAAAGAGAAAAAAGAAGATATACTCATAAGGGTTTAATAATACTAATGGTTAGATAGAGGAGAATTAGAAAAACTAAATATCCATAGGTGCTTTGTTGAGTAGGCTCATAGAATGTTACTTTGCCATGGAAATAAATGATCATGATGAGAACCAGAAATGTGGAGAAACACCTTGGTGTAATACTAGGTAGAGAAACTGCCTCAGGTATATACAGGACTCTGGATGAAGCCCAGCGTTTTTTAATCTAGTATAGATTCTATGCTTCAGAGAAATTAAGGAAGGGTAATGGTGAAATTGTTTTTTCCAAAACTAAATGTATTTGCAACTTTTCTGAACATTTTTTAAGTGGAAAGAGATTTACACTGCTTTGCACATGGGATGTTTCTGGAGAGCAGTTGCCGAGCTGCCTTTGTGCATGTAGTGCTATTGGGTCGAACCAGGGCCTTGTACATGCTCTGCCACTGAGCCCCCCAGCTGGGACTCTGCTTTTGTAGCTGACTCTGGGGAAAGCATGCTGTGAGTCACTCAGCAAATACACACTGGGTCTATAAACACAGTGAAGGCAGCGGTGCCTTTGGACTGATGCTTTACATGAGAGCTCTAGCCTGTTTGTTTGGTTTTTTTTCTTTAATATCAGGGACGAACTCAGGACCTTGTGCTTGCAATGCTAGTGGAGGCACCACTGAGCTAAATCCCCAGCCCTTGCCTGTGATTTTTTTTTTTTTTTTTTTTTCTTTTGGTACCAGGGATTGAACTCGGGACCTTGCGCTTGCAAGGCAGGTGCCAAAACCACTGAGCTAAATCCCTGGCCCTAAAACGCTTTTTTTTGGTACCGGGGATCGAACTTGGGTACTTGCGTTTGCGCAGCAGATGGCGAAACCACTGAGCTAAATCCCCGGCCCCCTTGCCTGTGATTTTTGCAGTGGAACTTTTACAGGTATTCATTTAATAGTTAGATGGTAATTCTTTTTTTTCTTTTTTCTTTTTTTTTTTTTTTTTTGTCGGAACTGGGGATCGAACTCAGGACCTTTTGCTTGCCAGGCAGGCGCTGGCACCATTGAGCTAAACCTCCAGCCCTTTTTTTGTTTTTTTGAGACAGGGTCTCGCTTTGAGTTCAGGCTGGTCCTGAACTCACTATGTACCCCAGGCTGGCCCCAAACTTTCGATTCTTCCTGCCTCAGCCTCCTGAGTGCTGGGATTACAGGTGTGTGCCCAGCTAGATGATAATTCTTTCACAAGATGGAATGTAGGGTTTTGTTATTGTTTTTGCCTGTTTGTTTGTTTTTAAAATTTGGAAAGCAAATAAGCCCTTTTTTGCTTTTTATATTTTGAGAAACTAAAGACAGAAGACTGTCATTTTTATGTGCCTAAGAAAGTGTGCAGGATGCAAATCATTAGATTAGGCCTGGGAAGAAGAGTGTACAGTGGTTGTGACAGGGTCCAAAGGAAGGCAGCTGCTGAGCCTACTTCAGATTTTAAAAATACAAGTCAGGTAGAGCAATTGGGTGTGTCTGTGCACATGACATACAGTTTGAAAAGGCATGTTCAGAATATTAACTTGTTACAGTCCAGAGTGAAGAAAGTACAATATGACAAAACTTTATAAACTTCTGTGAATACAGGGAGAAATAATTGTAGAGAGGACTGGTTTATGTTTGACAAACACTAGTATAGAGTAAGATTTTCCCATAGAATAACTTTCTTTCTCTCTTAAGGTACCCAAGTCCACCCATCGGATCTGTCTCAGCACCCAACCTGCCTACAGCAGAAGAAAATCTGGAATATGTACGGACTCTCTATGATTTTCCTGGGAATGATGCTGAAGACCTGCCTTTTAAAAAGGGTGAGATCCTGGTGATAATAGAGAAGCCTGAAGAACAGTGGTGGAGTGCCCGGAACAAGGATGGCCGGGTTGGAATGATTCCTGTCCCTTATGTTGAAAAGCTTGTGAGATCCTCGCCACATGGAAAGCATGGCAATAGGAATTCCAACAGTTATGGCATCCCAGAACCTGCTCATGCGTATGCTCAACCTCAGACCACAACTCCTCTACCTGCAGTTTCCAATACTCCTGGAGCAACGATCAACCCTTTGCCCTCTACACAGAATGGACCTGTCTTTGCTAAAGCAATCCAGAAAAGAGTGCCCTGTGCTTATGACAAGACTGCCTTAGCATTAGAGGTAAAATTTTGTGCTTCCTTGGACGTTGGGTTTTCGGGTTTAGTTTTAGGTTCTGCAAAGTAATGTCTGCTCATTTAAAGTTATATTCATTGGAATTAGAGAACTGGGTGATTTTTGGAAGATACACTGTTAGTGTTTCACTGATTCTTTCTCTTTTCCCCCTAATTTTATTAGTACCTATTAATTTTACAAAATACTGGTTTTCAAGGCAGAAGTAGTGGTGCATGCCCATAATCCCAGTACTCTGGGAAGGCTGAGGCAGGAGGATCACAAGTTCAAGCCCAGCCTGGGTGACTTAGCAAGACTGTCTCGAAATAATAAAAGGGCTGGGGATGTGGATTAGTGTAAAGACCCTAGATTTAATTCCCAGTACCACAAAAAGAAAAAAAGGACTTGGATGTGGTGTTTTCTTGCGTGCACATATTTTGATTATAGCCATCCCCTCGTGTTATCCTCCCTTACATTCTCCTCTCCCTCCTCCCTTATTCTCTTCCCCTTGTCTAATGGTATTCTTTCTACTTTCATGTCTTTTTTAGATTCCACATATTAGGGGGAAAGTTCTTTTCACTGATTGTCCTTTATATTCCTTGAACTTCTACCAAGTACTCCACCACCTTGCTCTTTTTTCCGCTCCCAAAGCTTTCATAGATTTATTTCAGCAGTTGTTGGGTTTTTTTCCAGTAAGGAGAGATAATTAAAAAGACCAGTGACCTAGAGGAAAATCAGCGTACAAGTGCATAGCCACTTACATGAATCCATATTTCTAACATTGTGATCAGTTGAGGAGAAATAGTATTTTAGAATTTATTTTCAATTAGAGGAATGATTGTGAAATATTATTAGCTGTGAAATATTACCAGCCCTTGCTTATAGATTTTAGAAATTATAATAGCATGAAGTAAAACTTGAACACCTGACTCACCAAGTCATTTCCTTCTAACTAAATACTTAGTTAACTGATTTTTAAAAAGATTTCAAAGATCAGTATTTTTCTGTGGCTTGCTGGTATTAAAAAACATGTCCCCCCCCCCAATAAAAAGGTCCCAAAGATCAGTGTTGATGAGCTTATGAGTGAGGGCTGTGTATCTCAAAAAGTAGATGTCTGTTGAGACAGTTGATAAGTGCAGGATGAATGACTGTATATGAGCACAAACCCTATAGTGGACCTCAGAAGATAAAAAGGGGGCAGATCTGAAAAACAGATTTAACTACTTCTGAGGGGTCATTGGTTTTTTTTTTACTGAGGTATAAAGTACGTACAGTCAGATGAGTTCCAAGTATTTTTGTGTCAAAACATGGGACTGGATATCAGAAATCATGCCTCTTTCACTTATTGTTACATGGGGGAGATCTCTTCACCTCTTGAGTTTGTCTGCCCTTACCTGTAAAATGCGAATTGCTCTGGTTAGCTATCTTCAGGCTGCTGTGAAGACCAAAATGATGCTTGTTAAAATGTTTTGTAAACCACAAAGTGCCACATAAGTATCATAATATAATTACAGTTGAATACTCTTACTTACCATTAACAAACTGTATATGTGTTAGAGAAACAAAGATTAAATTAGTAATAGTTTGCTGTGGATTCACCCCAGGGTCAAAATAGGGGAGAGTTGAGAGACAGCCCCAGCATCACAAAAAGATTAATAGAGTCATTTGCTTCAAAAAAGCAAAACTTAACCTACAGTACAGCCTGCACACAGTTAAGTTAGGAAAATGTGTTTATGTATATCTTTCCATTGGTTGTCCTCAATTTTCTTTGGACAAGGAGTAATGTCTGAACTACACCTGAAAGTTTAAGAGTTGCTATTACATTTCCCGTCATTTTGGCTGTAAGGAAAAAAGAGTAAGCACCTGAGATTTAGAGCAGGGACCAGAGACTGGGGAGGACCCAGGTGGTTTTGTACATCTTAACAGAACAGGAAAGAAACCAGAACAAGCTCCACAGATAAGAGTCCTGATGGAGCAGGCCTTCTCCAGCTTTCTCACTCCCACACAGATTTGCTTTTTTTATTTTTGGTACCGGGGATCAAACTTGAGACCTTGTGCTTGCAAGGCAGGCAGCAGAACCACTGAGCTAAATCCCCGGCCCTCAGATTTGTTCTTATATATGAGTGTATACCTGTAGCCAGGCCTGCCCCGCAGCATCTTTAAATAACATGGATTCTCTGGGCTCTTTGGCAGTTTTAGGTATTATGCCTGGGGTCTTTGCACTGAACTACATCGCCAGCTCTTTTCTTTTCTTTTTTTTGTTTTTTGTTTTTGTTTTGGTACCGGGGATTGAACTCAGGGCCTTGCACTTGAAAAGCAGGCGTGGTGCCACTGAGCTAAATCCCCGGCCCTTTTTATTTTGAGACAAGCTCTTGCTAAGTCACTAAGTTGCCCAGGCTGTGCTTGAATTTGATGATCCTCCTGCCTGTCTCCCAGAGTGCTGGGATTATAGGCATGTACCACCACACCTGGCTGCTGTAGGCTCTTAATACTGTCCAGTCTATATAGTGCTTTCAGGCTTTTGAAGCATTTTCACTTCTGTAATCTTGGCAGGGATTCAGTGTGTGTGACTTGTATATTAGGTAGTTTTAGGTAGTTGGTTGTTGGCATACCAGGCTGAGACCCTCAGGGTTGGTGTACCTAGTCAGAATTTCAGGCACCTGTCTGTTCACTTCTGGTTCTAAGATTTGGGGGGTTTTTTGTGTTTTGGTTTTTTTTTTTGGTACCGGTGATCAAACTCGGGTCTTTCCGCTTGCAAGGCAGGCAGCGTAGCCACTGAGCTAAATCCCCGGCCAAGATGTGTTTTAACAACCTGTATCTTCTGTGTGGATGAATGTGTACAAGGGAGTTGTCGAAGGATTGCTTACAGCAGTGTTGACAAACCTTTTAGAGCTTTCAGTGATACAGTCTGCTGTGACACACAGCCTATAGGTTTGCCACCACTGGCTTAGAGCTTGGTGAGTGGGCAGGTAGGTGCCTAATAGACTAAGAGTAAGAAAGCCTAATTAATGATGTATATTTTAAGAAAATCTTCATACTTGGTCATTATGTAGCTCTTCTACTCTCTCAGACCCCGGAGAAAGGTCTCTAGGCCTGAGCCTCCTTACAGTACTAACCCAGCCATCTAAGCTTCATCACAGGTTTTTTAGTAGAGAGAGTTAAAAGGAACCCAAGAAGTACACCTTTGCCACCCTCTACTTAATGGTATTTTTCTGTGTAGAGAGACTTTGGACCCTAATGTAAGTAAATGTTTCTATGGTTATATTATCTTCAACCATGAGGAGAGTGATGGCTGTCTGATACTATTAAAAACAACTCTTGGGACTGTTGCAATTAGGTTACCTGGAAGTATTAAAATTAAAATGAGAAACAGAGAGACAAGTAGGACAAAATGTGCCAGTAATTGAAGCTTCCTTATTCCCCTTGACTGTTCTAGAGAAGAATGATAGCTTAGATGAACTGTATTCCTTGAATTAATTCACAAGGTTTTTTCTTAAAATTTGATTTTTGAAAGTCTTCCCACAAGTAGAATTTTTTTTTTCTTTTTTTCCCCACAAGTAGAAATTTTTAAACTAATCTGTGCTTAGCCATTTTCCTCTCTTACTTCAAGAAGTGAGGTGATACTAAGGTTTGATTTGAAAGGGAACACTCAGTGACCTGTGTAACATGAACCAGGGTGAGTGTCCCTGCTCCTTGAAAATAGCAGAGCTGTCTGTGGTCTTTGTAGTGGGACTGGAAGGGCTCTTAGGAAGTAAGTCACATCCTAAAAGAAAATTAGGGTCTGGGCCTATAGGTCTGTGGTAGGATACTTCCCTATCATGTGCAAGGCCCAGGGTTAAATCCCAGTACCAAAGGGCAGGGTAGGGTGGGGCCTGGAAGGAGGCGGGGAAGAGAAGAAAAAAGAAAGGTTGAGGAAACCACTCTAACCCTTTTGTAAAGGATCATCGACTAGAAGAGAATGCTTGGAGCAAGGTTGCTGCTGTGGTATAAAATACCTGTAGTCAATGTAGCATTCTTTGACACTGGAGAAGCAAGTGTCAGGGAAGTGTTAGGGAAGTCAGAGCAAGTGTTAGGGAAATATCACACTTCTGTATTCAAGTTCTAGTTTTTACTGGTGTAATCTTGAGCAGGTTACTTAAATTCTCTGAGCCTGAACTAAAAACAGTCTGGCTTCAAGAATTAATACTTGGTTGGGCACATGCTTGTAATCCCCACACTTTGGCAGGGGCAGGAGGATCACAAGTTCAGTACCAACCTGGGCATTTTAGATACTTGGTGAAACCTGTCTCAAAACAAAAAAGGGATGGAAATGAATCAGTGTGAGGACCCTGGCTTCAATCCCCAGTATTGTACCACAAAAAAAAATTCATGTTTGTTCATTAATTACCATCCATGTAGCCAGCTGGTGGGATACGTACACCAAGAAGCTTACCACTTAGTGAAAGAATAAAGACTGAAACCAGAAATGTAAGTAGGAGGGAGAATGAAGATGTGGGGACTGGAGGGTGGGTAGGTATTGGTCTGGGAGGGTGACTTGAGGATGAATAAGTACTGATCTTGAGAAAGAGATTTGAGAGATGAGCATTAACTAGGTAAAGTTGGAGAAACCGTACCAAGCCAGGAGACTAATACTAGTGACATAGCTGCAGGTATATGACCACACTAGGCACATTGGGAAAAAGACAAAGGTAGCAAAAAACAGCGGGAGAAATTGACTTTTGTCTTATCACAAAAGAGCTAAACTGAGGCCTGACATGGTGGTACATGCCTGTAATCCCAGCACTTGGGAGGCTGAGGCGAAAGGAGGCCACAAGTTAGAGGCTAGACTTGGCTACATAGTGAGTTCAAGGCCAGCTTGATTTTTTTTTTTTTTTTTTTTTTTTGAGACAGGGACTTGCTATGTAGTTCAGGCTGGCCTTGAACTCACTGTTAAACCAGGGTGGCCTCGAACTCGCTGCAGTCCTCCTGCCTTCCTGCCTCCCAAGTGCTGGGACTACAGGCATGTGCCACCACACCTGGCTCAGCCTAAATTATTCAGAAAGATCTTGTCTTTTAAAAGCAGAGAAAAAAAGAGCTACTCTGAGGAGATGAACAATTTTCCTCCATTGCCTTCATTTGAGGCATAAAACTGCCAGTTTCTCACAACTGGTGGAAGTTTTGGAGTTTATAGGTAATTGCCTATTTTGATTCATTAAAATGTAGAGCAAATGCTTGATTTTTCTGTAATATTATCACATAGTTATATTCCAGTATGCTTTCCTGACTGAAAAAGAAAGGGAAGAAATTCCTTAGCATCTTTAAAATTGTACTTAGTCTTGGGTACCCATATTCAAGGCTACTTGCTATGTGTGTGGGAGGGGTTTAATAGCAATCCTGGGGCTTGACACTGAGCTACATTCCTAGCTCAATTTTTATTTTTATTTTTATTTTTAATTTTTTATTTTGAGATAGGGTCTTACTAAATTGCTCTGGCCAGGTTGGAACTTTCAGTCCTTCTGTCTCAAGTCTCCCAGAATGCTGGGATTACAAGCCTGTGCTACCAAGCTTGTCACTTTATGAAAATTTGTGTTCAAGTGTCCAAATAGAGCCATAATCCCACATTCCTGTATGGTTTTAGGTAAGAAAACAGTTGGTGGTGACATGAGCAAAAACCAAAGTGAAACATTCTGTGGAGGAGAATATCAGTTTCTCAGGCTGCAAGTGAGACTTAAAGTGGCTAGAGATAGAATTGATGAAAATCAAAGAAAAACACAGGTTGTGACAGTCCCTTAGGGTTATTAAATCTAACCATCTTCCTAATGCTTTTAGCCTTCCATAGTGTTTGCCTTTCAGTCTCAATTCATAGATCTCTGAAAACAATTGCTCCTTCAATTTAGGTGGCTGGCTAAGAATTTGAGATATGATCGGCTGTAATCCCAGCACTCAGGAGGCTGAGACAGGAGGATCACTTGCAGTGAAGCCAACTTGAGCTATGTAGTGAGTTCAAGGTCAGCTGAACTACATAAGGAGACCCTATCAAACAAAGAAACAGAAGATTTCAGTCCTTGTGGAACTTCTGGAATATTGTCTTGTAAGGCAATTTGTCCTGGATTGAATGGCACTGGTGGTTAACTTCTTGTAGCTCTAGCTGTCTACCAGGGAGAAGCAATTCACAACCAGCCCCCTCCTCTGTCTAGGTAGCCCAGTGTATATGCTTTTTTGTTGTTGTTTTTTGAGGCAGGTTCTTTTTGTTGCCTGGGCTAACCCCAAACTTTTGAGTTTTAAGAAGCAATCCTGCCTCAACCTGCCAAATACCTGGAATTAGTCTTGTGCCACTATGCCCAGGAGGTTCTCATACTTCAAATAACATTTTTCCTTTTATCATATCATAGTCTCATTGGATTATGAGTCAGATAATTATTTTTTAAAGGTTTTTGTTTCTGGGCCGGGGATTTAGCTCAGTGGTCCCACTGCCTGCCTCACAAGCTCAAGGACCTGAGTTCGATCCCTAGTACCAAAAAAAAAAGATTTTTGTTTCTCTTAATGTGTGCATCGGGAGAGAATAATACCATGAAATTGAGGGCAAGGCTTTGCCCTAACCTGGTCATTATGCTGACCTCAGTTTTGGAATCTGGTAATAGCCATTGAGTAAGCTGGAGGTGTCATAGTTTATTCTCATTCATGCCCTGTGGGGCAGGTTGCACCAGCCTCATTTTATACACTCAGAACTTGAGAATTGTGTGATTTGCTGACTTTTCCCTTGGTAATAGGGAGTAAACTCAGGGCTTTTACACTGAGCTACATCTCCAGCCCTATTTTTACATTTTGGGACAGGGTCTACTGAGTTGCTCAGTCTGGGATCCAACTTGTGATCCTCCTCCCGCCTTATTTTCCCAAATACCTGGAAGCACACAGGGCATGTACCACTGTCTCGCCCTTTACCCATTTTTTAATTGGGTTTTATGTTTAGGGTGGGTGGTTTCTTGTTTTTTTAGTTGGGTTTTAGGACTTCTTTACATATTCTAAATATTATTAAACTCTTATGAATCAAATATATAACTTCCACATATTTTGGGGGTTCTGTAAGTTACCTTTTAATTTTCTTGATAATGTTCTTTAGTATACATTCTGCTTTTTGCTTATATCCATTTTACCTGTTTTTCTTGTTGCTTGTGCCTTTGGTATCATATCTAAGAATTCATCACCAAATTCAAGGTCAGAAGATTTACCCCTTGTGTTGTCTTCTAAGTTTTATGGCTTTAGCTCTTATATTTAAGTCACTGATTCATTTTAATTTTTTATGCATGGTATGAAATGGTACAAATTATTTTGAACTATGGCAATCCAGTTTTCCAAGTACCATTCATTGATAAGAGTGTTTATTCACAGCGATCAAATATCAATTGACTATAACTGTCCATTTATTTCTAAACTCAGTTCTATTACATTATTGTGTGTCTCCATATGCCGATACCACAATTTTTTTTTTCACCACACTGTTTTGATTACTATAGCTTTATGTGGTAATTATGAAGTCAGGAAGTATGAGTCTTCTGACTTTGGTTGTTTTCAAGGTTCTGTTGACTCATCAGTATACCTTGCAGTTCCATAAGAATTTGAAGATCAAAGCCAGTCCTGGTGCCACAAGCCTATAATCCCAATTCTGTAGGAGGCCTAAGCAGGAGGATCACAAATTTGAGGTCTGGACAACTTAGTAAGACCGTGTCTCAAAATATAATGAAAGAGGGCAGGGGATTTAGCTCAGTGGTTCCAGCACCTGCCTCCCAAGTGTAAGGTCCTGAGTTCGATCTCTGGTACAAAAAAAAAAAAAAAATATATATATATATATATAGTGAAAGAAATGGATTGGGGATATAGCTCAGTGCTGTCTGGGTTCAGTCCCCAATACTGCCTCAAAAGTTAAAAGTTTGAAGATCATCGGTTTTTCCATTTCTGCAAAAGAAAAAGCTGAGATTACAAGTGTCCACCACCATGTCCGGCCCAGGTTTTGAATATTAAAAAAATCATAGTCAGATAGCATTCAGTTGTGAGACTTAGCTGCTACCCAGGGCACACAGACAAAGGTTCTGAGCCTCTAGCTCTGACAGCTTTGATTCAGGTACAGGTACACAGAGAAAATGGGCAGATGGTAAAATGGGTGGACCCAAGCACTCCATAAAGGCCTATGGTGTTTGTTTTATAATATATCTTTTCAAGACCTGGCACATAGGTACTCAGTAAATCTGTTGAATGACTAAATGAATAAAAGTCACAAATACCAGAATAATATCTGCCTAGTGATTTTATATAGTACATGAGTCTTTGTTTTGTTTTAGATCTTTTTGGGGTTATCATACATCCCTTTGTTGTTGTTTGAGGGGTTTTTTGTTTGTTTTTTGTTTTTGGGTTTGGGGTTTTTTTTGGTTTTTGTTTGTTTTTTGGTACCGGGGATCAAACTTGGGTCCTTGACGCTTGCGCAGCAGGCAGCAAAACCACTGAGCTAAATCCCCGGCCCTGGCTTTTGGGGTTTTTTTGACAAGGTCTCACTGTTTAGCTGGAGTTGGCCTTGAACTCACTATGTAGCCCAGGCTGGCTTCAAACTTTATGGTGATCCTCCTGCCTCAGCCTCTTGAATGCTAGGATTACAGGCGTGCAAACCCCTTTGAGAATCTAATGAAAGCTGAGGATCTTTCTATAGGAAAACAACATACATTAATGCATTTATATACAATTTTTAATACTTTCAAAGACCCATTCATATCACCTGGTATAACTTTTGCACTCCTGATCTTCCTTTTACATACCCCAAGAATTTGTAGTCTCAGAGTATCTGTATGAGAAATGGAGGCTGATTGAGGGAAGCCAAAAATTGCTGTGACACACCAGTGCCTGGACCTTCTAAGGCAGTAGTGGTGAACCTATGGCACGTGTATCATTGAAAAATCTAAAAGGTGGGGATGTGGCTCAGTGGCACCTCACCTGCCTGGCAAGTGCAAGGTCCTGAATTCGATTCCCAGTACCACAAAAAAAAAAAGGAAACTCTAAAAGGTTCACCATCATTGCTCTAAGGCCTTGACTGATCTTTATATTGGACGCCAGAAGTCAGATAGTAGTTATTTCCAGGACACAGTCTGGATGACTAGGGCTGTAGGAAACTTTCCAGTAGCAGGAAGTACCCTTCTTGCCTTCTCCTTGCATGACCTACACTAGGCAGAAAGGGGCCATGTCCCAAGTATATGTGCTTAATTTTATTTATTTTTGTATGTCTTCTGAGGATCAAGCCAGGGCCTTGTGCAGGACAGGCATGTGCTGTACCACTGAGCTATATCCCCACCGTTTTTTCTTTTCTTTCTGTTTTTTTTTTTTTTTCGGAGACAGGATCTCACTATGTAGTTTAGGCTGGCCTTGAACTTGCACCAGTCCTGCCTCACTCATTTTCTCTTTTGAGCTAGGGTCTCACTTGATATCCAGGGTGGCCCTGAACTCCTGGGCACAAGCAGTCCTCCTAAGCCTCTCATGTACTAGGACTACAGAAGCATGCTACCATGTCCAGCTGATATGCTTGATTTTAGAATTAATACATATAGATACCAAGTGGTAAGCACAAAAGTATTATTTTGACAATTGCAATAATGATTAGGATTGTCCTGTTTTAAAGGGTGAAATTTTGTAAAGGGAGTACCTTACTTATGTGCCTCTACTTGGTCTGTTGATAATATCAGCAGCATCTTCCAGCCTTAGTTAGCTCCTTAACCGAAGTTGATTCCCAACTACTTCAAGATTGATCTACCCTCCAAAGTGCCACTCAGAAGTGTCCTAATTGTTATGCTGCCTGCTGCCCACAGTTGAAGGCCTAGCTGTGGACCAGTTTCTTCCATACTCTACTATATAGTGCTCAGGCTCAGATCCTAAAATCCTAGTTTTACAGCCATCTTACTGCTCCTCTTATTCCCTATGTTGGTATATACTACATACCTTTCCTCTGAGTTCACAGCAGGACCCAGCCCAGAGAAATTCTTACAAGGTCAGACTGAGTCACTAATGGTAAGGTGATCATCAGAAATCTCCTGGCCTGCCGGGCATGGTGGCCAACACCTGTAATCCCAGTACTCAGAAGGCTGAGGCAGGAGGATTGTCACTTGTCTGAAGCCACCCTTGGCTATGTAGTGAGTTCAGGGCCAGCCTGAACTACAAAGTGAGACCCTGCCTCAAAAAAAAAAAAAAAAAAATCTCCTGGCCAGCTGGACATGGTAGCACACACCTGTAATCCCAGCACTGGGGGAGGAGGTGGAGGCAGGAAGATTCCTGGGAGTTTGAGGCCAGCCTGGGCTATATACCAAGACCTTGTCTCAAAAAGCAAAACAAAACCCCCCCAAAATGGCTGTACCATTATGAATGACAGATTCGATCTTGTATCAGTCCCAGCATCCAGTCAGCTGCTGACCTTTTTTTGTTCTAAGTGGTTGATACAGATATTTATTCTTATTTAAACCCCTTTACCTTGCCATTTTGCAAAAGAACCTTCTCAAAGAAGATTTGTATGAAAACCACCAAAAGCGTGAGAGGCTACAGCATATTTGAAAGTCCCCCAAAAAAGAAAGTGCTTTTTATGAAACTTATTATTATTATTTTTTTTTGGTACCAGGGATTTAACTCGGGACCTTGCACTTGTGAGGCAGGCAGGCGGCACCACTGAGCTAAATCCCCAGCCCTGTGAAACTAATTTTTGAGACAGGGTCTCGCCATGTAGTTCAAGCTGACCTCGAACTTGTGGCAGTCCTCCTGCTTCAGCCTCATGAGTGCTGGGATTACAGGCATGCACCACCACACCCAGCATGAAATGCATTTTTTTTTTAATTGAAGTTCTAATCGGAATTTGTTGGACTGACCCTTAAGGCAACACCCTTAAGGCAACTCGCTAGAGCTTTGTAGCCTTAAAACCACTTCCAAAATAAAATTCCTGCTTTTCATTGGTGAGCAGACCAGCCTCTAACTGTTGCCTATCCTCTGGCAATAGAATTCTCACCACCTTGCAGTTTTTTGTTGTTTTTCCTTTTTTTGGTGCTGGGGATCAAACTCGGGTCCTTGCGCTTTCGAAGCAGGCAGTGGAACCACTGAGCTAAATCCCTGGCCCTCCCTGCAGTTTTAAAATACTCAGAGCTGGGCTTCTTATCCCAGTGACTGTTCCCCAGGGGGAATGGGGAATGGACAACTTGGAGTCATCATTGCTGTTTAAGGGCCTTAATGACAGCAGTTGCATCTCATGTACATTTGGGTGAAATTTATTCCTCCCTTCCCCCTCCTCCTTTCCTTTAATTTTGATAGAGTTTTTGTTTTTTTGAGACAGCATCTCACTATGTAGCCAAGACTACCCTCAGATCTTCCTGCTTCAGTCTCCCAAGTGCTGGAATTACAAGAGTGTGCCACCACATCTAGCTAGATTTCTTTCTGATTTTTTTATATGCTTTGAATTATTTGACTTTAACAATTGAGAGGGCCGGGGATTTAGCTCAGTGGTTCCTCCACCTGCTGCACAAGCGCAAGGACCCGAGTTCGATCCCTGGTACCAAAAAAAAAAAAACAATTGAGAGAGTCAAGCATTCATTTCTCTCCTGTTGGGGTTAGTAGACAATGGTGAGGTGCTTTGTGCTCAGAAGCTGCTTTTGGCATGCGTTCTTACTATCTGAGTAGATCACTGGGCTCATTATATCTTTGGCACTGCATGATTTTTAGGTCCAAGCACTGGGGAGAAAATTGAACAGCCTTAAAAAACTGATCAAGCTGAACGTGGTGGCACATGCCTATAATCCCAAGAGGTTGAGATAGGAGGATTGCCTGGAGTTTGAGGCCAACCTGGGCTACATAGTGAGTTCAAGGACAGCCTGAACTACATAGGGATACCCTGTCTCAAGAAAAAAAAAAAAATTAGACCAATTCCTAAGTAATTCCTAACTTTGTCTTTTTTCTCCATCTCTACAGGTTGGTGACATTGTAAAAGTCACAAGGATGAATATAAATGGCCAGTGGGAAGGCGAGGTGAATGGGCGCAAAGGGCTTTTCCCCTTTACGCATGTCAAAATCATCGACCCTCAAAACCCAGATGAAAATGAGTGATTGCTATTGCTCTGTTTTCTGCTGCTTTGTTGTTCTGCCTGTCATAGTCTCCTTGAAGTGGGAAAGCATTCTCTCTCATAGGCAAGTTACACTGCATTGCCGACGTCCAGCTCTCTGCAGGTTGGAGGTCTCTCATCCACATTTGGAATGCACACAACGGCTGCCTCCTGGGGTTTGTATCATAGTTGTATTGTCAAAGAGTAGCTGGTTTTAGAATTCTTTTGGATCATAAACTGGAAATAGTGGTGGAAGCACACAAGTGGAGAGAAGTTGACAAGGAAAGGGTCTTCCTCCTCCTCACTGCCCTGTTTGTACTTGGTACCAATTCTGTCATGTTTGTCAGAGAAAGCTTGAGGCCACGGCAAGATCCTGCGTTGTTGATGTTCCGCAGCAGTGACTGACGCCAACTTGTTTTCCCTTGGACAACAGAGGAACCCTACGGAAGAGAGAATTTTGTCCTAAATTTTCCCCACATATGGCTTTTCTTGCATTTTCTTTGTTTTGGTTTGGTTTTGGAAGACTTACTACACTTGTGTGTCCTGAACAGATTTTTAAGTAGCAGGTTGGATTTTTGTGGTAGTCCAAGGAATTACGTGCCTCTGAGCTTGTATACTGAAGCTGCTGTAACTAAAGGAATATGAAAAGAACAACCCTGAGGCAGAGGCTTCTACTGTCTTGGTTGCCAGTTGTACCCTGTTTTGCCATATAAGAAACAAGTCAGCAGTCATGGTGTGCCAAGCTTTGTACACAGCCTCTTGGATTACTATGTCCCAAAAGCATCAGAGTGGAGAGTGATACTGGGAAACCTTTGCCGACCTTCTCTGCCAGTGACAGGATTAATGAGGAGGGTGGAGTACTTGGCCAGTTTTCTGTCCACCTTTTCAGTAAACATATCCCTTTAAGGTGTAGGACTAAAGTTTCTTCTAAAATTGAGGTTTTAGATTCATTAATGAATCATAAAACTGGATCAGTCGATCTCCTTTCAGAAGCCCACCCCAGTCCTCCTCAAGCTGCCAGAGAAAGATGGTGCTGTCCATGCTGGTTCCATGGTCCTGAGCAAAGGAAATGCAAGCTCAGAAAACTGGTTAATGCACTCAAGATCTAGTGTTGTAGTGAATAGGAAGAACCCTTAACCAATTTAACATTAACCGCTTATCAGTTTGTTAATGTGAAAGCATTTTTCTCTTAGCTAAAAGAGGACTGGTACAAATGACTGGTCCCTCATCTGCACGTGGCAGACTAGAATTCTGGAACCTTTATATAGTTCAGTTTGTCCTCCCTTCTGGACCCTGGTAAAGACAAACCTCAGCTCAGAATGAACACCCCAGACCCAGAAATGTAGCAACAACCTAGACAGCAATTCTAGCATTTATGAAGCATCTGCTAAAACTGTGATCCTGTCACTGGAGGTTTTGAGGTTTGAAGTGATATATCCTGGTGTCAACCAGCAAAGCAACCATTTTTCCATTTCATTTTTAATTTCTCTATAACTCAATATTTTCTCAGGCTGACAACTGCCATTTTAAAGAATCTTGAGAGTATTCCTGTAGCAAAATAATAATGAATTGGAAAAAACACCTTAGCTACCTGTTTGTGGTTTTCCTAAAAAAGGCATAGAGATCCATGCTTCGTTAATCAAAGGTGTGACCATGTCCTGTGATGAAGCCAGTCCCTTCCACTTGCCTTTTCTGCCAATGTCTGTTGAGTGGGCTTGTTCTCATTAAGGCTCAGCCTGACACCCACAAGTGGTGGACATATGACAGTCCCCAAGCTCTACCTAGAAACTGCTTGCCTTGTGGCTAGTGACCTGGTTCAGCCCTGCACCTTCTAGCAGAAGGTGAAATACATGTCTTTACAAAGAGGGCATAGGCCCTAAGGCCTTTTTGAACCAGATTAAGTTGGAGGGCTTCTTGACACCTTTTGATTATAGCAGTTGGCTTACACAGTCCAAGCAGTAAATAACTATTTTGGAAAGTAGGCTTTCTTTTCAACCAGGTGTGCTGATCCACCCTTTGTGGAGCACTTCAGAATCAGAACACCTGGTAAACCTAGAGTTTGGTTTCATAATGAATTACTTCAGCCCATGTAAATGTCTCCAGGGCTGCCTGGGAGATTCTGAGCTTGAGTCTTGAGTTCTGAATTCTCAAGATATGTGCCAAAAGTAGTAATTTTTTGACTTAGAACTTTATCCATTTTTTAATCAAGCAGGGAAATTTCTCTTTTTCACACTAAATAATGGAAAGCAGCACCCCTGCCTCGACTTCATACCCGGCTCCCTGCTGGTCTGGAAAGACATTCATGCTTCCTAGAGCAGTGTGAATATGACCCAGGGGTAGGTTATCTTTTATGATTGTTCATTGTTGCTACTTGCTCTGCTCTGCTGTGTTGTAGAAAATATTTGTATGTTAAATTAACTCACTATGGTTTTTCACCTGGAAACGAAACAAATTATGTATAGAGGGCATTGACATTCTTCTTTTTTTTGGTATCCGGGATCGAACTTGGGTCCTTGAGCTTGTGAGGCAGGCAGCGGAACCATTGAGCTAAATCCCCGGCCCAACATTCTGATTAAAAACTTGCTTGTCCTAGGAAAGACCTCCAGTACAGGAATTTTCCTTGTCATTTCTGCGCTTTGTGGTACCACCTAATGACATGCTTAACAAAGAGGGTGCATTGACCAGCTGCATTAAGATGACTGGTCACCCGGAGGAAAGGACTGCTGCCCCTGCTTGGAGCTTCGTGCCCCTGGCCTTCCTTCACAGCTGTTTACAGGCGAGACAGGCCCGAGGTGGATGGCCAACTGCTCTTGTGACATTCACTCAGAGGAATATGAACATTTTATTTTTTAAAAGGGATGACGTGTTTTGTGCCAGGTGTTTATAATTTAATCCTTTAATATTATGTTCATTAACCTCTTAAAATGAGTGAATTCTTGATTGTTTTAACACAGTACCTAAGACTAACGCTTTCTGTGGACACCACTGAGCTCTGCCTCAAACTCCACCCTCTGAGACTGAAGAGCCATGTCCCCGGTAACTGCTGTCAGTGTGAACACTGAACTGTTTGTATGTTGTAAAGAAGGAGAAGGACAGTTCTCTGAGACAAGATCGTTGTCCTTAAAGGAGGAACAGTGGCCTTGCTTCTAGACGGTCTTCACTGTGTGTTTTAAAACAACAACAATGTCAAAACTCTTTTGACCTGTAACTTAAAGATCATAAACTTCAGGCAATAATATTTTCTGTGTAAGCTTTTAAAATTATTTTTGGGGATCATAGCTTGTTTTATTTTGTGCTATAAAATTAACAGTATTAAATGACTTATATTCTTAGAATACATCGAGTGTCTTTTCTTAACAGATTAGTGCCTTTTTATTTTTGTATTCTATTTTACGTTACTGGTCCCAGCATCAAACCCTTGTTTCCATGGCCTGTTTGTACATTGTCTCAATAAAACTTGCATCAGCCGGTGGTGGCAGTGGCGGCTTCAGTGTTTCAGTTTATCCTTAGCCCCCGCCAACCTCCCCAGCAGTAAAAGCAATGGTGAAACTCCTGGTGCTTCTCAGAGACCCACCCGTGCTGCTGCTGCTCCCCAAGAGCACCTTTTGCCAAACTCCGACATTTGGGGCCTCCTTCCAAAAGAGAAAGAATCTGCTCCCAGCAAGATCTTGTTGCTGGGTCTTAGTCTTCTGAATATGGGGCAGTTCTTCTCACATATTGAACTACCATGGAGAAATTGGGCATTTTTCCTTCTAAGCATCCATGTATGAAGGCGTCTAAGTATTTGCTGACCGTGAGCTAAGTGGAATTGTTCCAAGTCGAGTCATGGAAAACAGCCAGGTTCCAAGTTGGACATTACCTAAATTGCCTTTCTTAAATACCTTTTGTTAATGTTTCTTTTAACATAGAGTCTCCCTAAGTCACTACATTGCCCAGGCTGGGCTTGAATTTGGAATCCTCCTGCCTCAACCTCCCAGTGTCCTGGGATTATGGACCTGTACCACCACACCTGTCTTAAATCTTTTTCTGTTTCTTTCAATTGGTGACCCTTCTGATGAGCTTTGGGGGAAGCATCAGAGGACACTTGTGTTGGTAGGCCTGCCAAAGGCCTCATATACTCCTTCAGCCAGGCCCCTGTCCTTCATCTCTGTGCCCCCAACTCCCCACCTCAGAGCATAGTTTATCTTTGTGCTATTCCATGCCCGTTTATGTGCGTGTGGAGAACTCCCAATTTTTATGGTAAAAACTTGAATAACCTTTGCATTTTCTCCCTAGTACTGAGGATGGGACCTGGGGTCTTGAGAGTGGTAACTATCACTGAGCTACTTCCCCAGTCAACTCACCACCTCCCTTTTTAAATCTTATTTTGAGACAAGGTCTTCCCAAGTTACTTGTTCAAGCTGGCCTCAAATGGGATTTTCCTAGGAGCCAGGGACTTAGCTCAGTGGTGCCACTGCCTCCTTTGCAAGGGCAAGGTCCTGAATTCGATCCCTGGTGCCAAAAAAGCGGGGGCGGGGGGGGGGATTTTCCCACCTCAGTCTCCTGAGTAGCTAGGATTATTGACAAACCACCATCCCTGGCTCTCATACAATACATAGAATAGCACTACTAAAATGTAGTCTCTGCCTTTTACTTGGAGAATTCTGCTAAATTTGAGATATGTTAGTCTTAACTGGAAAAATTAAATTCTGGAAGAAATTATATCTGGAGACATCTGTGAAGAATACCTTCACTTTGAAAAGGCATGTGTTCTGTCTACAGCCATACCACCCTGAACGCACCCGATCTTGTCTGAAAAGGTATGTGTTCATCAACAAGGTTGGATCTGTCTGTGGTCTGGTGACCTTTGGGACCCTGTGCAAGCATTCCCTCCTCCTACCTCCCTACTGGATTAGGAAGCAGTCTGATCTCAGAGACCAGTAACCAGGTCCAGCAACCTCTGCAAATATGACCACCCCCAACTGGCTCCTCAGGTCTGTGTTCTGGGAGGCTCTCCTAAAACTGACACCATCACCACCCCCAGCTTGCTATTATGACCTGACTCTGGTCTTTTTTTAATTTGTACATTTTTGTAATACATGATTACACTCATTGTGGGGAGTTGGTATATGTACATAACACATTGAGAGGAGAATTCAGACTGGGTCTCCCTGTGTAGGTGGGGCTGGCCTTGAACTCAGTAGTCCTGCCTTGGCCTACCAAGTGCTGGAACTACAAGCATTGCCCACCATGCCCAGCCATAACATAGCTTAATTCTTTTTATATCCCCTCCCCTTCCTCCATCTCTTGGACCCCTTCCCATTTGCAAAAGATCTCTCTGTTTCCTATTTTCTTTTGCTCTTTATACTTTGGGTTTCTCATATGACCATGCAACATTTAGCCTTGTGCGTCAGATTTCACTTAACAGTATGGTCTCAAGGTACATCCATTCTGAGCCTGTTGTTACAGTCTTCTGCCCACACGCTGATGCTTAGCACCAAGAGGACTGCTCTGTTTCCTGGCCCTACCCTGGCAAGCTGGGGGTTCAGAGATGCTGAGAGCTCCCTTGAGCTTCCAGGCAGGTTCAGGAAGACTTCCTGGCTGCGCTGAAGATCAGAACTGGAAACCTGGTGGGGGAGCCATCCCAGCTGAGGGAGACTCAAATTTCCTGACCCTTGGCCCCTAGTACTGGAGAATTGAACCCAGGGTCTTTGCACTGACCCACATCCTCAGCCCTTCGTTGTTCTGTTTTGAGAAAGGGTCTCAATGAGTCACTGCGTTACCCAGCTGGAATTTGTTGTCTTTCTGCCTCAGCCTCCCAGCTTGCTTGGCTAGAGTTTTCTCTTAGCGGCGCCTTCCCCTGCTGAATCAGTAGTCTAGGTCGCCTCCAATCCTCTTAACACCATTGGCACTCCACCCAGCGCTGCACATTGAAGCCCTGGGGTGCTCCCCAGGTTCTGATTTCATGGGGTCCAAGCCCTGGATCTCCCATGTCCCCATCTTGGGGATTAAACCCAGGGCCTTCACATTGTATCTCCAGTCCTTTTTTAAAGATTGTTTTTCGAAGGGCTGGGGATGTAGCTCAGCAGCACCGTGCTTGCCTGGCAAATACAAGGTCCTGAGTTTGATCCCTGGTACCGGAAAGGGGGGGGGCATTATTTTTTGAGACAGTGTCTTGCTAAATTGCCCAGACTAGCTGGGCGTGGTGGTGCACACCTGCAATCCCAGCACTTAGAAAACTGAAGCAGGAGGATTGCTGTGAGTTCGAGGCCAGCCTGCACTATATAGTGAGTTCAAAGCCAGCCTGAGCCACATAGCGAGACCCTGTCTCAAGAAACTAAATAACTTCCCCAGACTGTGCTCAAAGTTGTGATCCTCTTGCCTCAGCTATCCAGAGTGCTAGATCATAGGTGCCCGCCACCAAGCACCGCCAATGCTGGAGTTTTGGTTTTTGTTTTTAAATATTATCACGCTTTATTCCTAGTATAATCTTTGTTTTTCCGGTACCGGGGATTGAACTCAGGACCTTTCAAGGCAGCCACGGTGCCACTGAGCTAAATCCCCAGCCCTGTTTGTTTTTTTCTTCTCTGTGACGGGAATTGAACTCAGGACCTTGCACTTGGCAGGCGCGGCGCCACTGAGCTACATCCCCAGCCCTTGAAATTTGTAACAGTTTGTAGCGAAGTTTGAGAGCCACGGCAGTTGAACCCATGCGCTCCGTGCAGCTCCGGCTCGTGCAAGCCCTCGACCAAGAGGCCGGGGTCTGCCTATGCCGCGCGATATCTGAGCAAGGCTGGAGTCCGCGGGGCTCAGACGGTCCAGTGAGAGGAGTAGGCCCGCGGCTGGACCTGGGTCCTGCGCGGGGTTCACACTTCCTGTGGGGGCACTGTTTACCCCTCCCTTTTACCTCGGGAGGAGAGCTGCGGGGCCTCTCGCAGCCGAAGCTGGGGGCCACCGCGTCAAGGCCCTAGTCCCGAGAGCCCTGCTCACAAGCTCCGCGGCCTCACCCCTGGGCCTGAGCCACCCCTGCGCTGCCTCGGTCTCCTACAACTACCTGGGCGCCCTTTGCTCGCGCTCCAGCCTGCTGCTACAGTCGGTCCCCGCCCGGGAAGGTGACATCGCCCGGGAAAGGGGTGCTGCGAAGGGAAGACCGAGGCCCAGGTTGGGTGTGGAGACGGGAGCGATCCGGATCCGCCCGGGGAGGAGGTGGAGGCGCACCCCGCTGTCCTGGTAGCACTGTCCGCGCCGCCGGAGACTCGAGAAAGGGCTCAGCCACATTTCCCGCCCTTCCTCACGGCCCATGGCTCCCAGAGTCCGCGGGGAGGGGGTCGCTTCTGTTCCTGCTGGGCTCCGGGGCCCACAGGCCACAGGGCCGAGGGCGGGGCGGAGCAGGGGAGGGAGGAGGGACCGTGGCGCTGCCCTCCTAGGGCGCTTCCTAAGGCCACCGCGTTCGTCTAGGCTCCAAGTGACCTACGCCCTTCCTCCCGGGAGAGGGCGCTGGAGCTGGAGCTCTGTGCGCCAAGAAGAGCTGGGTCCAAATGGGCTGCGGGGGAGAGGCGTGGAGGGGCTGGCTAGAGTGCAAGCCCAAGGACGACCCCGGCCTCGAAGCCAGGGAGCGCCCTGGAACCTGCTGTTCAGCCTCAGAGGTCCAAAAAGGGAGGACCGGTCCGGGGAAGTCCTTTGGGTGAGTGCTGGGAGCTGCCCAGGGACCAAGTCCCAGAAGGAAGGTGTGGATGTTCGCCTTCTTCCAGGGTGGGCACCAAGAGGAGCAGGGCCCTGGACAGAGCTGCGAAGAGAGGGACACAGACCCTGGTGCCAGCCCTCCCTGGATGGCAGTTCACGGCCCACTTGAGCTCAAAGACCCCCCCCAAGGAATTTGAGGAATTTCACTGAGGTATCAGAGATGGAGGGAAAATATCCAAAGGATGTAATATTGAAAAGATGGAAGCCAGGGCAGTCATATGGGCCTGAAGTTCCAACTACTGGAAAACTGAGGCAGGAGAAGGGCTTGAGCCCAGGAATTTGGGACCAGCCTGAGCAACATAGCCAGACTCATAGGCACGCGCGCGGGCGCGCGGGCGCGCGCACACACACACACACGCACACACACGCACACACACGCACACACACACAAAAGATGAAAGGCCTCTTTCTACCCTCTTGGTTACACTCCCCAGAGTTACCTTTCCTAGTTTATTGTATCTTTCCAGAGTTTTTCTGTTATTCATTACATACAAGTGGATACATCTGTATACATAGTAACCCCCCTTCCTCCCTCTCCCCATGGCCTTCCCACTGAGCTACATCCCCAACCCAATTTTCTAAGTTGAACAGACTGGGTTCAAATTTTGATCCTCCTCCCTCAGCCTCCCAGAGTGCTGAGATTATAGGTATGCATCCAATTTTTTCTCTATATACAGGTAGCATAGACCTTGCTTTATTCTCCCAATCAATTTTAGAGATTGTTATGTACCTCATATCATCTGTGTTTCTTTTCAGTGCTATATAGTATTCCATGGGGTGAATGTACTGTTACTCATTTAATGATCCAGTATGGATGAATATTTAGTTCCTTCCCACTCAGGCACATTAAAATGAGTTCTCCAGAATGTAGTTTCTGAATCAGCGCTCTGGGCAGTTATAATTTTGAGAACTGTTGTCAAATTGCCCTGTGTAGGTATTGACTCAATTTATACTTTTTTTTTTTTTTTTTGGTACCAGAGATCGAACTCGGGTCCTTGCACTTGCACAGCAGGCATCAAAACCACTGAGCTAAATCCCCGGCCCCTCAATTTATACTTTTGAGAGCCGTATATAAGAAAATATTTAAGCCAGGCACAGTGGGGCATGCTATAACCTCAGCACTCTGGAGACTGAAGCAGATGGATAGAAAATTCAAGCCCAGCCTGGGTGATTTAGTGACTTAGCCAAACCCTGTCTCAAAAAAATAATACAGTAGGGCCGGGGATTTAGCCCAGTGGTTTCATCGCCTGCCTCACAAGCGCAAGGACCCGAGTTCAATCCCCAGTACAAAAAAAAAAAAATACAGTAGTGTTTAAAAAAAAAGAAAAGAAAAATCTGTATAATGCTATTACAAACCCTCTGTATACACCTTTTCATGCGAGAACAAGAATATTTTACCATTTGGCTGAGGCAGCTTATACTAGCCTATCTAGCACTGACAGCATAGAGATTGTTTATGTTTGGGTTTTTGTTTTTGTGACAGGCTCTCACTAAAGTCCGGGTATTCACATGAACCACCACCCCAGCTCCCAGTCTTTTTTGTTGTTGTATTTAAAGGTGATACTAGAGTTTGAACCAGGGTCTAGACAAACTCTGTCCCACTGATCTACATCCCCAACTCTTTTGTTTTTCATTTGTTTATTTATTTTATTTTCTTGGTACCAGGGGTTGAACACTAAGCTATGTCCTTACCCTGTTTGTTTGTTTGTTTGTTTGCTCGTTTGTCTTTGAGAACTTGTTTGGAGGAAGTGGTCCTCCTCTATTGGGAGTGGTTGTCCTGTTTGATCCAGTGCACAGCTTCACAAGGGGTGCACATGGAGCAGTGAGAGAGGAAGGGGCCACCTACCTAGCCAGCCAGATCAGCCCAATCAACCCCGCCCATCAATAGGATGATAGATGTCACAGCCAGATCGCCCTCACATCCTTTTTTTTTTTTTTTTTTTTTTGGTACCAGGGGTCAAACTCGGGACGTTGTGCTTGTAAGGCAGGCGGCAGAACCACTGAGCTAAATCCCGGCGCTCTTTTTCTTTTTCCTTTTTAATGAATTCTTACTAAATTGTCCATGTGAGTAGCTAGGATTATGTGCAGCTGTGGGTACCATTCAACACAGCTCAGATGGTGGTTATGCTGTATCAACTCCTCAACATTTCTTGGGGATCTGCTGGACAGATTTCTGCCTACCTAGAAATCTACTTCAGCCTCCAGTTTTGCATTGAACCAGAACCCCAAAGCCCAAAAGAGGACCCTGCTGACCCTAGGGGGTGCCAGTGTCAACCCCAATATTCTGTATTAAAATCTACCTTTTTTTTTTTGAGACAGGGTTTCCTGTGCAGTCCAGGCTGGTCTCAAACCTCAGATCCTCCTGCCTCAGCCTTCTGAGTACTGGAATTACAGGTGTGCATCATCTAGCCTGATGCCAGCTCTCTCAGCTTGCTTGTTTTTCTTTTTCTTTTCTTTCTTTCTTTTTTTTTAGTACCAGAAATTGAACCCAGGCCTTCACACTGAGCTATATACACAACACTATTTATTTGTTTGTTTCATATTATTTTTGTTGTTGTTATTGCTTGCTTGCTTGCTTGCTTGAGACAGGGTCTTGCTTTGTAGTTTGGGGTGGCCTTAAACTGTGTAGCCCAGGCTGGTCTCAAACTCACAGAGATCCTCCTGCCTCAGCCTCCCAACTGCTGGGATTATAGGCATGAGGCACCACACCCAGCCACAACACTTTTTTATTTTTTATTTTGAGACAAGGTCTTGCTAATTTGGATTCTCCCTGCCTCTGCTTCCTAGAGTGCTAGGATAACAGTTACGTGCCACCTTCCCCAGAGCTAGTTTTTTTTGTTGTTTGGTTGGTTTTGTTTTGTCTTGTTTTTTAAACCTAAAAAGGACCATCCTCCATGCTCTAGTTTGGAGATCCTGCACAGAGGAAAATGACAGAAGGCAGTGGACGTAGGGAGCACAGGGGAAAGCTTGCTGTAAAATAGTGTTGTGCGCAGGCTGGGGATCCCTAGGGATCAGCTCCTCTCCCAGGCTGTAGGCTGATCCTCTTCACACTCACTATTTCTCCAGCCTCAGCAAATCTCACCCTTCCTTTGGGGTCTCCACTGGGTCTGGGGAGGGGCATTCAACCACAGTATGAAAACTCACTGCATTTAACACTGTTAAGGCTGCCAGATCCTATCATAGTTGCAGAATTATCCCCAGGGCAAGATCAGGACCTCAGGCCATCCAGGAGACAGAGCCCTTCTGAGTCCTCCTGGGTTCCCTTGACCACATATGTCATCCTGAAGCATGAGGCCCCTTTATGGGGCAATTTTCCTAGCCTGCCTTTGGGTTTAGCTTTTGTTTTATGATGATCTCTATTTTTGGTACTGGGGATCGAACTCGGGACCTTGCACTTTCGAGGCAGGCAGTGCGTTTTATGATGATCTTGCTGCTTTTGCGCTGTAGGGCAACAGGAAGCTCGAGCCCAATCCCCAGGACCAATGGTACTTTGATGGTCCCACATCAAGGAGTCTCCCCAGGATGGTGACCTGCTCATAGCCCCCACACTGACCTGTCTCTCCAGTTTCATCTCTAGTACCCCAAACTCAACAGCTCCCACTGCACTTCCTGAGTATCCCCAATGTCCTTTGCCTGCCTCTGCCTTGTCAGAGTGTCCTGTTAGCCGTCCTGGAGGGTGGGCACTGCAGTCACCTCCATGTGTCCTGGGGAAGCTGGGACAGAGGGATTCACTGACTGCCAGGTTCACAGAGCAGAACTTTCACTCCAGATTGGAGACCCTGTGGCCTTCACTGAACCTGACAGGTCTCTCCCTCATATTCCCACATCTCCACCTCATACCCCAGCACAGCCAAGCCAGCTGTGGATTCAAGCCAGGATTCAAGTCCCACTGTGCCTGGCCTCTCAGAACCTCAGTTTACTCATCTGTAAAATGGATACCCAAAAAGCTATTGCAAAGAATAAAAGAATAAATGTGTGTGAAGGCAGGGCCACGGTTATTTATGGGTGTTTCTGCACTGAGTGGGGCTGTGGAGGCGGGTGCGGTAGCAGCATGTGGTGAAGCAAAAGCTGGCTTGTTGGAGGCGGAGGGCATCAGGCTTTGGCAGTCACCCGCTCAGCGATGAGGCCTCGCCAATGTGGCGGCAACAGTCAAGCGCAGCAACAACAGGCAGTCATAGAGGACTGACCTGAGTTGCATGTACCTTCCATGCTAGGTCCCACCCCGGCTGCCCTGGATGTGACCCACACAGACCGTGGTGGAGCCTCCCTCCCATCTGTAGAGAACTGGGAGGTGCAGGAGGGCAGTGCTTGCTCCCTCCCACCACCAACAGAGTTGGCGGGCCGTGGCTGCGCTTGGTGATAGATGTAACATCATTCCCTTGGTTGTGAGTAATTCTTTCATTTCCCTCATAGTTACTGCACAGAGATAGATCAGAGGAGATGGGCCTAGTCTGGACAATGAAACAGCCTACAGGGTAAGGAGAGGTTAGTCAGGGAGGGCTTCCTGGACGAAGGAGCACGACATTATGATTTGCAGAGATCCAAGGAGTTCTCCTGGGATAATGACGGGTGAGAAAAAGAAAATAGAATTTTTAAAAGACCTTGGCATGTGTGGGGAGAGAGTTGGGGGGTGGAGCTAGGTGAACAGGGACAGTGAACTCAAGCAGGACTGTGAGGGGTCCAAGGGCGGGCGCGATTTAGATTTTCTTTCTTGGAGAGGTTTCACGCAGAGATTCAACTTCCCCTGCGCAGCCCGGGAATAGTTTGGAGACACAGACCCACCCGCACGTGGCCCAGCTTGGAGTCCCTCGGGGGTCTCAGGGATCCTTGAGGACCCAGACCCGGCCCGGGAGTCCATATCCAGAAGGGCAGTCTCCTCAGGTGCAGCGACTCTGATCTCGACGCCGAGGTCCCCAGTCTGACCCCTAACCCCCCCCCCCCGCCCCCGACCTGCCCGGCCGGCTGGCAGGTTCTGGGCGCCCGGGCTCTCAGGCCGGCCGCAGTGTAGCCCCAGGGCCGGCCCCGCCCCCAGCGCCCGCGGCCCGAGCGGTTTCAGAGCCCAGGCCCGCGCGGAGCCCAGGTGAGCGCCCACCCCGGGGACCCCGGCCCTGGGACCCTGGCTCCTACTCTGCCGCTCGCTCGGGCCACGTCGCTCCAGCGCCCGGGGTCAGCGCGCGCGCTCTTGGATCTCAGACCCCTGGCCCGTGAGTGGGGGGCTAGTGGTCGTCAGCCCCGGCCAAAGAGACAGGCGAGGGGGAGGGGCTGAGGCACCCCTCCTTGCAGACCCCCTCCCGCTGACCCTTCCTCCGGGCTTCCTGCGGAGCCCTCCTGCTGCCAGTCCAGGTCTGCCGGGGGCACCAGGACTAGCCGGTTCCCTGACCGAGGAAGCCACACGTGCAAAAGGCAGGAAGAGTGGACAGAGGCTGGTGCCAGAGCTCCGCGGGAGGGTTGGCAGCGCAGCCCCCCAAACTTGCATTCCGGGGCGAGAAGCTCAGACGCCATCCTCAGGATCCCTGGAAGCCACTGAGTGCCCGGGGGGCGGGGGAGGGGGGGGAAACCCTCCGGGACAAAAAATGGGACCAGGGAGGGGAGAACTGGTTGGGGAGAGGTAGAGGTTCCTGGGGCTCTAGGAGTCCTGGAAGAAAAGTGGTCGCATCTCTGTGAAGTGGGGATAATTCAGTACCTGCCTCTCAGATTGTTGGGGTCCCTGGGAGAGGACACTGGTCCCTGGCTAGTAGTTAGCATTGAGCACTGCTGAACTTTTCAGCACTGGGGCCACTTGAGAGCAAGAGACCCCACTCTGCAAAAAACCTGGGGCTCCCTCCTGCAGTGCCCGGGAAAGACCTTTGCCTTTGAGTTGGAGTGACGAGCCCCAAATTGGCCTGGCACACAAGGGGTAGAAAGAGTGGTCCTCCCAAATCTCCTTCCTCTCCTGGGCAGCTGGGAAGTGAAGGAAGTGGGGGTTAGGGTCTATATGAGGGAGCAGTTTCTGGGGTCTATGGCCCAGCAGGGGAGCCCTGAGGCCAGGCAGGAAGAGGGAGGGTAGGACTGAGCAACAGCTGAAGCCAGGACCCGGTGAGGAGCTCCCTAGTGACTGGGGAGGGGACAGGCGGCCCCTGAGTTTTATAGACATGCTTTGGTAACAAATGGGGGAAGAGCAAAGGCACAACCAAATGGCTTTGGGTGCCTGCTGAGCTGTAACATGTGCCTCTTGGCCAGGTAAGATCAGGGGCCAGGCTGTGGGTGGGCCTTCCCAACCCTTGTCCTTCCTCCTCATCCCCCTGGCTCTTCAGCACCTGTCTCCTGCCATTCCTGGGACCTGGGCTGAACCAAATGGGCCTCAGGCCACCTCGAATTAGACTTTAGGAAGAAATTCCAAGGGAAACAGGCAGATGACAGTGGGGTGGACTGTGGAGAGATCAGTTGTAAACAAAGTAGCTACACTTTTGTCCAAGGCCTTCCAAAGTCCACCTGTAAGCTGCATGTCCCAGAAGGCCCACCCTGTGTCCTTGAAACACCTTGGCTGCAGTATCTTTTCACTGACCAGGTGTCCCATCCCCCAGCAGGTGCCTTGTAGGGCCTTAGGGTGATAGGGTGCCTCCTGGGGCCCTGCCCATCTTAGAACTGAAGAGGAAAGTGGGAAATCACTTGGATACCCCTGTCTGCTGCTTGACCTTGATGAGACCTTGGCCCCTCGGTTGTTCTGTCTGCACCTCAGCATGACCTCAGCACCACCAGGCCAGGGTGGGAGGCTGGGGCGTGGCTGCTGGGCACAGGCTGTGGCAAGGCCGTGTGCCTGGCTTCTCTCCCCGACAACCCCATCGGCGCCAGGCTTGCCGCCTGCTCTTGTTCACCGAGGAGCTGGGTTTCCCTGGGGACCAGTGGACTGGCCTGGCCCCACACACCCCACCCCCAACCCCTCGTTGTTGCCACAGCTTGCACTAGGAGGAGGAGCGGAGGCTGAGCCGCCTCCTGGACCCCTGCCTCTCAGCCCTGCCTCCAAGGCCAGGCAGCCTCTGTCCACAGCTGGACTGTGAGCAAGGAGCAGTGGCTGTCCTCGGAGGAGGTGGGTGTCCAGGGGCCATCCGCCAGGGTGGAGGCTGAGACCAGGGAGAACCCCATGTCCCAGCCATTGTAGGAAAGAAACCCAAGGGCCAGGCAAGCTCTGGCTTGCCCATACTGACCTGGGTTTTAACCCAAGCACAGTGGCCTCCTGAGAAAATGGAGAGAATGGGGCCAGGGATTTAGCTCAGTGGTTCCGATGCACAAGTGAAAGGTCCCAAGTCCAAACCTGATACCAAAAGAAAGAAAGAGAGAGAGAGAGAGAGACAGAGAGAGGGAGGGAGGGAGGGAGGAAGGAAGGAAGGAAGGAAGGAAGGAAGGAAGGAAGGAAGAAAGAAAGAAAGAAAGAAAGAAAGAAAGAAAGAAAGAAAGAAAGAAAGAAAGAAAGAGAGGAGGGACTCAGAGCTCTCTCCCAGGCTTTCGGGTTGGGAGAGGGGAAGTGGAGGGCTAGGGACTTGAGGGAGTAGCAGAGCTCAGGGAGGACTAGGATAAGGCAGCTGTGGGAGTGGATAGGGGTGGTCAACACTGGGATCCCCTTATCCCATGCAAAGCTAAGAAGGAGCCTGGGGCGCTGAGCCAGGAGGGCCACAAGGATGATGTGCTTTCCAGGGTCCCCTGCATGCAACAGTTACAGCTCCACTGTAGGTCTCTCCCAGAAACCCCCATAGCCTATCTCTGCCTCTCAGCGTTCCTACCCGAAAACTCCATCAAAGCCTTGTCCTGATGCTCCCAGTTTCCCCTGCAGGTCCTAGAGGCAGCTCCAGCTGGGATGGCCACTGTAAGGGTCGCAGGGGATCCAGCCCCGTGGGAGGCACCCTAGGCCTCCAACAGCCCAACCATCTGTGTTCTGTTTGCCTGCCTGTCCTCAGGACACTCGCCATGGGGGGCTGCTTCTCCAAGCCCAAGCCAGGTACCTCCTCCTCTCTTACTGCCTCTGCCCTCCCTCTCTGCCTCCCTCCTCCATTACCTTCCTCCCCACCCCCTCTGCACTCTGCCAGCCTCTGAAGTAGGTCAGGCTAGACAGGAGCCCGGAATGTTAATGCGCTGCTGGCCAGAGGAGGGTAGGAGGACCTGGAGAAGTCCTCCCAGTTCCCCTCCAGTGGGTGACCCTCTTTATTTGAAGCTTTGGGTGCTGGTAGTGGAAATAACAGCTGGCTCCTTCTTGGGAAGAGGAGAGGATTTCTCCTGTTGCAGGGTTGTGGGGAGGAGCTGTGTCCCCTAGGGGTAGAAGGGAGCTCTTGAGATACCTCCAGCTATTGTGTGACCTCGGTGAGCTTCAGTTTCCCTCCCTGCAGATTGATCCTGCCCACCCTGTCAAAGTTGCTGGGAGAGTGCACTGGGGAGGTCCCTGCCTTCTTTACCTCTTCTGATATGCTTCGAGATCTTAAACTGCCACCTTGGCCTCTCTGAGCATGCTTCCAGTTTTGCACAGGAAATCTGTACTCTGCCTAGCCCAAGTGGCCCCAGCCCCTAGGAACGTTCCAAGATGCTGGGAGAATTCAGCTTTGGTCTCCAGCAGAGAACCATATCTATGGGGCTCTCCCTCTGGCCCCTTTTCCTCTTCCTCCTCATAGCACCTAGGAAGGGAAGGTGTATAGCCATGTTACAGATGGAGAAATTGAGGCCCAGAGAGGCTTCCAGAACCTAGCCTGTGCTCCACTCACCCCTACCCAGGCCACCTTGGCCTGGCCAGCTTGCCCCGGCTCCCCTTACCTGATACCCATGGGCTCCATTACCTTGGAACTTGTGAACCTTTTCTCCTTTTCCTGGGCCTGAGACTTGAGGAAGGGAGGAGAGCTGTGATGCAGGGGATCCACCTGCACTTGCCCATAGAAACTGTGCTCCCTCCCTCCATGGCTTCGCCATGGGTACCCAGGTCTGAGCTAGATCCCACCACCCTTCCTGCTTCAAAGTATGGATTGGGCAAAGGAAGTCTATTGTCTTGGCCCTAGCCTTCCCCTCTCAGAGTGGACAGGAGGGTGCTAGCTGGCCCCATACTGGGTGCCTATGGGACTGCTGAGCTGTCAGGAGGACCTGGGCAGAAATGCCACATGCTGGTTCTTTTAAAGGACCCAAAAGACTGATCTGCCTTGAAACACCCAGCCCCAGGACTTCTGCTGTGCGGTTAGCCATTCCTATCACGAAAAAGGCAGTGCTAAGAACTTTAGGCCTGAATCCAGCTCTGCTCCTTCCTGGCTGTATGGCCTAAGGCAGGTGATCACACCTCTCTAATCCTCATGTTTGCATGTATAAAATGGTGTGATTACCAGTAATACCAGCACTCTGGGAGGCTGAGGCAGGAAAATTGCAAGCCTGGTCAACTTAGTGACTTAGTTAGACCCTTTCTCAGAATATAAAATTTAAAAAGACTGAATAAAAAAGAGATGTAGCTCAGTGCAAAGGCCCTGGGTTCAATCCCCAGTACCAGTAGCAGGGTGTGTGTGTGGGTGTGTGTGTGGGGGGGTGTGTGTGCTACTTAATGACTTTCCCTCTTTGCTGCCAGGAGGCTCACAGCTAATTGATAAAACACTATTACCAGGTTGGGAGTGTGGCTTAGCAGTAGAGCATGTGCTTAGTGTGTGAAAGGCCCTGGGTTCAATCCCCAGCACCCAAAACTAACAAATGACCCAAAAAACACTACTACCCAATTCCATCTACTGAGCTTCTACTCTGGGTTATATATTGTCTCCTTTAACATTCATTATCACCAGTTAGACACAATTCCTTTTTGCGGGGGTCTGGGGAGCAAGTGCTGGGAATGAACCCAAGGTCTTGGGCATTCTCTGCACATCCCCTAGCACTGAGCTGCACTCCCAGCCTGCTCTCTCCATTTTGTTTTTGGGTTTGTTTGGGTTTTTTTGGTACGGGGGATTGAACTCTGGTCCTTGCACTTTTGAGGCAGGAAGAAGAACCACTAAGCTAAGTGCCCGGCCCTCTCTCCATTTTTTTGATTAAAGCATCTTGAGGCCCATAGGGGCTAAGGTAGGGTCTCATGGGCAGCTGGGAATCAAGGACTTGGGGTTGATATAGTTTGTGGATAAGCAAAAACCCTCCCTTTCATCCACCTTTCTGCTCCTGCTCCTGACTTAATGGTTTTCTGTTAGATTGCATCAGTCAGTGTGCCTTGGAACCTTTTGGAAGGAGGTGGTGGATGAAAACAGCCCGGCTTGGCCATCATCTGGTACCCCGCCAAGCTGTTCTGTGGGCCCCTACAGTGCTCATTGCTGATCTCAGCTGAGTCCAAAGTATTTTCCTTTTTAATTCTTCCAAAACCATTATAACACTATTAGCCTCAGCTAGAGGCTGGGACACACAGATGGGGAGGGGTCTGGCCAGGGTTGGGGAGTAGCTCTGCATGAGAGGAGGGACATGTAGGGGCCCTGCAGCCAGGAGAGGACACAGCAGGGCAGTGTATGGGTGAATGGATAGCAGTTAACAGAAGCTCAAGGTCCTGAAGGATGGCAGCTCAGGCCAAGCAGACGGCACAGACAGAGGCCAGGAGGTGTGACTCAGCAGCCATGCAGGTTCTTGGGTTCTTTGTTCCTAGAGTATCCAGTCTGAGGTGGAGGGGCTGAGAGGTAAAGTCAGTGAAGGCCTGGAGGCTCCTGTGCCTTGAGAATCAAGAGGCACCCCCTGCCACCGCAGGGGCCCATGCTGTGCCAGGGACTTAGCTGCCCCCTCTTCAGTTTCCTCTCTGCTGCAGCAGCCAGGGAAGCTGGATTATCACTGCTTAAAATTGTTTATTGTTCCCTTCTAATTAGAAAAATACCCCAGGCACATCATAGGGAATTTGGAAAATGTGGAAAAGTATAAAGAAGAAAATGACAACCCAAGCAGAGTGGTGCAAGCCTGTAATTCCAGCACTCTGGGAGGCTGAGGCAGGAGGATTGCAAGGTCAAGCCTAGTTAAGTGAGACCTTGTCTTTAAAAAGTGTGTATGGGGAGGAGGGTGCTGGAGATGTAGCTCAGTGAGAAGGCTCTAGCTTAATCTCTAGTACTTTGGGTGGGGGGAGGGAAGGGAAGATAAAATGACAATTCCCACTACAGGCTGTGGGGGGCCTTGCACCCTTTTTGCTGTCCACATGGTCCCTCAGAATGGGTTTCATTCATAGGACCCCAGACACCTGCACATAAAGACACCAAAAAACCAAGGTTCATTAAATAATGAATGAATCTCAAAAGTGGTGGGAATAGTTATTTTTCTTTTGGGAGTGAGGTACTTTGAGACAGGGTCTCATTATGTATCCCAGGCTGGCCTCAAGCTCACAGCGATTTCCTACCTCAGCCTCCTGAGTGCTAGGATCATGTGTGCTACCATGCCCTTCAAGAACAGCTATTTTGGGGCTGGGGATTTAGCTCAGTGGTTCGGCTGTCTGCCTCGCAATCACAACGTCCCGAGTTCGATCCCTGGTACCAAAAACAAAACAAAGCAAGAATAGCTATTTTGCCGCCTGCCCGCAAGCACAAGGACCCGAGTTTGATCTCCGGTACCAAAAAAAAAAAAAAAGAAGAATAGCTATTTAGAAGAATAGCTATTTTAAGAAGTGACATTATGTTGTGTCCTTTTTTTTTTTTTTCCTTTTTTTGGTGCTGAGGGCCTTGCACATGCTATACAAGTGTTCTACCTTTGAGCTACATAACAGCCCTGTGTACATGTTTTTCATGTTTTGTTGTTGTTGTTGTTGTTGTTTGTTTTTGTTTTTGATACCAGAGATTGAACCCAGAGCCTTTGTACTAAGCTACATCTCTAGCACTTTTTCTTTTTTCTTTTGAGACAGGGTCTGGCTAAGTTGCCCAGGCTGGACTTGAACTTTGCAGTCATTCTGTCTCAGCCTCCCTTAGCGCTGGGATTACAAGCGTGTGCCATTGTGCAGCTTCTTCTGCCTCTTTGTAGAGGGTGTAGAGGGCTTTCTGGGGAGGGGGCAGGGCAGGGCTGAGCACCCTAGTGCTCAGAGGGAATGGTCTCTGCCCCCAGCTTGTGGGATGGGAGGAGATGGGCCAAGCTGGGGGCTCATGCCATGGTCCTGCCCACAGTGGAGCTCAAGATTGAGGTGGTGCTGCCGGAGAAGGAGCGCGGCAAGGATGAGCTGTCTGCCAGTGGGAAGGGCAGCCCCCGGGCCTACCAGGGCAATGGCACAGCCCGCCACTTCCACACCGAGGAGTGCCTGCCAGCCCCTCACTCCTACCCTGGCCCTCAGGACTGCGTGGAGGCTGCTGTCTGCCATGTCAAGGACCTAGAGAATGGCCAGTGGGTTCTGGGCTGGGAAGGAGGATCAGAGGGTGGGGGGTAGGAGGGGCGGCACAGCAGAGGCTGTAGAGGAAGAGGTGAACCAGGGAGGGGGTCTGGAAGGGGCTAGGCATGGCCAAGGGGTCATGCCCTTTGTGGTTTCTATGGGTTTGGGCCTACTCTTCAGAAGGCTGGACTCTGGGAAGAGGTATCTTAGGCTGATGTGGCTTGTCCAGCTTGACCTCTGGGTGCTGCCCCTCTCCAGGATGCGGGAAGTGGAGCTGGGCTGGGGGAAGGTGTTGCTGCTGAAGGACAATGGGGAATTTCACGCCCTGGGCCACAAGTGCCCACACTACGGAGCACCTCTGGTGAAAGGTAAGATATCAGAGTACACATGGGGCTGGGGGCAGGACTTCCCTGGAGAGAGCTTGGCCACGGCACCATCCATCCCCCAGGTCAACTTGACTCATCCCTTGGTCCCAGAGTCCTCATGTATTAGTGGGATCTCCTGGGCTGTGGAGAGGACCAGGAAGTGCTGGGACACACAGGTCCTTGGGGAGGAGCCCCTGCTGGAGGCTTTAGCCTAGCACCACCCTCTTCCAGGCGTGCTGTCCCGAGGCCGGGTACGCTGCCCCTGGCATGGTGCCTGCTTCAACATCAGTACTGGGGACCTGGAGGACTTCCCAGGCCTGGACAGTCTGCACAAGTTCCAGGTGGGGCTGAGAGTATTGTGTAGCTTGAGCCTAGGAGTATAGAGTCAGGGGCTAGAGTAGCCCAGATTCTGGTCTTGAGCAACACTGCCCTTGCAGGTGAAGATTGAGAAGGAGAAGGTGTATGTCCGCGCCAGCAAGCAGGTGAAGGAGTTGTTCAGGGCTCAGGCACAGGTGGGGAGGGCATGTTGGTGTGGTGGAAGGGAGCCTGGCATATGTGGCGGGGGAGCAGAGTAAGGGGCTGCACGGTGGGGATAAGGCTGGCCGAAGCTTCAGGACCCAGCCTGCTGGGATCATCCCAGCTGCCGGCTGCCTTCCACCCTCCTTCCACTCAGGCCCTGCAGCTGCAGCGAAGGACCAAGGTGATGGCCAAGTGTATCTCTCCAAGTGCTGGGCACAGTGGCAGTACGAATGTGCTCATTGTGGGTGCAGGTTGGTGCTAGGGTCCTGAGGGTTAGTGTGGGGGTTAGAGGGTAGGAGAGAAGTGGTTCCTGGCCCACAACCCCTCCCTTCAGGTGCTGCCGGCCTGGTGTGTGCAGAGACACTGCGGCAGGAAGGCTTCTCAGACCGGATCGTCTTGTGTACGTTGGACCGACATCTCCCCTATGACCGGCCGAAGCTTAGCAAGGTGGGGGATGAGGCAAGGGGGGGAACTGGGAGGGTACAGTCAGTCCAGGGAAAAGCCTGGATCCTGATCCCTCTGGGTCCCTGTCGGGCCACTTGGAACCTTGATTATCATCTCTTAGAGGGGAGGTCTGGCCAACTCCCTTTTCTGCTTGTATCAGGCCCATTTGTGGTACCCTTTAAAGATCCAGGTTTGTTGAGTTCTATCCTCCAGCCCCCATTGACCCAGGGCTGGGCTAACCCTCCCTGGGCTCTGTGTCCTCTTCTGTAAAATGGAACTGTGGCTGCATGGCCCTATCTCAAATTGGCTGTGTCCTGCAGTCTCTGGATGCACAGTCTGAGCAGCTGGCCCTGAGGCCCAAGGAGTTCTTCCGGGCCTATGGCATCGAGGTGCTCACTGAGGCTCAGGTATGAGCTTATGGGTGGGAAACAGACCAGGGAAAATGTTAATGGGCCCCTTGAAGGGCAAAGCCATGTGGGCCCTTGGGATTGTGTGTGGGGGTTGCTCTGCCCTTTCCACCCCACTGCCCATCTCTGGGAGGCAGCACTGGGCCTTCCTTCTGACAAGGTTGTGGATATATTCAGAGCCCCATGGTGTAGGGAGATAGGCAATCTCATCAGGGCTGGGACAGGAGAGCCAGGTGGCATCTGGGTGCATAGATAGGGCTTTGAAGAGCAGGTGATGTCTGAAGTTTAAAGAAGGAAGCTCCCATGGGAACTGCTCAGAAATCTGGCTGGGCTCTGGGCATAGTGTAGGATCTGGAAATGGGTGGCAAGGCCCAGATGCATGCCTAGGCCCACACTTTGCCCTGTGGGGATTGCAGGTGGTCACAGTGGATGTGAGAAACAAGAAGGTCGTGTTCAAGGATGGCTTCAAGCTGGAGTACAGCAAGCTATTGCTGGCCCCTGGGAGCAGGTAGGAAGGTGTCTCCTGCCCTCCCTGGACATTGGGTGGGGTGCCATTAGGATGAGAGGGCCTCACTGATGCTACCCTGTCTCAGTCCTAAAACCCTGAGTTGCAAAGGAAAAGAAGTGGAGAATGTGTTCACCATCCGCACTCCCGAGGATGCCAACCGTGTGGTGAGGCTGGCCAGGGGCCGAAACGCAGTCATTGTGGGAGCCGGCTTCCTGGGTGAGCAAGGAGGGCAGTGGGGTTGGTGATCAAGCTGTTGTGGCCAGTCCCAGGGTGTGCCAGGCCTGGTAGTTGCAGAGTATCAGCCTTGACACACTTGCCCACCACCCCAGGGATGGAGGTGGCTGCTTATCTGACTGAGAAAGCCCATTCGGTGTCTGTGGTAGAGCTGGAAGAGACACCCTTCAGGAGATTCCTGGGGGAGCGTGTGGGTCGTGCCCTCATGAAGGTGAGCCTGCCCCAGCCCCCAGCACTCCTCAGATCCTGGGGTGTCCAGCCTAGCTCCTAGCTGGTCCCTTATCCACTGCCCATCCACCAATCTGCCTGGACAGATGTTTGAGAACAACCAAGTGAAGTTCTACATGCAGACAGAGGTGTCAGAGCTGCGGGCCCAGGAGGGAAAGGTGGGCCCCTCTCCCTCCCTGCTGCTTTCTGTCCTCTCTGCTTATGCCCAGGAGTTGGGTCCTTCTGATCACCCTCCCATTCTCTACAGCTGAAGGAAGTTGTGCTGAAGAGCAGCAAGGTTGTGCGGGCTGATGTCTGCGTGGTAGGCATTGGTGAGTGGGTGGGTAAATGAGAAGAGGCATCTGCACATGCTCAGAAGTGACCTTGCTTTAATCTTTTCCCCTCCCAGAGTCTCAGTTTCCACATACATAAAATGGGGACTCCAGCAATATCCACTTTACAGGGTCATTGGGAAATGTGTACCCAGTTTAGCCCACTACTGCCCTGCCATGTGTGGCCTGCAGGATACAGACAAGCCTCTAACTGGTGCCTACGCCAGTTAAGTGGCAGTTTGAGGTTCTAGGACAAAGCCAGGAGGTGGCTGCACAGGGGTTGGAGAGACATGGGACACTGACCCCCACCTGGGGGCTTCATGGAGCCCTTCTTGTAGGAGGCAATACCTGAGACTTGAGGAGAGGCATGGGACTTGAGGGAGGTCCAGACAGAGAGAAAAGGAGGTGTGAAGGCCCCAGCATGGGAAGCCGGGAGACAGTGTAGAGCAGGTACAGAAGGTGAAGAGTATAGGGCATGGAGAGCACTGAGGCAGAAGGCCCAGGATGTGGATGTGGTGGCTTCTGTCCTGTTAGGTGCGGTGCCCGCCACAGGTTTCCTGAGGCAGAGCGGCATTGGTCTGGATTCTCGAGGCTTCATTCCTGTCAACAAGGTGCGGCTGGGTGGGGCAGGCAAGGTGCTGGGCTGGAGGTGGCTCATGGTCCATGTCAGCTCCCTGTTCCACCCATGGAGACTTGGCCTTCTCCCCACAGATGATGCAGACCAATGTCCCAGGCGTGTTTGCAGCTGGTGATGCTGTCACCTTTCCCCTTGCCTGGAGGAACAACCGGAAAGTGAACATCCCACACTGGCAGATGGCTCATGCCCAGGGTACGCCAGCTCTAAGGCAGGTTCAGAGAGGAGGATATCCTAGGGTCTCAGGCTTCCCCAGCCATGTCTCAATTGCTGGTCTGGGATCCTGGATGCTATGTTAGGCATTCAAGGCCCTGTAGTGGCCAGTCTGGTCAGCCTCATTCAGGTGATCAAGCCAGTGCACATGGTGAGGCCTTTGGCTCATCTCTGGAGATGGAGACCTTTCTCTAGTACCCACTGAATACCCCCCTTAGCCAGGCACAATCCCCCAATCCCAGTTGTTTTTCCATTAGTCTCACCTTTTCTTTTATCCACAAGACAGATTCCTCAGAATTCCTAATTAACCTGTGCAGTCACCCTGAAGAAGGATTTAGTAGGCCAGCTTCCTATGCAGTGCTTCTGTTTCCCTTGAGCCACTTGACTGTCTCTGTGAACTCACTTGCCTCATACAGTCCCCTGGAGGCAACTATTTAGCCTGGGCTCAGGTAGACCATTGTGCTTTCTGTGGAACAGCTTTCCCTCCCTGTATTTGGTGGCCACCAAGCTTCCCAAGCCTCACCCACTGTACCTGGTATGGACTCCTAACCAGCTGGTGACAGTAAGTTAGCCGCCTCAGCACCTCATAGAAAGGACCACCAGACTCCCAGCTCGGGACACCACCACCCCCACCACCACGCACACACGTACACACTACCACATTTCCTTTCCTCTGCCTTGGCCATTATCTGAAGATCTGAAATCCCACTCCTGGTGCCATTTTCAGTCCAAGTCCATTTCTGTCCTAGTGTAAAGTTGCAGCTAGCTGGCAAAGAACCAAAGTTACTTCTCAGTGAGGTACAAGGAGGATTCAGGATTTAACTGTATATCCAATTATGGGGTCTAGCGGGGCCTTACAGGCACTGAGAAGCCACCAGTTCTCCTGGGGCGCTGCATGTGGTTGTCATTTCTGCTTCCCTGGCCCTTGTGCTGCATTCTCCTCTCTCTTCAGATCTGATGTCTCAGATTAGTTCTCTGTATGCACAGCTAAAATGGTGAGGCAGAGAACTGCCCAACCCCAACAATCATTCAGATTTTCAGAGGAGCAATCCCATAGATGAGCTGTGGGCTGAGCAACAATGCACCTCTGGATCTCCAGAGAGTCCAGGAATAGCTACACCTGGCAGAGGTCCCTAGAACAATGAGGTAGGCAGTGTGGGGGTGGTGAGGGCCAGGGTTGGGGCTCTCACTGTCTGGGTCCCACAGGGCGCGTGGTGGCCCAGAACATGCTGGCGCAGGAGGCGGAGATCAGCACAGTGCCCTACCTGTGGACTGCCATGTTTGGAAAGAGCCTGCGCTATGCAGGTAACTCACAGCCTCTCAGGGGACTGGGCCTGGAGTACTTGGGTGGGGCTTAGTGGCTGGGGGCCTGTCCTGAAGGACCTTAGGGGCAGGGCTATGATTGCACTAGGAAGAAGCAGTTAAGAACTCATTTGGGGTCCAGATAGGGATGATCTAAAAGAAATATGGAAGCAGGGAGAGTGTCCAGAGAGAAGTTAGGAGGGCGTAGCATGGGGAGCCTGTGAAGTTTCCAGCCCTTCTGCATCTCATCTGGGCACCACCCCCCTGCCTTGCCCACAGGCTACGGAGAAGGCTTCGACGACGTCATCATCCAGGGGGATCTGGAGGAGCTGAAGTTTGTGGCTTTTTACACCAAGTGAGAATGGCAGGGTGTGGGGGAGGGGGAGGGCGAATAGGACCTTGGTGATTAAGGCAGACTCAATGCAGAAAAGCTCTGGTCCTGAGGAGAGGGCTTTGCCAAAAGGTGGGCCAAGTGCAAAGGCAGCTGGCAGGAGGGAAGGTGAGGAGGTGGCAGTAATAACTGCCATGCACGGGGTTGGTGGAGACAGTGTATCTTCTGAATAGCTTTTTTTTTTTTTTTTTTTTTGGTACCGGGGCTCGAACTTGGGTCCTTGCGCTTGCGCAGCGGGCAGCGAGACCACTGAGCTAAATCCCCAGCCCCTGAATAGCTTTTTGAAGTGGGTGTTGATGCCCTGCTTTTACAATGACAAAAGTCACATCAGTAGAGATGGGTGATGCCAAGACAGGCCCAGCCAGAATTCTGCTGAGAGCTAGAGCTACCAAGCTGAAGCCTGTGCTGGGACAGAGGGCTGAGTGCTCAGGGCATTTCTGTTGCTCTGGGCAAAATCTTTCCCTGAGCCTGAGGTGGGCAGGAGTGTGTCAGGGTCTTCAAGAAAGGATGCCAATGGGCAGTCTTTAGGCTCAGCTACCCTATCTCTACAGAGGCGACGAGGTGATTGCCGTGGCTAGCATGAACTGTGATCCCATCGTATCCAAGGTGGCTGAGGTGCTGGCCTCTGGCCGTGCCATCCGGAAGCGGGAGGTGGAGTGAGTGTGGGTGTGGGAGGCTTTGGGTGGCGGAGGAAGTCCCCTGAAGGATTGGCTGAAGCTGACATGCCAGCCAGCCACTCCACAGTCCTCCAAGGCCCACTCTTCTCCTCACTCTTGATTCCCATCAATCTAAAGTTTCCAGGGCTGCAGGGCAGTGTGGAGCATGGATTGTAGTCTGGGAGAACTTGTGATATGTGCTCATAGGGGACAGAAGGGAAAGGGCTGTGTGTCCCAAGGTAGGGCCAGTGCTGGGGGGAGAAGTCAAGGCCCACTGCTTGGATGATCACTAGGCCTGGATACCTCATGGAAGTCATGCTAATCCTGGCAGAAACAAATGGGGAGACACACCTACTGATGCCCCTGGGTATACTTGCTCAGAGATGTTGGGGTAGTTGAGAGATCCCCCGAGGCTCGAATTGTTTACAGAGAGCTCTGAGGGATTGGGGAAACCCCAAAAGCCACTGGGGGACTGGAGCCACGGGGCAGGGGTAGGCCTTTAGTTGGAAATAATGAAGGACCAAGAATAAATATTATGAATGACATTCTCTTTCCCTGGCCTTCTCTGCTTTTCTCTCTTGCCTTCACAAAGGCTGTTTATGCTACACAGCAAGTATGTGTGTTTTCTGTCCTTCCTGTTCTGTTCTGAGCCTTTCACACCTCAGCCCAGAGCCTCTACCCAATGATCTACCCCTCTCCCCCGCCAGCCCAAGTATATTTTCCGGCTGGGCACCAGGATCTGACACAGAGCAAACACCCTGCTTGTTTTTAAAAATCAAATGTTTATGGTGCCCAGAGTGGGGAACCTGCTCTCTTCTGTCCTAATTGCTCCTCCTCTCATTCCTGCAGGACTGGCGACATGTCTTGGCTCACTGGGAAAGGATCCTGAGCTCATATGGAGTGAACTTGGGCATGCACACTGGGACACCAGGGACAGAGGCCAACCCCTGGGGGCAGGTGCCAATATCCAACTTCCCAGGATTCCCCAAGGCAGAACTGGAGCTCTCCCAGTGCTTGCCTTTGGCTGCCTGGCTCTCTGGAAAGGCCTCTGCTACCTCCACAAGATATTCACCCCACAAGGCCTCAGCTGCCACTGACAGCTGACACTGGCGGTGTGACAGGCCCTGCCTCTTTTTCCTCTATTGGGATTGGTCCCCTGGAGGACACTGCAACATGTTAGACATTATTTTAAAATTAAAATGCACACATTTGAAAATCACTGTGACTCCCAGTATAATTGGGAACAACATGAGGGAAAAAATAGATCACAGGGAAAAGAGGTACAAACAATTAAGTTTTGCCTGTGAGTGCACAGAGGAGGTAGAAATTGATTCCTTCTTCCCCACAAGGTTGAAGAAGGGCCAGGGATTTAGCTCGGAGGTTTCGCTGCTTGCTGTGCAAGCACAAGGACCCGAGTTCAATCCCCGGTAACAAAAAAAAAAAAGAAAAGAAGGCTTCTCCAGTGTTTTTGTATCTTGATTTTGAAGGAAAAGTACTAAAGTACTCCAGGTAAAAGGGACTACACACGCAAAGGGCTTGAGACAGGAAATGCTTCTTCAAAGGTCAGATATAACTAATGCTTGACAATCTTCCAGCATCTACTTAGGGCTGTAGGTGCTGTGTTCTGAAACAGACCCATGCCTTTTCTAGCAGCTTAAGCTTTCTGAATCCTCATTTGGCAGGTGAAGAAGCAAAGGCTCTGCTATTAATTAGGAATGAGAACAAAAGTTCCATGCTAAGCTGCCTCCCAGCCAATAAGAACACCCAGGAGAGAGGGGAGACCTGGGAAGGCCAGGGATGTGGGAACAAAGAGGGGATAGTTGAGTCGCCTGCCATCCCTCCACCTGGGATCCTGGGAGAGGCAGATGTTGCAGATGGGACCCACGCGCAACTACAGGGGGAGCCGGGGACTCCATGGCAGTGGCCGTTGAGGGTCGGCTGGCGGCGTGAGCCTGGCAGAAGCCAAGGAAGCGCAGTCCCAGATGGTTTGGGGTCCAGACGGCTTTACTGCCCGCGGAAGCCGTGCCCCTCTACTACCCGGAATGTTATACGATTACAGCAAAGATGGCCACTAGGCCCAGAGTTGGACGGCGGTGTCGCCAGGGGCGCTAGTCTTGTCCGGATGTGCTGGCTGCTGAACCTGGGGCGCTGGCCGGAAGTGCTTCGACATCGGCGCAGGGCTTGCCGGGAAATGTGGTCCCTCGGGGCGGCCGCGGGCGGTGGCCGCGAGTCCTGCAGACCGGGCGGCCAATCGGGCGTGGGCCCGGGATGGCCGGGCCAGGTGGCTCCGGGGCCCCGATCGGGGCCGGGGCCCTGGCAGGTGGGGCGCGCTCCAAGGTAGCTCCCAGCGTGGACTTTGACCATAGCTGCTCAGACAGTGTCGAGTACCTGACGCTCAACTTCGGGCCCTTTGAAACAGTGCATCGCTGGCGACGCCTCCCGCCCTGCGACGAGTTCGTGGGTGCCCGGTACGGCGGGGTTCAGGGGATCCTGAGGGGACGTGAAGTGTGGGGGAGTGATCTGAGAAGGTCCCAAGGTGGGAGGTCTAGGGGCGAGGCCCGGGCATAGTGGCCTAGTGTGGGAACTGCTAATAGGCTGGTGGTGTCCAGGGCAAAGGAGGAAATTCTTTGGAGTCCCAGAGCCGGGTGACCCTGGGCAGGATGCTAGAGCTGTTGCGTTTCGGAGCCTTCAGCTGGGGTCCCATGAACTGCGGCGGGATAGTCTCAGGCATACCCACCTACAGGAGGTGTGGTGGAATTTAAGAGTCTGCGTAGATCTTGTCAACTGACAAATGTTATCGAACTTCCGTGGCAGCCCCCATGTGTAGTCCCATTCCTTGGGTGCCATCTAGTTGGAGCCTGGCTTCACCACCTTCTACCCCTTCTTTCTTTCTAGGCGAAGCAAGCACACAGTGGTGGCCTATAAAGATGCCATCTATGTATTTGGAGGCGATAACGGGTGAGTGTATCAAGGTGTTTGGACTAGGTAGGGAGAAGTATTGTCTGAACTGGGACTGTGAAACTCTTTATCTTTCCAGATGTTAGCTAAGCACTCTAAGCCTCAGTTACCCCATTTGTGAGGCCTCCTACACTTACCTCCCAGGTCTTGGGAAAGATTAAATGAGATCCTGTCCTCAAGGTACTCAGTGCAGCATTCATTGGGTCGCATATACTCAGCATATGGAAATATCCCTCTTATTTTGAGTGAGTGGGTACAACCTTGAAAGAAGCATATCCACTTTTACTGCCTGCCCTACTAGGCACTTTTCTTTCCCTACACCACCCTCTGGGCCTTGTCCACATGCTTCCTTTGCAGCTCAAAGGTATGGAGGACACAGTTTTATTTATTATGTGCACTTCTCACTTTTTGTGAGGGTTTTCTTTCATTGCTACAAACTCCTAGCAAATAACCTTCCTGGAGATGACTGTTTTCTGTGGATAGGCAAGAACTATCACCAGTTAAGTTGTGGTTGATTTCCCTGTGCTGAAGGTAGAGTGATTGCACATGACCGAAACTGCCTACAAATCCCAGCCCCACCTCTCACCCCAAAGCCCTAGAACCTGCTTTAAAGCCCATGAAAAGTACTGTCACATCAGTCCTGCAGGGCTCTCTAGGGGAGCCAACTTAGGGGTGGTGGGGTATTTAGAACAATACCAGGACCTGCAGACTAGGCAAAAGGGCCTCCTTGGCCATCATCCCCTGGCATCCAGCATGTCTCCTTCATTAGTCTCCTGCTGCCCAGAAGCAGTGAGAGGGATCCATTTACAAATGCAAGTCAGACCACTTTCTTTCTCAGCTCATAACCCTGTGATACATCCCCCCCCTTTCTGAATAAAAGCCCGAGTCCTCATAATAGTCCATGAGGCCTATATACTTGTTCTCTCTTTGTTTTTCTGTTCCTCCCACCCTCTCACTGTGCTGGGCCACACTGGCTGCCTTGCTGCATTTGGCTTGTTCCAAGTGCCCTCTTGCTCAGCTGTCTGTATTGATTGTTTTCTTCTCCCCATACTTCCTACCTCTCTTACACTGCATTGTAAGGCCTTCCCCCGCCCACCCTCCTTACTTCTTAACACCTGCACTTGTTTCTGAAGCTTATAGATGCTGGTTATGATCTGTCTCCTCTGCCAAGGCAAGGCGTACGTTCCTTTTGCTCCTGCATCCAACACCCAGACAACTCAATAAATGTTGAGGGGTAAGGAAGAAGTGTCTACCCATAGATGTTTACTGGCGCCTTCACGAGAATCTCCCAAACCAGAAAAGCCACTGGTGTCTGCATGGGACAGTGGGTGATAGATAGGGGACCTCTGTCCTCAGATGCATTTTGTAACAGGTAGTTTGTATGACAGAAATGGTTTTGCTACAGTGTATCAAAAGATTCATGTATTGGGGCAGCCTCCATTCTACAGATTAGAATGAGAGCTCTCTGGACAAGAGCAACAGTGGGAAGCTGGGTGTGCTAGTAGTGCATGCCTGTAATCCCTCCCAGCACTTGGGAGGCTGAGGCAGGAGGACTGCCCCAAGTTCAAAGCCACTGTGGACTACACAGCAAGACCCTGTCACAAAACAAAACAATACAAAACAGAAAAAAATGAAACAGTGGGGTTTGGAAGGTGGGAAGGAAACAGAGCCATAAAAAAAAGCTGATTGGTTAACCTTAGGCAACTTTAGGTTACTTTATTCAAAGGGTTAAAACAGAGGGGATTTCCTTTTAACACAGACTCGGGTAGACTGGACTCTCCTATTTGTAGGAAAAACTGATCTATTTGGGGATTTGCTTCCTTAGACTTTCAGTGTATGAGACATTTGTCTTGAATGACTTCACTTTGATTTGGTCTGAGCTTTTGGGGCCTGGAGCAGAAGTTCACTCCAAACAGTGGCCTCCCATACTTTTGTTTAACAAATAAAACACAGTATACAAATTTTTCTCAGTCTAGTTGTAATTTTGTAAAGACTAAATAGAAAGATGGCTTCCTGGAACAGGTGAGTTGGGAGTAATGAATGAGGAAGGGGAAAGATTAATCCTAACAGCAGCTTTGCAGACTATATGATCTCAGACACAACCTTTTATTTTCTAGGCCATTTCCTCCTCTGTAAAATGGAGTAGGCAGGGAGCACCTTGCTGATGTATACTGAGAAAGATAGGCCAGGGGCACCAGGCACAGACATGGTCTGACACATGTGCTGGGCTCCAGGTGTTTGTTCTCTTCCTTCACATGAGCAAGGGATAGATGGTAACATGCCACTCCTGAAAGGTAGTACAGTGGCAAGTGGACTTGTTTCCCATTTTATTCTGTCTTTAATGCAGTTTGTACATTGCTTTTGCAATCAATAGAGATAGCAGGAAGATCAGTGAGAAGCAGCAGGCCCTTCCCTGACATGTGGGCTGGTACCTCATTATGATGGAGCAGCCTCAGAGAAGGAGGTTGAGATGCAGAAGTGGGAATTTTAGAGGCTAGGGTGACATGTGAGTGTTAACTCTGGCCTTTGAACCATTTCACGTCTTCATGTCAGCTTTTAAATGGGCTCCTGGTGGCTGTGATTATGCTTGGGTCCTGACCCCAGTAAGGTTGACTTTGGTTGTTGGAATCATTTTTTTTTTGGTACTGGGGATCAAACTCAGGACCTTGTGCTTGCAAGGCAGGTGGCAGAACCACTGAGCTACATCCCCACCCCTCAGTTGACTTTGCTTGTATGGCAGCCCCAGTGCCCATATCCCATATCAAGGGAGCTTCCTTGGTGGTCACCACTCTTGTCCCTTTGGTCATTGGCAAGTTGCCTGGCTCTAGCCAGGTGCCAGGTGTCAGGGAGCCAGCCCAAAATGGTTCTTTCTGCTGTTTCCTCCCTGGGGTGCATGCAGTGCCCATCTCCAGAGTTCTGGAATGGCAACACATTGCAGAGCACACCTGGTCATTGCCACCCTCTCTCTGGCTGCCTTTCAGGAAGACGATGCTCAATGACCTCCTGCGGTTCGATGTGAAGGATTGCTCCTGGTGCAGGTGGGCAGCCCCTGTGTTCTACGACCCTGTCCTTTCTCCTGGGACACCGAGGCTCTGTGCTGGGCCTAGGTGGCCCACAGAGTCATGAAGAAGCATCAAGGAGGAGATAACTGGAGCCCTGGGTCTGGTCGCTTTCCTCCATCTCCTAGGTTTCTGTTGCAGCCACATCTATGGTTGATTATTCCGAATCCTGCTAATTAAGGAGATCTGTTTGGTTCAGTTGTAGGTCCCAAAATTCTGCCCCAGAGAGCCCTTCAATCACCAGTCCTTCTCCTGGGCCAGAGGCTGCCTATGGGATCTGACATAGGGCAAGGGTGGGCATTAGTAATGAGTTCTCCCAGAATTCACTCTGCTGGTGCTGGCTGCTGCCCAGGGCCTGGTAGCAGTGCCTCTTTTCCTCATGGGATCCATCCAGGAGAACCCCCACAGGCAGTGGGTCCCATGTAAACTCCATGACCTCACACAGCAGATCACAGCTGAGGGACTGATGGAGATCCTGGGATCAGGAGATTCTGGGCTTCCTGAGCTCCACCATCTGCTCACATAGGAACACAGACCCACTAAGACCACTGTGGTCTGTGGCCCATCCCCTTGGTCCCCTGAAGGGGTGGGGTCTTATCATTCCTCTTCGACACAGGAGGGTGTCAGGGCTCAGGAGATCATGTTACTGCCCAGGACCCTCAGTCAGGAAGGGCAGTTCCACATGATGTCATCCATCATCTTTCCAGGAGCCCTGGTGGCCCTGGGATGGCTGTGGAAGTTGGTGTCATTTCCTCACACACTTGGTTTTATAATGCAGCTAATTGTTCCCTATGTTAATTTTTTATTTTTTAATTTTTTTGTGGTGCCTTGTGTCTGTTAGGCAAGTACTGTATATCTAAGGTATATCTGAAGTCCTTGGTTAATTTTATGCTCTGTTTTGGTTTTTGGTACCAGGGATCGAACTCTGGACCTTGCACTTGCGAGACAGGCGGCGAAACCACTGAGCTAAATCCCTGGCCCCTCCTTGGTTAATTTTAGAAGTCACTTTAAAGACTACAGTTCTTGATCAAAACTTGCTAAAGTAGTGTGGTGTGGTGACACATGCATGTAATCCCACCACTCAAGGAGGCTGAGGCAGAAGGATTACAAATTCCAGCCCGGCCTCGGGAGATTACTGAGATTGTCTCAAAATAAAAATACATAGGGAGGGCCGGGGATTTAGCTCAATGGTTTCGCTGCCTGCTGCACAAGCACAAGGACCCGAGTTCGTTCCCCAGTACCAAAAAAAACCCAAACAAGGGCCAGGGATTTAGCTCAGTGGTTTTGTTGCCTGCTGCACAAGCCCAAGGACCCGAGTTTGATCTCCGGTACCAAAAAAACCCCCCAAAACCCCAAACAAACAAAAATATGTAGGGAGAGGGCTTGAGGGGGAGATGGGATGAAATAAACTAAAATTTATTTTAAAAAATAACAAAAGGAGTGGGAATATAGCTCAGTGCAAAGGCAGTGGGTTCAACCCCAGTACTTACCTCACCCAGGGAAAAAAAAGCTAAAATAGCCAGTTGTAAGGCAACTATCTGTAATCTCAGCTACTGGGAAGGCTGAGGCAGGAGGAGCACAAGTTCAAGACCAGCCTGGACCACTCAGTGAGACCTTGTCTTGAAATGAAATGTTTTATTTATTTATTTATTTATTTATTTATTTATTGCAGTACTAGGGATCGAACTCAGGACCTTATGCTTTTGAGGCAGGCATGGTGCCACTGAGCTAATGCCTGGCCCTTCCAAATGAAATGTTTTGAAAGAGCTGAGGGATGTAGCTTAGTGGTAGAGTGCTTTCATAGCATATACCAGGCCCTGGGTTCAATCTCCAGTACTGAAAAAAACCCCTTTTACTCAAGCATTAAACTTGGACTGGGTGTAGAGGTGCATATCTATAATTCCAGCAATTCAAAGTCTGAGACAGAATGAGTTTGAGGCCAGCCTGGGCTACATCGAGAAAGCCTGTCTCAAGAAACCAAAACAAACACACAACAACAAAAAGCCCTAGAGATGAGCAGCTCTGTGGTAAGAGGTGTAAATGGGTTTTTAATTTAGTAAGTAAAATGTAGACACCCCATGCTACAGAATACTGCCCAGATGCTGAGAATTATCCTACACAGAGATGATCTTAGAGTGGTTTGAGGACCTCCTAGTGAAATTATTTGGTTGAAAAAGCAAATTACAAAATATCCACCACATGATTCCCTTCCTTCCTTCCTTCCTTCCTTCCTTCCTTCCTTCCTTCCTTTCTTTCTCTCTCTCTCTTTCTTTCTTTCTCTTTCTTTCTTTTTTCTTTCTTTCTTTCTTTCCTCCTCCTCCTCCTTTTTTTTTTTTGAGACAGAGTCCTGCTGTGTAGCCCAGGCTGGTCTTGAACTCATTATGTAGTCCAGGCCAGCCTCAAATGGCAATCCTCCTGCCTCAGCCTTCTGAGTGCTAGGATTACAGGTTTGCCTCACCACACCTCACTATTTCAATTCCATTATAAAACATTTCCCAGCAGCATAGATATGCCTAAGAGGTGTGGAGGGAGGACCTCCAGGTGTTCACAGTGGTTTTGTTGGCAGCGAAATAAAAATTTTTAGTGCTTCTTGTTTTGTTTTCTCCTTATTGGTAATGTTTTTAAAGTTTCTATAAGGAGAGAGGTCACCTCTGAAATAATAAAAAGAAGCTGGATACCATGGCGTGCACCTGAAATCCCTGAAGTCAGCAGGCCGAGGAGGGAGAATCACTTGAACTCACTAGTTCAAGGCCAGGCTGGGCAGCATAGCAAGACCCTGTCTCAAAAAATAATAATATGAGCATGGTGCAGTGGCATATACCTATAATCGCAGACACTAGGGAAGCTGGGAGGAGGATCGCAAGTTCAACCCCATCCTGGGAAACTTAGCAAGACCCTATCTCAGAATAAGATAAAAAGGTCTGGGGACATAGCTCAGTGGTAGAACACTTGGCTAGCAAAGGTTTAGTCCTCCAAAAAGGGGAGGAGGGAGACGTGAGGATGGCAGGGGCTATTGTGTGGGGATGTGGACTTTCTAGCTGACCTCTGCTGACATGAACTACCCTATGCCTACCCCAGGGCCTTTACCACTGGCACCCCACCAGCCCCCCGCTACCACCACTCAGCTGTTGTCTACGGGAGCAGCATGTTTGTCTTTGGTAAGCAGCCTCCTGCCATCTGCCCCCTCTTGGGACCATGGATGCCCTGACTTCCCACAGCCTCCTCCCATCATGGGTCTTCTCATATCTTGTGCCTGTCAGGAGCTCTGTCCTGCCCCTCACCTCTGTCCATTGGACAGGCCTGAGTTCCTGGATTGAGTGAGGGACCCCTTTCCCTAACTTCCCTAAGCTCTCAGGGTTGGTTTGTCTGCTTGTGACAGCTGGGGCGGAATCTGTCCTGCTCACTGTGTCCCTGGAGCCCTGCACAGAGACCACAAGGAGTTGGTGCCTCAGAGGTTTACAGATGGAGCCTTGGTTTGTATGTTTAAATGGGGCGAGATTGTGCCTCAGCTCCCAGGCTGTGAAGGCTTCAGCAATGCCGTGGGTGTGACACTTTTACTCTCTCTTTACTCAGGGGGCTACACTGGAGACATTTATTCCAATTCTAACTTGAAGAATAAAAATGACCTGTTTGAATACAAGTTTGCAACTGGCCAGTGGACAGAGTGGAAAATTGAAGGACGGTGAGAGACTTTGCTGAGACCTGTGGGGCCAAGAGGGGTCTGAGTGGCAGCTGGCCTGAGGCTGGGAGAGGCCTGAAGCAGTCAGCAAGTGGGGAGCCAGGAGTGGGTACTGACTCCCAGTTGCTCCCAGCCTGCTCCCAGCTCTAGATTCCCGTTTTTCAGAAGAGACCTGGACATGCTGCTTTGTGAGCACCTTCTTGGATATTTTGGTGGCAGCTGGGAAAGGATGCTGTGCTTGTGTGGACATCAGAATTTCTTTTTTGATGGGGTAGGGGTTGAACCCAGAGCCTTGGACATGTTAGGCAAACACTACCACGGAACTTTATTGCCAGCCTTACATTTGAATTTCCTTGTTTTGTTTTGTTTTTCCTTTTGGATTTTTGAGGACAAAGAATTGAGCCCAGTGGTTTTACACTGAGCCACATCTCCAGCCATTTTATGTATGTATGTATTTATTTGTTTGTTTATTTTATTTTCAGACAGGATCTTTCTAAGTCACTAAGTTGCTCAAGCTACACTCTAACTTGCTATCTTCCTGCCTCAGCCTCCCAGAGTGCTGGGGTTATAGCATGTACCACCATGCCTACATCTGAATTTTTTATCCAGCTACATTCCAGAGCTCACAAACTGCCTCTGGTGCCACTGCTTGTTCCTGGTGCACCAGCAGTGGCTCTTAGAGCCCCAGTGTGAGGTAGATGTGGCCCAAGTACCCCAGTTGTGGAATCTATCCCACCATGTGAGGCTCTGAGCTCCCACCTGACCTGGGTAACCTCTCTCCTCGTTTCTTCCTTTGTACTCTAGCTTACCAGTTGCCAGGTCAGCCCATGGGGCCACAGTATACAGTGACAAGCTATGGATCTTTGCTGGGTATGATGGCAATGCAAGGTAGGTGGTGACCCAGCCTATGCACCTCACCTCTGAATGTACTTGAGTACAGAGCAAGCTTTCCTGGCATTTGAGGGCTCAGGCTGCAAAAGTCTGGCCTGGTGGATTTTGATGCACTGCTGAATTTGGGCATATGGAGGTGAGTGGATCTCTCTCTGAGTGGATCCCCCAGCCACTCCTATAGCCCCTTGAATTACTGAGATGGAAATACTTGGAACCACAGGGAAGAGGGATGCTGAAGGGCCCAGAGAGTGGGAAGGGGGCAGCATCCAGGCTCAGACCTAGCCCTGGCTTTCTTCCTGTGTCACAGGTATTTTTTCCTTATTTTAGAAAATTAATCTCTCTGTATTTTCTGATTACAAAAGTAGCATGTGGTTAGTTCAATTTTAGCATCACAGAAACTCCTAGTAACATAGTAGTAATAGTTTCTATAATATCCATGGTCCCTCCCATCCTGGGGGACAGCTCAGTAAGGAGCTCGCCCTGCCCCTTTGCCTCAGATATTGTGCATGAGGCTACTGGTTCCTGTCTGGGCTGGCTAGGGACTGGCATAGCTGGCATTGGTGCACTGAGACCTCATGGCTGCACAATAGTTGCCTAACTCACATGGCAGATAGTTCTTCCCTGGAGACATCTGCCCTAGCCAGGTCCAGTCCAGGCCCACCCTCACAGCCAGACCCAAAGCATCCTGACCCCTCTGTCCTAATGTAGGTTGAATGACATGTGGACGATTGGCCTCCAGGACCGGGAGCTCACATGCTGGGAAGAGGTGAGGGTCACAGGAAACTGGGGTGCTGGGGGAGGGGCGCCAACAGGCAGGGGAGGGTGGTGGCAGAGTCTTCTGTCTTTCCTTCACCAAAGCTTAGCCTCACTCTCCTCTCCGCCCAGCCCACAACCAGTTCTAGCAGTGTTTGCACAGTGACTAAAGATTCCAAGCCCTGGGGCTGCAGGTGCATGCAAGTCAACGGTGGAGCACTTGCCCAAGTGCAAAGCCCTGGGTTCCACCCTAGCACTGCGTGCCCTGTGTACATCTGCATGTGCACACAAATATACACACACAAACCGGTCCCTGGATGGCCAGAGTGCTGCATGGGACTAATATGCTTTTGGTCAAATCTACCCTTATTTAAACATATCAAGGGCCACCTGCTGTCCAATGTCCTACTTCTGGAATTTGCTACTCTTGTAGAAATGTATGATTAGGCCCTGATTATTGATTGATTGATTGATTGTGACAGGGTCTTACTACATAGTTAGGCTGGCCTTAAATGAACTATGTAGCACAGGCTGGCCTCAAACATGGGAGTTCTCATGCCTCAGCCTCCCAAGTGCTGAGATTACAGGCATGCACCACTATACCTGGCAGTCCCTGATAATTTAACCCTCATGATTTTGACCCCAGCTAGTCAAAAGTGAACCCACATAAGTGGGTGAGATAGGGCTATAAACTGTTTGCCAAAAAAATTATTCTATGAACCCTCATTCACAAAAGAGATTTCAAGAATAAAAATTCCTTCTCTGAGTGTATAGAAATGTGAGTCCATCTGGGCATGGTAGTACATGCCTGTAATCCCAGCACTCTGGGAGACTGAGACAAGAGGAACACAAGTTGGAGCCCAACGAGGGAAACATAGCAACTTAGTGAGACCCTGTCTCAAAAAATAAAAAGGTTCAGCATGTATCTCATTGTGAAGCCCCTGGATTCAATCCCCAGAAAGCGCATGCGCACACACACACACGCGCGCGCGCGCACACACACACACACACACACACACACACACACACAGAGGTCCTGTAAGAGCCCTGGACTGAGCTGCTTCCACCACCACCCCAGGTGGCCCAGAGTGGTGAGATCCCACCGTCTTGCTGCAACTTCCCTGTGGCTGTGTGCCGGGACAAGATGTTTGTGTTCTCAGGGCAGAGTGGAGCCAAGATAACCAACAATCTCTTCCAGTTTGAGTTCAAGGACAAGACGTGAGTGCCCTGGCCAGGGAGGGGCACAGTGAATGCCCATGTTTGTGTCTGGCAGCCATGGCAGCCCATCTTTCTAAGCTCTTACACAAAGCAAGAACATCCATCCTTGAGCAGGGTATGGCTGCAGCTCAGCAAAGATGGCCCTGGTCAGGGTCCCCAGTTGGCCTTCTTTCTGAGGGTGCAGGACAGTCTTGATGAGTGCCACCCATAGCAAATATGGCCGGTACAGATCTCATGATAGCAGAAGATGAGAGGTACACAAGCCCTCTCCAGTCTTGGCTGCTGGCTGCATTTAACCCCTGTACTTGGGCTGGCCTCTGATCCTGGGAGTGAACGCAGAAGAGGGAAAAGGGCTATGGAGGGGGCTCATGCATCCCTACAGGTCAGGGATCCATGTGGAGAAGGACCAATCAACCTGGGCAGAGGGAGCCTTCTTGGGTGATAAACAGATGGTATAGCAAGGATCTGTTTTGGTTCTGCAACTAACTTGATAAGAGAGGAGATTTGCTGGAAGGTGCTGGGAAGCCCTTGGAGGGTGGAAGGTGGAAGGTGCTGTAGGAGCAGCATCAGAGTTTGGGGCCCAGGCAGTTTCCAGGTGGGATCTCAGCTGCCTGGGTGGCATAAATACAGCAACCTGCAGTCCCCTGTGTATGTCTGCACAACTCCATTTCCCCAGAGAAAGTGGATTGCCCAGAGGCCAGATCTACCCTTCCCACCCTGTCAGTGCTGTCTGGGTGAATAGTAGGGCTGGGGCTGGACCCCCTGGTGGACTGCATGGAGCCAGGCATGGCTAGTGGCACAGCTAAACTTGTCAAGGGACATGGGCACATATATGCCAGCACTTCCTTTGGACCCTCGTCTGGTTACCAGAGGGTCACAAGGGGACTTCACAGGGAGACCTGTTGTGTGGAGACCACTGCCCTCACCCTAGCTCTAGTTCACTATCATGTGTCCCCAGGTGGACACGCATCCCCACTGAGCATTTGCTCCGGGGCTCCCCGCCACCCCCCCAGCGGCGCTATGGGCACACCATGGTGGCCTTTGACCGCCACCTCTATGTGTTCGGGGGTGCAGCTGACAACACATTGCCCAATGAGCTGCATTGCTATGATGTGGACTTCCAGACCTGGGAGGTTGTCCAGCCAAGCTCTGACAGTGAGGTGAGTGTTGCCAGGTCATGGGGTGGAAATCCCAGGGGACTCTTAATTCACCAGCTGCATGCCAATGGCTCCCACCTGCTCTCACAGCTTCAGGGCCTTCCAGGGCTCCAAACAGCCAAGAGGAGCAAGGCCAGGATGCGTAGGCTCCCAGCCCTGGATTCCCAGGCCCCCAACCCTCTAGACCTTTCTTCCTATAGCCTGCAGGTTTTCAGTGATCCTCACCCATCCTATCTACTGTGCCCATTGTCCTGCAAATCTCCTGGGAAGCCCTCTGAGGTCTCTGGCCAGGCTCCCCCCAACAGGTCTAGTTCTGTAGGTCTTCCCTCCTCCTCAACACACAGCACTCTCTGGCAGGGACAATGGCCTCTCAGCCTGCCCAACCCTTGCTTACTGGTCATACTCCTGCACATCTCTCCCCACCAGATCAGTGGGGCTGAAGTGCCTGAGCGAGCTTCCACTTCTGAGGAGGCACCCAGTCTGACCTCTGAGGAGCGGGCTGGCTTCAAGAAGTCCCGAGATGTATTTGGCCTGGACTTTGGTACCACCTCAGCCAAGCAGCCCACCCAGCCGGCCTCAGAGGTAAGGGCCAGGGGCCCTCATTAAGGCTTCATTACCCTGTGAAGCATCCCACAGCCACCCCTTGCAGGAAGGCCCATGATCAACCCCTTTCACAGATGGGGATAACGAGGCCCCAAAAAGTGCTTGCTCATGGTCATCTAGCAAAGGAGACACAGGCCCCAGAGCTCACACCCTGCTGCACTCACTCATGTGGGCCTGGCTCCAACTGTGTCTGGCTGCACCCAAAAAACCCTCTCCCCTCAGGGACTGGGTTCTGTGGTCCCTCCATGGCCATCTGGAGTCATGTCCTTATCCACAGCCTGGCCATGGGCAGCTTTACTGTGGGAGACCTTGCCCCACCCCATCTGCCCTGCCTACTTGTCACCTTCCCCAGCTGCCCAGCGGGAGGCTCTTCCACGCGGCTGCTGTCATCTCTGATGCCATGTACATCTTCGGGGGTACCGTGGACAACAACATCCGAAGTGGGGAGATGTACAGGTTCCAGGTGTGCAGCTCATTGGCCCCAGTGATAAGGAACTGAGGCCCACTCTGTGGTGGTAGGCTTGTCCAAGGGTGCTTGTTGGTGAGCCTGTTGGGATGGAAACTTCCTGGGAAGTTTGGTGGGAGATAAGGTTGAGGGCAGGCTGAGCTGACACTTAGGAGTTGGGGACCCTCAGTGCAGAGTAGGGAGGCATGGGGTCTCACAGCAGAGTTGGTGGAGTGAGCCAGGTCAGATGTAACAGTGGCTTCCCTTGGCAGCTCCTTTCCAGGCCTGGAGGAGCAAGTGGTCAGTCAGGGGCCCATGGGGACAGTGAGTCAGGGTCAATTCCTTGGAAGACACGGGGATGTCCTGGTAGAACCAGTAGGAGTACCTGGGTCCAGGTATAGAATGGAGACATCACAGCTCCACCAAAGCATGAAAGTCCAACTGAAGGCAAGAGTAGCAGTGAGAGTCCCCAGCTAGTGTGAGCTGGTGGGTGGGTACAGCCATCAAGGCCCAGAGCAGGCCGTGCCTGTGGGCTGGAAGGTGGCTGCTGCTTCTCAGCCAGGACTGGCCTGCATGTGACACTAGAGTTTCCCTCACAGTTCTCCTGTTACCCCAAGTGCACACTACATGAGGACTATGGGCGGCTGTGGGAGAGCCGCCAGTTCTGTGATGTAGAGTTTGTACTGGGTGAGGTGAGTGGCCTTCCTCATGCCCATCCCCACTTGCTGTGCCTGCCCTCAAAGGTTATGCCCTGGCTACCTGGCCTCTGTCCCTTTGGGCAAGGGGCTAGTGCCCTTTACCCACATATTGTTCTTTGTGCAGAAGGAGGAGTGTGTTCAGGGCCACGTGGCCATTGTCACTGCACGGAGCCGCTGGCTCCGCAGGAAGATCGTGCAGGCACGGGAGCGGCTGGCCCAGGTAAGGTCCCCAGACTGGGCAGCTGTGTCCATTGTCCTTTGGGGTGCCTTTGAGCTCTCTTCTTCTCCCCACAGAAGCTGGAGGAAGACGCAGCCCCAGCTCCCAGGGAAGCCTCTGGTGGAGCTGTGAGTGGGACAAGGCCACCCCTGCTGCACGTGTCCATTCGAGAGGCTGAGGCCAGGCCCTTTGAGGTGCTCATGCAGTTCCTCTACACCGACAAGATTAAGTACCCTCGGAAAGGTGTGCCTGGGGTGTGGGTACATAGGAACAGGGCCGGGGTGAGCAGCAGGGCCAAGAGGTGGATGTGGCTAGGCCTGCCTTACAGACAGGGATTCTGAGGCTCAGAGGCCCTTGATCACCTGTGATCACAGCCACCATATGGTCCAGACCCATACCCATCTATAGAGGAAGTCCTGGGCCCCGCTCCAGGCCCTTCCCTCCTGGGTCCCTGAGGCTCAGGGCCTCTTGGGTGCAGGCCACGTGGAGGATGTGCTGCTCATCATGGATGTGTACAAGCTGGCGCTGAGCTTCCAGATGTGCCGCTTGGAGCAGCTGTGTCGGCAGTATATCGAGGCCTCTGTGGACCTGCAGAATGTGCTAGTTGTGTGCGAGAGTGCCGCCAGGCTGCAGCTAGGCCAGCTCAAGGTGCGGGCCAGGGTTGGCACTGCAGCTGGGAGCACCTGACAGCTTGGGCCCTCTTGGGTGGGGTGGGGCATGCTCAGGCTGGGTGCCCACTCTGCTCCCCTGGCAAGCCCCTCCTTGCTCATCCCTGGTTGTGGCCTGATCCTGCTTGCCTGCCCGGGCCTGTCTGTCCCAGGAACACTGCCTGAACTTCGTGGTGAAGGAGTCCCACTTCAACCAGGTGATCATGATGAAGGAGTTTGAGCGCCTCTCATCCCCACTGATTGTGGAGATTGTGCGGCGGAAGCAGCAGCCACCCCCTCGTACCCCCTCGGACCAGCCTGTGGACATTGGTAGGAAACTCCTGTTCCTCTGCCCTGGGGGTGGAAGGGATGGTGTTCATCATGGTAGGAGTCTTGGGAGCCATGGAGGATTAGCCAGGGCTTTGGGGCAGGGGTTGCCCTGTGGCCTGTGTGGTCCTGGCAGGAATGGGTAGAGGCAGGTAGACTTCCTCAAGGACCCCCAACCCACAGAACTTTCCACAGCAGGCTGTGAGGAGCTTGGATCCCCTGAGCCCATTTCTGAGGATGGACATGGGCATCTCTTTCTGGCTGGGCATCAGATCTGATGGTTCAGAATCAAGGATAAGCTGCTGAGCTTCTCAGGGACAGTGAGGATGTCCTATCTTCTGGTGCCTTCTTGTCCTGTTTGGAAAGGACACCATAGGCTCTTTCATTCACCCAACTCTCCTTGGGGCCTGTGATGACCCCATTTTGTGACATCTGGAGACACCACAGGCCACACAGTGGGTTCACAGGGAACCCTAGCATGGAGGCTAGGAGGGCAGTGGGTGGAAGAGCAGACATTGGGGCCAGCAGTCCTGAGGGCCATGTAGGGACTGTGGTGCTCCAGTTGGCCTGGGGTGCTGAAGGGAGAAAACAGACTGGTGGCACCACTATCCCAGGGAACCCTTGTAGGGCAGTGACGTGGGCAGAGGTGCAGAGAGGGCAGTGCCTGTGGGGTCTCAAGGCCACAAAGCAGCCCCTTTGCTCAGGGTCTGCTGGGGAATGTGGGAAGCACTTGCTCAGGGTCCCTCCACACCCCCAGGCACATCTCTGATCCAGGATATGAAGGCATACCTGGAAGGTGCAGGTGCAGAGTTCTGTGACATCACACTGCTGCTGGATGGGCACCCACGGCCAGCCCACAAGGCTATCCTGGCTGCCCGCTCTAGGTGGGTTGAGGACCTATGTGTGTTGGGGGGCAGGGCTCACATGGTGGCTTCCTTCTGCTCAGAACTGGCTGTCTGCCACTCTGTCTACAGCTACTTTGAAGCCATGTTCCGGTCCTTCATGCCTGAGGATGGGCAGGTAAACATCTCCATTGGGGAGATGGTCCCCAGCAGGCAGGCTTTCCAGTCCATGCTGCGCTACATCTACTATGGCGAGGTCAACATGCCCCCCGAGGACTCCCTGTATCCTCGTACCGTAAGGGTGGCTAATCTGGTCCCAGACTCTGCCAACTGCAGACTCTCTGCCACTCAGCTAAAGACAGAGGAGGACCATCCTCTGCAGTGAATAAAGGCCCCTGGGCCAGCATCACTTCTGGGTCACCATTGAGGGGTTGCAGTCTCTCCCTCAAGATGGGCTTGGTGCTTGGCTGCCCTATTTTGGCCTGTGGTCTTGGCCAAATTCTGGAGAATTTCCCAGTGCCCAGTACTGTGTCTGGTGTTCTCCAAAGGCTCTAAAGCATGTGGGCAGCTGGCAGAGATAGGTCAGCAGCCAGAAGGAATAGGTGAGTTCTTGACCCTCATAGCTACAGAATAATGGGGTCAGTCATTTCTCTAAGTGACAGGAGAGCAGATGTGGAGTTATTCCTTGTACTTCACTTCAGCAGAGTTTGACTGTGAGGTGCCATGGAGAAATTCTTCGGCTGTACTATGGGAATGACGGGATTTGTGATTTTCTTTGGATTTTGAATGGAGCTTTTCTGCCCCTAGGTGCTTCAGAACATCCAGTGTCTGGGCATGGGTCCCTGGCAACTCTCAGGGGCAGGCTGGGGAAGGGGCAGCTAGAAGGGGAAATCAGGGTTCCTTTGGCCATCTGCTCCTTAACTAACCCTTAGCTACCTATTCGCGGCCCCCTACTACTATGGCTTCTACAACAACCGGCTGCAGGCGTACTGCAAGCAGAACCTGGAGATGAACGTGACCGTGCAGAACGTGTTGCAGGTAGTGCTTGTGGTACCGGCGGGTCATGGCTCCCTCTGCTGAGGGTGGGTCAGGGTGCCTCAAAGTCCCTGCCATTTCAGATTCTGGAGGCGGCCGACAAGACACAGGCACTGGACATGAAGCGACACTGCCTGCACATCATTGTGCACCAGTTTACCAAGGTCAGGCCACCCACCCCTATTGCTCATGGCCCCAGCTCTCCCTGTCAGGAACTGTGGGAGGATGGGAGTCAGAGGTCCTGGGCTGGGCCAAGCTAAGCCTCCCATCCACTGGTCCTTGCTCACCTTCATCTGCAGAGACAGTATGAGTCCTGTCCAGGTTGGGCTTCCAGAGGACTCAGCAGCCCACCGTGGCTCTTATGTGAATCTTGTTTATTGTGCAGGTTTCCAAGCTGCCCACACTCCGGTTGCTGAGCCAGCAGTTGCTGCTGGACATCATAGACTCCTTGGCCTCCCACATCTCTGACAAGCAGTGTGCAGAGCTGGGCGCTGACATCTGAGGGCCTCCTCCATGGAGAATGCTGCTGCCTGTCTGCTTGGCCCACTGCAAAGACTGCCCTATCCATGACCCTGCCAATAGTGGTCACACCTGTGGAGCCCAAAGGCGAGGGTACTCAGAGCCTCTGAAGGGAACTGGGGGAGTGTGGGGACCAAGCACCTCATTTCATTGAGGACACGGGGTGGAGAGTAAAGCCACCTCTCTTCTCTTCCTGGTGAGGAAGCCAGGGGTCAGTGACTAGGACATCACAGGAGACATACCCTGACCACCATCCAGAAGTGGCTTTAGGAAGTTCAGTCTTGCTCCTGGGGTCTGGGTGCTTTGTGGGGAAGGGGCGTGGCAGTTATTGTGGCACTTGGCAGTCCATCTAGGCTGCACCCTAACCCCACCCTGTCTCCAAAGTCTGTTATGGGCCCGTCCTCCCAGCAGGAGCTTGTGAACGGGGACTAGTGGTGTACATCTGGTCTGCCCTGAAGATGAATTCTGGAGCGATGAGCCCTGAGGTCTACGCCCAGCACACAGGGCAGTCATGCTGGGCTGTGCCTAGGTTGGTTACACCTGACTTCCAGAGGGACTGCAGGCTCCCAGCCCACTCACATGCATATCTGGAGCAGACAGAAGTCAGCAGAGAGGCCCAAGTATTCACTGTCATAGATATGCCTCCATTAAAGCCACAGCAATGCTACCTATATGCCTCACTGGCATAGTCTCCACTACTCCCCTCTGGCCCTGAGCCTGTCTGCCTGCCTGCAGTGGAGGACCAGCTGTGCACCCCAATGGTCCGGTAGACCCTGAACATGGATCAGCCAATCCCATCCATGCTGTCCATAATTCCTGATGCCTGTTGCCACGTAGTAACAAAGGGGAGGGCATATGGGAAATATCCAGGCTGAACCCTCGAGAGCCCTGGAGTAGTATCTGCCCTGCCCCACTCCTGTGCATCTGTTAGGTCCTGAGAAAGGGTTTGCTCTGCTGCCTACACTGGAGATGACAGCCCAAAGCCTCCTCCCATCACCCTAGGTTAGGCCCTGTGTGAATCTATATTGATATGGGAGGCATAGTTCTTTCTGAGAACAGGAAGAACTCATTTTGTCCTGTTTGCCAGGAAACCAGAGCTCACCTTGGGGAAATTACTGGCTCTTTTCCGGGCCTTAGGGCACTTTTCCTTCCTGCTTCTGCTTCATGCAAATATGACCCTACCATGACTGCAGTGTGGGCCCTAAGGTAGCTGCACACAAGTAGCTGGGGAGCCATGGGTGACAGGCTGGGTACCTTTAGCCAAAGGTAGCAGATCCATTAGGCAGGCCGGGCCACCCAGCCGTCTAGCAAGCAGTCTGGTGAAAAGATGAGCTGTAAAGTGAGGGAGATGTGGAACAGGAGCTGCACTGAGGGACAGTCCCTGTGAGGAAGCAGGCAGCTATGGTTACTGGAAAGGGGCTGTGGGATTGGAGATGTGCCACAATAGGGTGAGCAGCCAGGGTGTGATTTCCACAGTGTTATCACACAATCACCCACCCAGATATCCTGGATAGTAACATCATCTAAACAACTCTCCTGGAGGGACCAGCTTGGAAGCCTCAGGAACAATCTGCAAACCCTGCTCTCTGCTGACCCTCATCACTAGCTTCTCTACGATCTCTTTTGGACATGATATAAATAAATTCTCACACACCAAAGGCCCTAAAAACCAAATTTGAGAACACTTCTAAATTCTGGGACTAGATCAGTAGTGCTCCTTCGGCTGTGTGGCCAGGGACCAGAATGGGGTGTTTGAACCCAGCTATTTACTTTGGTCACATCCACTGTGAAGTCTTCTAGGTTCCCATAAATTGAACAAAACAAAACAAAAAAAACACTGAGGCCAGGCCCTTCATTCCTGTCTCCAGGACTTACCCACCTGTTCCCATACTTCTAGGAACTAAAATTTTTCTTGGTGACATTACCACCTGCTGAGCATAGCATCCCCAGAAGGTTGATGACTCATTATTGTCCCTTTTCCTGACAGGTCCAATCATGAGTGGTACAGGGAGGGGGTTGGCCTGCCAGGAAGATGGAACCTGTGCCTCTGCATAAAAAGTCTGGAATGGATTTTATGAGTGGCCTCAGAAGGCTTAAATTAAGCCTGTTGCAGGAGCCAGGGACAGGGCTCCTAGCATTGTCTCCTGGTTCCTACCATTCTATCCCATGAGAACCCTGTGGGACCCAGAGCTGCACACAGAAGGGGTGGCTGTCTGTGCAGCACTGAGAGGTGGCTAAGAAGTAGGCTCTTGGCTCTTCAGCTGAGTTTATAGACTTCAAGGTCTCACCTCTGTAGGGGCTGCAGCCATTGTTTTTTGGGGGGGACAAGCCTGGCATCCCTCGCTGAGCCAGACAGCAGGGTGTCCTTCTAGAATCCTTTATTATGGCATCTGGTGGGTGTGCTAGATGCAGTTCAGATCAGGTCCCTCACCAGGTGGATTGTGAGGAAGAGGTCACAGCCTTGATAGGTGGTCCCTCCCTCAGGCCATGCTGTTGCTCAGTTGCATGGCGAAGTCTTGTACATGCTCCTTTAGAGTCTGTCGGGCATCGGCCTGTGCCCGCTTCTCTCGTGCCCGCTCCTGCTGCAGCTTGGTCAGCCGCAGCCGCAGGCGCTGTTCTCGCCGTTTGCATGCCTGCAGCTGGCGCTGGGCCTTGTCCAGGGCATCGAGGGCCGCTTCAGCCCTCCGCTTCCACAGCAGGGCACTACCCACCTGGTAGCTGTGTTCATTCTGGATGTAGGCTCCAGCAGGTGGTGGCAGGCGCAACATGTAGGCTGAGGGGGAGACAGGCCGTGGCTCAAGAGGGGAGGGCTGCCGCTCGGGTGAGGGCTGGGTACTACAACCTGCTTCATCTGCTTGGGCACCTAGGGAGCCCAGAAGGTCTGAGAAGGGGCTGCTAAGGCTAGGCTCCAGCCTCCCAGCTGGGGAGGCAGGCAAAGTGGCAGGTGCTGAGGCCTCTTCCACAGGAAAGCAGGTGACATCAGCAGGAGGAGGTGGAGAAAATGGAGTTGTTGGCCCTTGGCCTTCAGAGCAACTGGAGGGAAGAGGGAAAGAGACTGACAGGCCAGTCTTAAGCACTAGACTCACTTCATGAGCCCAGCTGATTTCGTCAACATCTGAGCCCCTGCCACAGGGTCTGTACACTAAGAACCCCATCCAGCAAGGCTGCTGGCAGACACCCTAAACCCCAGTCCCTCAGCCTTGGAATGGGAGTGGGGCACCCCTCCACCCACAACACATACCGCTTCCTGCATCGCCGGAGCCGGCTGACATCATGGGGACCAGGTGGATAACTGTGCCCCTTGGTCTTGGTTGTCCGGCGTAACTTGGAGAAAGACTCAAATATGGTAGGCACTGCCCCTTCCTTCAGCCTGTGATACCCACTGTGGGGAAAAGCAGCCTGGATGAGATGGAGAACAATTGCTGCCACCCTGGGCCACTCTGCCGTTGGCAACCCAGCATGGGTTCCCCAGTACTAGGGCTGTGGGAAGCTAGAAGGCAAAACTGCAAACAAGTCTGGAGAATGCCAAGTTAGTCCACTAAGCTTCTCCCTGAAGGCCTCCCCAAAGTTGAGGTGCATAGAAAAGCTCCCCCAGCAGGGCTGGGCTGACAAGGCAAAAGAATAAGCTTACTGGGACAACTAGTACCGAACACCCCCCTGGAAACACTAGTTTTTCTTGTGCAACCGGCAGTTAACCTGGGAATGGGTTTTATTGTACAGAACTGGGAAAAAGAAAACAGCACCCTTGGAACCAGGTTTGGCTGTCTGTCGGGCAGACTATTCTCATGCCATCTGCTCAAGGACGTCCTCATCAGGAGGTACAGCTGCCCCAATCTGCTGCCTGGAGTGATGCCCCACGCCCTGCCCCAATGCTGGCCAGCAAGGAGGCCCACCTGATTCCCACCAGCTCAAAGCAGTTCTCTTCGAAGTGTTTGGAGCAGAAGTAGATGTACTCAGAGGCCGGGTCCCACAGGCCCTGGCCGCTGGGGTCCAGCCGTTGACAATTGGCCAGCCATAAGCCGCGCCTCGGGTTGTCCTTCTTGGGAAGTCTGTAGAGCCACAAACCCGTGAGCACCAGGCTGCCACAGCCCTGGGATCATGCTGCCCAAGCTCCCTAGGCAAGAAAAGCCAGGCTGGCACACGCCTGAAGGAGACCTCCCTGCGACCCTGCCTGTTATGCTCCACTCGCCTAGACACAGGGGAAGAATCTCAGGCCTAGAGAAAGCAGCGTTATAAAGCACATAAAAATGTGAGAGCAGCAACTCTAAGCCTGGTAGGCGTCCGATCCTCCTTTTCTGGACAGAATTTAGTCCCAACGGGACCGTCTCGTTCACCCTCCCAATTTCAAGTTCAAGGATAGTTTGGCTGACTACCGCGGGCAGCAAAACCAAAGGCGCGGCCCAAAGCCGCGGGCAACACTAGCGCATGCGCAAGGGAGCCTCGCGAACCAGCACGCACGCGCGCTGACCTGTGGAAGGAAATGCCCCGGTTGCGCGTCTCCCGCGTATCTCGTGTGCAGCAGCCGGCGGCGGAGCAGTGACGCGGCATCTGAGGAAGGAGCGGGAGGGTAGGTCGCGGGCAGCTGTCCCGGCCCAGAGTGGCCTCTTGCCTTCAGCTGTTACTCCCTCCCGGGGCCCTTGGCCCGTAGGATCACCCGTGACCTGATCTCAACCCAACCCCCTCCCAGCCCGTTCTTTTAACTCCCGCCATCGGCACTCACGGTCTCGCCATTGCTGCGCCGCTGAAATCTCGCGAGGGGTGGAGCGCGGCGGAAGTTGGTACTATAGAGACGCGAACCTGCGGCGCTCTGCCCAGGAGGCGGGAACGGAAGAGGGCCTAGTTGGTTGCTACCGGAAGCGGTGGGTGCGTAGTGCTTCTCTGTCTAGCCAGCACTTTGGAGTTCTCTGGCTGTGGTCTGTGTGGGTTCCTCCACTTTTCAAGACTAATTTGTCAAAGGCTCATTCTTCCTAAATGTTCCAGTACGCCTGGAGCAGCCTCAACGGGACGTGGGGGTCCATGATGGTGCCCCTGGTGTCTCAAATCGACACCCGGCTCTGGGAGGGCCTTCGACCGAAGAAACAGTGCCGCCAAGAAAACGGGGTAAGGACTTTTGTAAAAAAAAGAATCTAGCAAAAACCTGCGCTCAGAATTTCCTCCGAGCTAGAGGGTGAGGCGCACACCTGTAATCCCAGCTACTCCAGAGGTGAAGGCATGAGGATCGTCACGGTCGAGGCCAACCCGGGCAATTTAGTTGACACCTTGTCTCATAAAATAAGGGCTGCAGATGTACCTCAGTGGTAGAGCGCTCATGGGTTCAATCCTCTGTACCAGGAAAAACGAAAAAAACCCTTCTCTTCCTATCAGACCAGTCAGCAGTCTCCTACTACACTTGTGATGTCCAAGAGGTTCTTTTGTAACTGCAGGAATTTGTTAACAGTGGAAGCAAATTAAGGATGTCCGTGAAAATGGAGTGTCAGGAACTGGGTTTGCACAACTCTTGCATACAGATGAAGGGGGAGCGCACCCACCCTCTTCCCCCTCTGGTGAAAACAGCCATATAATCCCAGTTTGGGCCGGAGGTTTAGCTCAGTGGCTCCCCCGCCTGGCTTGCAAGGTCCCAAATTCAATCCCCGGTACCAAAAAAAAAAAAAACAGAACAAAGCAAAATAAACCCAGCCTAACACACTCAAGGTAGTGTGTTCATCCTAACATCACACAATTTAAACAGGAAACAAATCACATTTCGGTACCAGTCAGGTATGGCCCAGAGGACTTAATACTGAAATTAAAAGATGTGACTGAAAAATACTATAAATGTTTAAATTTTAAAAATTTTATTACAGTAGAAGACACACTGTTGTTAATCCTGAAAATACTCCCCCTTGCTTCAAACACTCACCTTACCGTTGCCAACTTCTCAAGCAGTTCTGGAAGTCCTTGTCTTAACAGCTACCTCCATGTCCTGAATCAATTCAAAATGGTTTACCTAGAGCTAAGAGTAGTCCCCACACCTGTAATCCCAGCATTTGGGAGGCTGAAGCAGAAGGATCACCTTGACCAGGATCTGTCTCAAAAAATCAAAAACAAAAATACGGTTTACCTTGCATTCATTTTGACTTTGGAGAAGAGCCACAAGTCCAGTGGTGCCAGATCCAGTGAGTTAGGTGGATGAGGACATGCCATGTTTTTATGAAACTGCCTTTCTGTTGAATGGCTTTTGGCAGCAGCATTCACCATGATTTGATCACACATAAAGACGAGGAGTTCCAGAATTGCTTCATAAAGTGGGAAGAATGATATGCTAACTGTGTTCAAAGTTAGGGGGAATATTCTGAGGGGAATTATTAATGGCTCCTTTACTGCAATAATTAAAAAAAAAATACATATATATATATATATGTGGGGTAGGGTCTCACTGTGTAGTTCAGGCTAGCCCTGAATTTCAGGCAGTCCTCCTGCCTCAACCTCCTGAGTGTTGGAAATACAGGTGTGTGCCACGATGCCCAGTTTTAAACTATATTTTGATCACACCTCATAAAGCATCTTTTCCTCATTTCTTCACCTAATCTTTTAGAAGTCTTTCTGAGAGTAATGCAGTATCTAAAGATACAAACATACTGAATAATTTCTTAGGATAATTTTTCTTAGGGCCTTTGCACTGAGCTACACCCCTAGCCCTTTTTTTTTTTTTTTTTTTTCCCCCAGCCCTTTTTGAGACAGGGTCTCAGTCACTAAATTGCATGGCCTGGGCTTCAACTTGTAATTCTCCCACCTTAGCCTCCCAGGGTGGTGGAATCACAAGTATATGCCACCATGCCCAGCTAAATGGCTATTTTCCCTTCTAAAAATCTACTTGGAAAAGGCAGGTGACTAAATGGGGGAATTGTATAACAGTACAGCACACAGTATGAAAAATGAATGCTTTAATAAAGGAATTTTAATAAGTAAATACATACTGTAATGATGTAGTGTATATGGGCAGCAAATAAAGGAAGAGTTGCCAGCTGCTTGCTCCTATTCAGTATTCTTCCCCTCTTCAGCTTCTGCTTCCACGGAATCCACACCCACCTCTTCGTAATCCTTCTCCAGCGCTGCCAGGTCCTCCCGGGCCTCAGAGAACTCCCCTTCCTCCATGCCTTCTCCCACGTACCAGTGCACAAAGGCCCGCTTGGCATACATGAGATCGAACTTGTGGTCCAGGCGGGCCCAGGCCTCAGCAATGGCAGTGGTGTTGCTCAGCATGCACACGGCCTGCTGCACCTTGGCCAGGTCTTCCCCGGGGACCACAGTGGGGGGCTGGTAGTTAATGCCCACCTGCCAGAGGAAAAGATACAGTGAAGATTATAATCACCTTAGAAATGACAACTTTATTAGCTGGGCATAGTGGCACATGCCTGTATTCCCAGCACTCAGGAGGCTGAGGCTCAGGCAGGAGGACTGCTGAGAGTTTCAAGCCATCATGAGCTACATAGAGTTCAAGGGTAGCCTGAACTGTATAGAGACGTTGTCTCAGGGAAAAAGAAAAAGAAATGACAGTATATTTACAAATTGGAGAGGGGCTCGAGGGGGGAGATGGGATAAAATAAAATTTATTTAAAAAACACAAATTGAAAAAAAACCCCCAAAAATAAAAATTGGAGCTGTGGACCCAGATCTACTATAAAAAACACTATAAAAACTGTTACTGCTGGGCATGGTAGGGGATGCTTATAATCCTAGCACTCAGGAGGCTGAGGCAGGAGGATCACAGAATTCAAGGCCAGCCTAGGCTACATGGTGAGTTCAAGGTAATTTATAACTACACGGAGACCCTGTCTCCAAAACCAAAAAAAACAAACAACTTTTTGGCATGATCTATCAACATTTAATACCCTTTGACTCTTAATTTCACTTTTTAATTCACCCACACAGAGCACAAAACAGTACATATAAAGATTTTTATGTACTTAGTAGAATCACTTATTTTTGGTACTGGGGATTGAACTCCGGACCTTGTGCTTGCAAGGCAGGCAGCGGAACCACTGAGCTAAATCCCCAGCACAAGAATCACTTTTTATAATAGCAAACCTGAAAAGGCTGTTTAATGGCGAAACAGTTAAATTGTTACACATCTATACAGTAAAACACAAGGAAAAAATGAGAACCCTGGAATATATAATATGTTCAAAATATGTTGTATAACTAGCAAAAATAAAAGTGAGTTCAATTTTTTGTTTTTGTGTAAAAATCCTATTGTTGATGTTGACTGTCAATTAGAGTAAGCAATGCCCAACTACATTGGCTCAGCATACTTTGGGTGTGGAACACCCAACCATAAGGAGGATTATGATCAAAATGTTATAAAAGGGAAATAAAGACCGAAGGATTGTTTCTGTCTTCCTCAGAGGAGCTCTACTCTTGGCTTTCACTTTGGATGTTATCTCCTGGCTTCTGCTGCAGACCCTTTAGCCTTTCAGCCTACTGATATGGACTTGCATGGGACACTATACAGAACTCCAGGCCTTCCACTGGATCCTTGGGATCCCTAGTGCACAGAAAGACCTTTACACTCTTTCCACCTGACTCTGTGGGCGGCCGGGCCATCGTGAGCCAATCTGTAAATTATATATTTGCATATCTTGCAGTAAATGTTTCTCAGGTAAACACTGACCGATACACCCATCCAGTAACAACTAGAACCTTAGACAATGGGGAGAACATTATGCTGGAGCTGGAGGAAGATCAACACCTGGGAAGGAGCTGAGGCAGTGATGTCTCCCTGCCTTTCTGAAACAGATGCCATTAGGACCATCCACCACACAGGGTGCAGAGACCATGGAGGGGCACGTTTCTAATCCCAGTACTTAGGCCGAGGCAGGAGGTTATCCGTGAGTTCAAGCCTAACCTGGGTTACACAGCCAGAGACACAAATCTCAAAAACAAATCTACCAAATGAAAAGCACCATGTATTTGGAAGCCAAATCATGTCAGGCTCCAAGACTTACTGTAATTTCCAGGCTAACTGGCTCTTCATACCTGTGTTCTTCAACTTTGTATCCTGGTTTAATAGTCCTTGTCCGCAATGGTTTTCTTCTTACACTAAGCTACGGACCTAATATTTGTAAGCTGTGATGAGTTTCTAGAGATTATGGGGATTTGCAAATTCCAGGGATATTCCAGATAGAAAATGACATAAGAAAGCCACAAGGCCTCACACGATGCTAGGCAAGTGCTCTACCACCAGCCTCAGTCTTCTAAAGTTTCAGATGCTGATAACACTACCCCTAGAATTTGAAAGGGTAGTTTAGGGGAAAAGGGATACATAACATATATGGGAAACCTTAAGGGATTTAGCAAATTAATTACTACGTATATTTTCTTTGCACCATAGATAACATGAAGTGTCATTCTCCCCAAAGGATGTGGCCCCTCAGGGACAGCATGATTCTGCAGGTCTGCTGTTCGCTGACAGGCACAATGACTAGACTTCACCCAGTCCTACCTTAAAGCCAGTCGGGCACCAGTCCACAAACTGGATGGTGCGCTTGGTCTTGATGGTGGCGATGGCAGCATTGACATCTTTTGGAACCACATCTCCCCTATAGAGCATGCAGCAGGCCATGTACTTGCCACGGCGGGGATCACACTTGACCATCTGATTGGCTGGCTCGAAGCAGGCATTGGTGATCTCGGCCACTGACAGCTGCTCGTGGTAGGCCTTCTCGGCAGAGATGACAGGCGCATAGGTAGCCAGGGGGAAGTGGATGCGGGGGTACGGCACCAGGTTGGTCTGGAATTCTGTCAAGTCCACATTCAGGGCCCCATCGAAGCGCAGGGAGGCCGTGATGGAGGACACGATCTGCCCAATCAGACGATTCAGGTTGGTGTAGGTGGGGCGCTCGATGTCCAGGTTGCGCCGACAGATGTCATAGATGGCTTCGTTGTCAACCATGAAGGCACGGTCCGAGTGTTCCAGGGTAGTGTGCGTGGTCAAGATGGAGTTGTAGGGCTCCACGACAGCAGTGGACACCTGGGGGGCTGGATAAATGGCAAATTCCAGCTTGGACTTCTTGCCGTAGTCCACCGAGAGCCGCTCCATGAGCAGAGACGCGAACCCAGAGCCGGTGCCGCCTCCAAAGCTGTGGAAGATGAGGAAGCCCTGCAGGCCTGTGCACAGATCTGCCTGTGAGAAACCAGACAACATGAGCCAAGGCTTGCGGAGGCCACAATGCCAACCCCAACAGCCCAGGCTCACTTCTCTCTGCCTCTGCAAGGTGATGTGGACTCAAACATCCATAACTAACACATGTTACATGTGCAAGCAAAGAAAGCCAGACAGTGAAGATCTGTGGGAGCTCTGCAACAGGCACGACACAGCAAGACCTCTGCAGACTCAGTCGGGACTCCTCACTCAGTTGTCTAAGATCTGCCAGAGAGTCTGACCCCTTCATAGCCTAAGGCAGTGATGGCAAACCTTTCAGAGCTTTCAATGATAAACAGCCAGCTGGGCTGCGGCACGAGTGCCATAGGTTCGCTACCACTGGCCTAAGCCCTACCCTCCCATCTGGAGCCATATCCACATGATGCCGTCTCAGTGATCTTACCAGTTTGCGGATTCGGTCCAGGACCAGGTCCACGATCTCCTTGCCAATGGTGTAATGGCCTCTGGCGTAATTATTGGCTGCATCTTCCTTCCCTGTGATCAGCTGCTCTGGGTGGAAGAGCTGCCTGTAGGTCCCCGTGCGCACTTCATCTACAAAGAGACCATGTGAGCTGTGAGCCTTTCGGGGCTGCTTTACTCACCACAGGGGACACACTCAAAGGTGGTGCTACTCTACAAATGCACATGCTATTCATGCCTTGACTATTACAAACTGTCTCTGTGAGCTGGGCGTGGTGCTGCGGGCCTGTAATAGCAGCACTTGGGAGTCTGAGGCAGGAGGACCATGGAGAATTTGAGGCCAGCCTTGGCTACATACTGAGTTCAAGGCCAGCTTGAACAAGTGAGACCCTGTCCTCCCCCCAAAAAAGTCTCTGCAGAGCACAAATGCAATTGATGGCTCCAAGAACTCACAGTATTAATGCCAGCAGGATCATTTTGCACTGATGGAAAGAAAGCGCTCGCATACCCACACAGGTGATTCTACAGGCGGCTAGCTCTTTCTTACCTACAGCTACGTCAAAGAAAATAATTTAGAAGTCATGAGCCACACTCCTGTAATCCAAGTACTGTGGGCAGCTGAGGCAGCAGGATCACAGGACAAACCGAGCCTGAGTGATGTACCAAGTTAGCGAGATCCTGTCTCAAAAATTTTAAAAAGGGCTGGGGATGTAGCTCAGTGAAAGGCCCTGGGTTCAATCACCAGTGTTGTAACCAAACATAAAACCTAAAACTCCCTTGCAAACACCAGGTGAGTGTGACTGTGTGATTTTGCTGGGACAGGCTCATCACAACACCCAAATGGCTTGGGTCTTGCAGGCTATAAGGTGACATCTGTATCTCTTGAAGGATACTAAAAACTCTCTTCCCTCTCCCCCCTCCCTCTTTCCTCCCTGCCTCCCTCCTCCTCTTCCTCTCCCACCTTCTCCTTGTCACTCTGTTTCTCATGGGTAGTTCTGAATACACGGTCTTCACACTGAACTACATCACCAGTAGGTTTTATTTGTTTGTTTGTTTTGAGACAGGATTTCACTAAGTTGTTGGAAACCCCAAGCTGGGGTCAAATTTCACATCCTCCTGCCTCATCTTTTCCACCTCTTGTAATTACTTTGGGGTTCTAATCATGAGGAACCAAATAAATATTCTTAGTTTCATGTCTAAGAGCAGGTCCAGACTCGTGCACCAGCATGAGAACCTCCACAGCATTTAAGGAGGGAACCAAGGCCTGTGCTCACTGCACACAGGGTCTATACAGAAACCACCTGACCTGGGCAGGGCCAGCCAGAAGGACTCTCTCCATAGCCCATCCTCCTGCTGGCAAAGCAGCTTTTCCCTGTCGGTCAAGGTTTCCTGAGCCCCAGAGTCAAGAACCTTCAGTCACAAACCTTTCAGCTTCTCACCCCACAGTGTCATGAGCGCAGGCTTATAAATCCTGTGCTTCTTGCTGAGGGATTCAAGGAGACCACCACGTGGGGCTTTTGCAAGGTTCTCCCACCCTCCCTGGAAAGCCTCCATCCAGGGCCCGAGCACCTACCTACCACCGTGGGCTCCAGGTCCACAAACACTGCTCTGGGCACGTGCTTGCCAGCCCCAGTCTCGCTGAAGAACGTGTTGAAGGAGTCGTCCCCACCACCAGTGGTTTTGTCACTAGGCATCTGACCATCAGGCTGGATTCCATGTTCAAGGCAGTACAATTCCCAGCAGGCATTGCCGATCTGGACACCTGCCTGCCCCACGTGGATAGAGATACACTCCCTCTGGGAACCAGAACATCAATGTGAAACCCATTCGTCCTCAAAGCCATACAAACTATACAAAATGCAAATGAGACCTGTTGTCATAAATCAGCACTTACAAAATATTTGGTTTCCTGAGCCTCCAGTGATCATTTTATATCAGAACACCTGCCTATCCAACATGAGTACAGACATACTTGAACTAGGAACAGAAATACAGTCCTTCCTATTCCCAGCAATTCACATATTTAAAAATTACCTCTGCCTATATTCCTAGCACTCTGAGAGGCTGAGGGAGGAGGACTGCGATTTGTAGTCCAGCCTGGGAAACTTAGCGAGACCCAGTCGCAAAAGATAAAAGAAAGAAAGGGGCTTTGTATAAAGCCCTGGGTTCAATAACCAGTACAGAAAAAATATAAATCAAGCATAGTTGTTTCTTCCCAAGGACCAGATTTAATAATATTGTGTCCTAAGCAATGGCTTAGAAAATCAGACAAAATATGAAGTCAGGGTTTTCACAGACTGTGTGACAGGGAGTACAAGACAGTGATTCCTCAGAGCTGGGAAACAAAGTAAACCAAGGATCACCCCAGATAGCTCACGAGTTTCCAGGCTAGCACAGAGAGAGAAGAAAGGCAAACACAGCCCAGGGATCTCCCTCAATTGAGGAGAGAGGCTGGTGTTCAGGGAGGCCAATGCAGCTAGAAACCACAGGGCAGAGTGCACAAGACAGAGCTGCATGCACAGAGCTCTGCAAATCAGCAGAGTCCACCTGTGTCTACAGCTGAGTCCCACCAGCACATGCGGTGTGGGAGAGAGCTGCTGAGACCAGGGAGGGGCAGGCTGGGCACTGCTGGGGCTCACCTTGCACTGGGGACAGCTCATGTGTCCCTCAATCATGGTGGAAAGACCCTATGACTCTCAGAACCCCTCAGTAGTGGGACCAGATGAGACCTATACTAAAGGCTGCTCTGAAACCACATAAGAAAGCAGAAAAGCAAACCTCCAAAGGATCAAATTGGCTCCTGGCAAATTAATCACATGTCTAGAAGTGCCCAAAAATATTTAAAGGAATGCTGCCAAATGTATAACCCAGTAATGTAAAATTCATAATGTGTGGTATCCAATCTGAACCTCTCAGGTACTAAAAAGAAAGGAGGGCCAGGGATTTAGCTCAGTGGTTCTGGCACCTGCCTCACAAGCGCAAGGTCCCAAGTTCGATCCCCGGTACCAAAATAAATAAATAATAGAAAGAAGGAAAGAAAATATGACTATAATGAAGAAATTAGGCCATCAATAAAAACCCAGAAATGACATGGATGATACAACTAGTGAATTATGAAATTAAAATCATATACTTATATATTTAGTAAATTCAAGAGAAAAATATGAATGAGACATGTTTCATATTAAAAACACTTGGGCTTTGGTTGTATCTCAGTGGTAAAATATTTGAATAAACGAAAGAACTGATCATTAAAGAAAACATTGTGTGAAATGAAAAATTTATGAGTGTCATCAATAGCATATCATACACTGAAGAAGACTTGAGACTGATGAAAAAGTTCTGGAAATAGTGGTCATGGTTTATAGTTACTTTATGTCATTGAACTGTATACTTGAATATAAGTAGAATAGAAAATTCATGTCACGTGTGGTTTTTGTTTCAATTGCAGGGCTAGGCAGTGAACCTAGGTTATTCCACATCATAGGCTTTACTACTAAGCTATATTCCCAGGAGTTTTTTGTATTTTTAAAATTTATTTTGAGACAGGATTTGTCTCCTACCTCAGCCTTCTGGGTCAAAAGTTGGGGCAGCTGTGGTGGTACATGTCAGTTATCACAGATTCTCTGGAAGCCTAGCATAAAGAAGGCTGATAATGTAGCTCAGGGCAAAGGCCCTGGGTTTACTTCCTAATACCACACAAAAAACAAGGCAGTGGGTTTAGAGCAATGGTAGAGCACTTTGTTAGTATGCACAAGGCCCTAGGTTCAATCATAGCAAAAAAAATTTATTTTGAGGAGCTTGAGCCTATGCTATGTCAGTAAGAGAAGCCTCAAAACAAATTTTTACAGAGGTAGAATTCCAAGGTTAATCTGGGTTGTTATAGAATTATACCTTTTTTTCCCATTTATTTATTATTTAAGGGGGACTGGGGATCTAGCTCAGTGATTTCACTGCCTGCCTTGCAAGCGCAAGGTCCCAAGTTCAATCCCTAGTACCAAAAAAAAGATATTAGTTATTCATTATTTATTGCAGTGCTAAGAACTAAACCCAGGGCCTCACCTATGCTAGGTAAGTAAGTGCTCTACCACTAAGGTACCTCCCCTCCTTTTAAAAAATTTATTAGACAGGCCAGGGATTTAGCTCAGTGGCACTGCACCTGCCTCCCAAGCACAAAGTCTTGAATTCAATCCCCGGTACCCCCCCAAAAAAGATTATTAGAAAAAATAAAATAAAAAAATTTATTAGTATATGCTCGTGATACATAATGAATATATTTATCCTGGGGAATTGGAACATAAACATATAGCATGTTGATCCTTTTCCCTTCCCCTTCTCTTCTTCCATCTCCCCCAATTCCCATGCCTATGTTCACAAATTCTAGCTCACTGTTTCCTATTATCTTTCTTTTATTTTGCTCTTTATTTATGCTTTGGGAATCATAGACTTTTTGTAAAGTTTGAAAGCCACTGACTTTATAAGTTTTCGTTTGAAGAGAAAATTGAGGCTGAAATGATTGGCTGTTCACTCAGCTAACTGGACACAAGTGAATTGGAAGCTGGTCATGGTAGTATATCCCTGTAATCCCAGCACTCTGGGAGGCTGAGGCAGGAAGATCCAAAATTCAAGCCTAGTGTGCACAACTCAGAGAGACCATCTGTCCAAATAAAAAATGGGCGGGTAATGCAGTAATGCAGATCAGTAGGAGAAGGGCCTGGGTTCAATCCCTACTAGGAAAGAGAGAGAGAGAGAGAGAGGGAAGGAGAGAGAGAGAGGCACAGGGAGAGAGGCAGAGAGACAGACAGAGAGAGAGAGAGGGAACCCCATGTAAATTCCCATGAAACAATGTTTTTGGCCTCTCTCCACATAAGACTGGTTTGTTTTGTTTTGTTTTGTTTTTGGTACTGGGGGTCAAACTCAGGTCCTTGCGCTTGCACAGCAGGTGGCGAAACCACTGAGATAAATCTCTGGCCCTACATAAGACTGTTTTTATACAACTTTTATGAGATGTACAAAATGACAGGCATGTTAGATTGTTCCTATTAGTGTGTAGACTATTAATTTATTGATTCAACAATTACCTAGCCATTATCTATGAGCTGAGGATATAAAAAAGGAACAAAGTAAAGCAGAAGCCTACCCTCAGGGGGAGAACAGTTTTTATTTATTGGTTATGGAAAGGAATCTGAAAATATCTATGAGATTATCACATTCATTTCTAGAATCCTACATACAGCTACATCCACTCACAGATTGCTAGCTGCAGGTATCCATGTAAAGGACCAGACACCACTAATGAATTTTGGTGAAACAAGACAGGGTGAATAACCCAGGGTAAGGTGCAGGGACCCACAGGAATACTATGAAGCTGCAAATAATGCAGATTTTTATGCGCATAAGAAGGCTACCAGACTCTCTCTCTTTTTTTTTTTTTTTTT
>NW_004624945.1:639204-676514 GCF_000247695.1 Heterocephalus glaber | reverse complement strand
CTCTCTCTCTTTTTGAAACAGGGTCTTGCTTTGTAGTACAGACTGGCCTCGAACTCGAGGCAATCTTCCTGCTTCAGCCTCCCATGTGCTGGGATTATAGTTGCGCGCCACCACATCTGGCTCCTCTTACTTTCTCCTCTCTCCCTCCTTTCTTTTCCTTCTTCTCTGCCTCCCTTCCCCTCCTTCCCTCCTCCTTTTCTTCAAGAGGGTCTCACTATGTTTTCAGCTGGCCCCTAATACCTGGCCCAAGCTACCTTCCAGCACCAGCCCCTGAGCAGGTGGCCCAGGAAGCCCTGCAGGACTTTTTCTACAGTGGAAAGCAAGATCCAAGAGTGTATAATGTGAGCTATCTTTGGGGGAAAAAAAAGGACAGAGAGAATAAACATACCTATTACCTTTCAATTGGTCTTCTTTCAAAAAATTAGAAGTATAAAATAAGAGCAACAACAAAATACTGTAATGCACCTAAAGGAAGCCGTTACATTTCCCAATATGCACCATCTTCCACTATCCTTATATCAAGACCCACGGCCACATCACTGCCCCGACCCACGCTGGGTCCCCACATCCTGCCGCCCCTGCCCACCATCCCATGCCCTTTGCATGTCTCACCATGACGGTTCTGGCGGGACCACGAGGCTCTCCCTCTTCTCTTGCCCTCCCAGTGCGCACAACTGTCCGATACCACGCAATATACCGCGTCCTGATTGGCTCATCATCCACGTGACTGCCATTGGCTCTAACAGCTTGAGGACAGGCCCCACGCCAAAACCCCAATCGTGATTGCCCACTTCCACTGGTGACATGACTCCTTCTGATTGGTTGTCATTTTGGCGGGAAGAAGTGACCCAGAAGGAACTTTCTAGATGGTGCTGACTGCAACAAGTGGGGCTTGGCCTCTAGAATTCCCGCTGATCAGCTGCACAAGAATGGCCATGGGACCAAGAAGGAGCCACATTATAGTTTTTTATGCTACGTGAATGCTCTATGTGCTCAATCTCACTACTGAGCTTTAGAGGTTGTAGGGTGTTATGAGGGTCACTATGAAAGGATGTTTGGAACTTTCGCACATGCAACGATATGCAAGGGTTCTAGGCAATCCTTTATGGTGCTGATGTTTGCATAGCCAGCTGCTAAGATTTTAAGCTCCTAGGTAACCTGACTCGTGCATGATTGTGAGGTGTGGACCACTCGATACAGTTCCAGAGGCGGGACTGACAAACAGCAGGGAACAAGTTTAATTCTGCCTTCCCGGAGACTTTGAGACTTTTTTTTTTTTTGAGACAGGGTCTCTCCTTGTAGTTGAGGCTGGGTGTAGTTGAGGCTGGTCTTGAACTCACTATGTAGCCCAGGCTGGCCTTGAACACAAGGCGATCCTCCTGCCTCAGCCTCCCAATTGCTGGGATTACAGACCTGGGGCACTACATCCGGCTGAGACTTCTGAGTGGGAGCTCCTGAAGGAAGACTCTCAAGATGTTTCCTGGCAGCAGAGAGGGCTGGATGGAGTGGGCAGAGCAGGAGAGGACTGAGAGCTGGAAGGTTCCACAGGGTACACGGACCATGGTGAAGACCGTGATGCTGGAGGGGCTCGGTGGGGCTGGAGTGACTGTGGCCAGACCAAGGAGTTTGGCTTTTCTTGGGGGGAAGAGGGGGATGCAGGAGACCCCATACATGGATGGCTGTTGCAGGAGGCCAACCAGTTACCTATTACCCACACATACCTCAATGAAAGGACAGGTAGGGTTTCCAAGGTTCCTGGGAAGGGGGCTGATGCCCTGGGTTCACTCCCCCAGACCCATAGGATCTGCCTCCCCCACGCCCACATTATTGCTGCAGATCTATGGGAGACTCTATTTTTGTCCTTACAGCATGCAAAACTCTTCCATCCTCAGGGTCCTGGCTGAGCCAGAGAATTAACAAATGAATCATCAAGGGTAAAGCACACAAGTTTGTTTAATACAAGTTTTACCTGGCATAGAAGCCCTCATAAAGAAATGAAGGGTTAAAGAAGGTAGAGTCCATTACTTATGCAGTAATCTCCTTCTATCCAAGGTTTCACTTTCCATGGTTTAAGTTACTTCTAGTCAACTGTGGTCTGAAAATGTTACATAAAAAATTCCAGTTTGGCATAGTGGTTCATGCTTTAATCCCAGTACTCAGGAGGCTGAGGCAAGAGGATCACCATGAGTTTGAGGACAGGCTGGGCTACACAGTGAGTTCAAAGCCAGCCTTATCTACACAGTGAGACCCTTTCTCAAAAAATAACACAAAACAGTGGTTCTGCCACCTGCCTTGCAAGCACAAGGTCCCAAGTTTGATCCCTAGTACCAAAAAAATAACAAATAAATAAAACAAAACAATTCCAAAGAAGAGCAAATCTAAGTATATTGGCCATTATCTCATTAAAGTAGTTTTTGGTCATGAGAATAGTTCAGTCCAGCTAAGTACTTGATTCTAATTGTAGGAGGTGATGTTACAGGCAGACTTCCATCTAAGGTTAGCCTCTATGTGGTGTGAAAAAAACAAGTATTTAATGAGAGATATTTTAATGGCAATAAAAGAAAAACAAAGATTAATGGCGAAAGCCAATATAAATCCAATTTTTAGTATAAATTATCACCAAGTGAGAAGGTTTAGACTTGAAGGGTTTTTTTTTTTTTGGTACTGGGGATCAAACCTTGTGCTTGCCAGGCAGGCACAGTGCCACTGAGCTAAATCCTCGCCCAAGATTTGAAGCATTTTTGAAGCAGGATGTGACAATGTTGATAAATTTCCTAGTTTGTAGTTTGAATGTTTCTGGTGATGTCATTGGTAAACTTTTCAAGTGGTTTATATAATAATGGGCCTTAAGTATGTTCATGTATGACCTGTTATGATTTCTCTGAAGTTTGTGTGAATTTGTCGAGCTTTAGCTTGTGAAAATTCAGGAAAATGGAAGTCTTAATTTTGTTTTTTGTTTTGGCTGAGATGGGTTCTTGTCATGCTGCCCAAGCTGGTCTACAACTCCTGGGCTTAAATGATCCTTTTCCTATACCTCCTAAACAGGGATGCATCATAGCGCCAGGCTGGGCTGATGGGCCCAGGATTTAGCTCAGTGGTTCCAGCACCTGCCTTGCAAGTGCAAAGTCCACAGTTTGATCCCTGGTACCAAAAAAAAAGTATATACACTGAGTTGCACATCATCATAATCAATTTTAGAACAGTTTCGCCATCTCCAAACAAAACCTGTATCATTGGCTGCCAATCCCTAATTGATCACTAGGCCACTTATAACCTGCTTTCCGCCCCTCTAGATTTGCCTATTCTGGATATTTCATATAAAAGGAATCATAGGGCTGGGGATTTAGCTCAGTGTTTTCGCCGCCTGCTGCGCAAGCATAAGGACCCTAATTCGATCCCCGGTACCAAAAAAAATAAAATAAAATAAAAAATAAAAAGAATCATAAAATATGTAGCCTTGTACTGGTTCTATTCATATAATATTCTTTCTTTCTTTTTTGTTTGTTTTTGTTTTTTTGGTACCAGAGATCAAACTTGGGAACTTACGCTTTTGAGGCAGGTGGCAGAACCATTGAGCTAAATGCCCAGGCCGATTTTTTTTTTTTTTTTTTTGAGACAAGGTCTTTTCATGTAGTTCAGTTTGATCTTGAACTCACTATGTACCCCAGGCTGGCCTTGAACTTGCAGTAATCCTCCTGCCTCAGCCTCCCCAGTCCTGGGACTATGGGTGTGCACCACCATGCCCGGCATCATGTATTATATTTTCAGGGTTTATTTTATTTTATTTTTATTATTTTTTATTTTTTTGGTGCTGGGGATCGAACTTGGGACCTTGCGCTTGCAAGGCAGGTGCCAGAACCACTGAGCTAAATCCCCAGCCCCATTTTCAGGGGTTTTTTTTGTTTTGTTTTGGTAACGAGGATCAAACTCAGGACCTTGCGCTTTCGAGGCAGGTGGCAGCACCACTGAGCTAAATCCCTGGCCCAGTATTATATTTTCAAATTTGATCCATGTATCAGTACTTTTCCTTTTAAAAAACAGCAATAGCAATAGCAGGTGTAGTGGCGCATCCCTGTAAGCCCAGCACTCTGGAGGCTGAGGCAGGAGATTGCCATGAGTTCGAGGCCAGCCTAAATTAGAGTGTGACTCTATCTCAAAAAAAAAATTAGAAAAATAAAAAATAAAAAAATAAAAAACCAGCATTATTGGGATATAATTTATATACTCAAAATTTTCTCATTTACAGTTCTATGTACGTCAGTTATTTTTAGTATATTCATAGTTGTACAACTACCACCATAATCAATATTAGGACATTTTATTGTCCTATATTTCATCCCTTTTATTGTTGAGTAATATTCCATTGTTTGGATATACCACATTGTACTTATCCACTAGTGAGCATCTACTTTTAGGCTATTATGAGTAATGCTGCTATGAACATTTGTGTACATCCTTTAAGGTAGATATATGGTTTCATTTCTCTTTACTATATATCTAGGGATGAAAGTACTGGGTAATATGATAAATCTGTGATTAACTTTTTTTTTTGGTACTGGGGATCAAACTCAGGTCCTTGCGCTTGTGAGGCAGGCACCAGAACCACTGAGCTAAATCCCCAGCCCCTGTGATTTAACTTTTTGAGATTGTACTAGACAAACCACATGATATTTTTATTTTGATGTTCTTGCTTAACATTAATCATGTGTATTTTCATGAATTGTTCAATGTTCTTTGAGTATGTGACTTTTATTTTTTTAAATTTTTTTAATTTTTGGTACCGGGGATCGAACTCGGGTCCTTGTGCTTGCGAGGCAGGCGGCGGAACCACTGAGCTAAATCCCTGGCCCGAGTATGTGACTTTTAATACTGGCAGAATTCAGACTGGGGCCGGGGATGTAGCTCAGTGGCATTGCACCTGCGTGGCATGCGAAAGGTCCTAAGTTTCCTTGATACGGGGAAAAAAAGAATTCACATGGGACATGGTGGTGCACCTCTGAAATCCCAGCGCTTGGGAGCCTGAGCTAGGAGGATCACTGCAAGTTTGAGGTCAGCTTGTGCTACATAATGAGTTCTAGGCCAGCATGAACTACATAGCAATACCCTATCTCCAAACAAAACGAAACAAAACAAATAAGCAAAAACTACTGGCAGAATTCAGTCTTGGTTTTTGAACATTTAAATTACTTCCAGTTCTCATTGCTATAAACAGCATTTCAGGGCACATTTTCAGGCATCCGTCTTTTCACGAATCTCTGCTTATTTCTTTAGAGCAGATTAATCAAAGGATTGGATCAAAGGGCACAGGTAGTTTTAAGGCTCAGTGCATAACAATAAATTGCCTTCCAAAGAGAGTTGTGACAGTTTTCATCCTTGCAGGAAGAGTTTGAGGATGCCAGGTGTACAACTCCTTATATTTTGTCTATGAAGATCACCAGACCATGAACCTCAGGAGGGAGACGTCTTTGACCCTGCATCCAGCTCATTGTGTAGGATTTGTATTATGTGAGTAAGTGGTGGCAAGTAAAGGTCTAGATCATTGCAGGGGCTGTGAGGCAGAGAGGAAGACACATGTGCCATGAGTTAGATGGCCCCATGTGGTAGCTGAAACTTACTGGAGGAAATAAGGAAGCCACAGTCCAAAGTCATTTAGGTGCAGGTGTGGGTGGGTACTGTCTGAAGACCAGCAGCAACTCCTTTATACTCCACTCTGTGAGCACGCTTCTTTATGCACAGGCCTGGAAGAATTACCTTCACTGAGCTAGCAAGGTCATCAAACTCTCTGTTTACCTCAATATCCTAAGGAAAAACCAATTACAAGGCAGTGTGTGAATACTTTCTGAGAAGTTGATTATTTTTACTTGCACACACAATCTTGAAGCCCCTTTGGGCAGTTTCCCTCCTGGGCATGACAATCTCATACTACCTAAACTATTAGAATAGAGAAGAAACAGAAGTTAAAGGAGAGCTTTTAGGGGATGCTCTATTTCTTGATTTGGGGGCTCGTTACATAGGTATATGCTATTTACAATCTAACCTTAATCTATGTGCACTTTTTAGCATAGTAATTAAATTAATAAAAAATTTAAAACAAAGGGGTTTGGAGAAGAGAAATAGAACTGATTGACTCTCTGAAAGCCCTTTCTAATATCTCATCCTATTTTTCAAGTAATTTAATTATTATTATTTGAGATGGGGATCTCATTATGCAGCCCATGCTGGCCTTGAACTCCTGGACTCAAGTAATCCTCCTGCTTCAGCTACCTGAGTAGGTGGGACTACAGGTGTGCACCACCATGCCTTGCTGTCATCCTGTTTTCATAATGCCCCTGGGAGGTGTTTGTCAGACCCGTTTCCCATATAGACAAGGCTGAACCCTATGAAGTGTTTTACTTGAACTATAAGTATTCATAGGCATATGCTTCAAAAGCTAAGGACAGCATCTGGACTAGTCAGCTCAGACTAATGATTAACATTTAAGGGATAGAAAGTAGAACATTAGATCCAGGATACAAGTGGTGATTCTCTGGTTCAGAATCTTGTGCAGTATCCCACATTAATGGACCCAGGATTTGGTCTCAGGTCAGAAGTGACTCCAAAGCCCCAGGTATTTCCATTATACTAGAGGCCTTGGCTAATGACCATACATTGTACTAAATAAGCATGTACTTTTTGTTTTGTTTTTGAGGCAGGGTCTTGCTTTGTAGCCCAGGCTAGCCTTGAACTCACTGCAATCCTCCTGCCTCAGCCTCCCAAGTGCTGGGATTACAGGTGTGCACCACCACACCCCACATACCACCCCCCTCTTTAGAACAACAGCATCCAGTGCTGACAAGCATTTTCAAAGCAGAAGAGATATGGTCAAGGCATGCTACTTGCTGGCTTTACCATTAGCTATTTCAAAATCTGAAAGACGTGGGATACATCTCTAGAAAGCCTATGACTCAAGTCTGGGTTGAAATAAGTCAAAATTTAGCTTGACTTTTCTTTTAATAATAAATATTTTTGGTGTTTGGGGTTGTAGCTTAGTGATAGAGTGCTTGCCTACATGGGTGAAGCCCTGTGTTATATCCTAAGCACCACACACATACAAAAAATTCTAATTTTTTTTTTTTTTGGTACCGGGATCGAACTCGGGTCCTTGCGCTTGCGCAGCAGGCGGCAAAACCACTGAGCTAAATCCCTGGGCCAAAACTTCTAATTTTTAAGAATTTTAAATTTTAAATTTTAAAATTCTCTCAGCTCAGTGTGGTGATGCATGCCTGTAATCTCAGTACTTGGGAGGCTGAGGCAGGAGGATTGCCTCAAGTTCAAGTCCAACCTGGGCTACACAGTGAGTTTAAGACTGATCTGAACTACATAGCAAGACCCTATCTCAAAAAACAAAACAAAAATTATCTCCTTAGTGATTAATTGCCTTAGAAAAGAGTGACTTTTTCTATATTAAAAAGGCAACATTGAATGAAAAGGAGTCCTAACCTCCCTCACAGTCACACACATGAATCTCCCAGAGTCAGAATCTACCTTCAGGCAGTAAAGGTCAGGGCATGGAGCAGGAGGGGAAGGCAGCTTGCAAGTGCTGAACCCGAAGATCCAAACATAAGTGGACAGAGAGCATCAAGCCCTTAACCTCCACCTCTTCTCCTTCAACCAATTAAGGGCCCACGCAGGGACCCAAGGTGAGAGAGACCATAACGAAGCCGCCAACCTAGAGTGGAAGCAGAGCTGAAGCTTTCTCACAATCTACATTCAGGCCTGGGTTGGAACTCTGACCCTGCCACATGGTATACCTGGGCAGGACACTTTATTTCTCCAATCCCCAATCTGCCTCTCAAATGGAGATGATAGTAGCTCACAGGGCTGTTGGAGGATCAGAGATAAGGCTTATAAAAAGCTCTTACGGAGAAATCCAGCAGTTCTAAGGCAGATGCTGGATTGTCCCGGACAGACTTGAGGAGACCAAAGCAGCCTTCACTCTGCATGGGATTCCTGGATACCTAAGAATGACACATACACAGAGAACTGAGAGAAGCCAAGGCCAGGTAAGTTGGAGAACAACTTTCAAGGGAAGATGGACTCCTCATCTCTGAGGACATGACTAGGTCAGCCTCACTACCTCAGCTGAGCAAGTGGCTTCACAGGACAGAGGATCCTGGGTGAGGCTACTGGGTTGAGGAAGAGAGGAAGGGAGTGGGTACTGACTGGGCACCCACCCTATTCTTGACTCAGTGCTAAGTACCAGATACAGACACAGAACATACCTGGCCCTAAAGAATTTAACCACTAGAGGGAAGGAAAAAGAAGGAAACATCAAACTCAAACTCACTGTAATAAATTCAATGAAAGTGTGCACCAACCCCAGCTTGGAGGAAAGGTTGGACAGTAAAACCCCCGAACTAAGCTTTATAGGTGAGGATGGCAGAGTTGACCATTTCAGCAAGAGCAACAGGAGCAAAAGCAGAGGTGGAAAACAGTAAACTGAGTGTGTGTGTGTGTGTGTGTGTGTGTGTGTGAATTCCTAGAATTCTGAGTGAGAGTGATGAGCTTGGAAGAGGGGAGGTTGGCTAAGCCCAGATCCCCCATCATGTGCTATGAGTAATGAACTATGAAGCTTGGGTTTATGAGAAGTGACAGGTTTAAAGCAGGAATGCCAGGGGCACATTTCCAGTTTAGAAAGACCGTCAGGTGGCAGCTGGGAAGGAAGGACTAGGGCTGGGGAAACTAGGAAGTCAACAAATCCTGGAAGACAGACAGTGAGAAAAAAGAGAAATCAGCAGCCTAAGCGGTCGGTAGCAGGTGAGAGACCTCGGAGGGAAGATATGGGGAAGGGAAAGATGGATTAGGCTTCTGACTTGGTTCTCCCCACTGAGAGGCAGCTCTCAGAAGGAGGTAATATATAAATAAATAAATAAATAAATAAATAAATGTTGGAAAATTTAATTTAAAAATAAGAAAAAAATTTTTAAAGGAGGAGATGGTGCATTTAAGTTGGACTGTCAGAGTTCCTTGTGATTTGGGGACCATCCAGCAGATGGCTCAAAATGTGAATCCAAGCTTGAGAGAGGTCTGGGTTCCTGCAGTGGGGGTGGAGGGTAATGAGAGAAGCACTGGGGATGCTGGGGTTGGGAAGCTGAGGGTCAGGCAGAGCCAGATGCCAACCCCACCCAGGCATGTGTTGTTGGTGCAGCAGTCCTCCGGCACCTCCTCCACCCTTGCCTGGCTTCCTCCCTTCTCCGTGGCCTGCTCTCAGCCCTGCCTGCTCAGTCTCCCTCTGTTCCACAATTCTAAGGAAAGTATTTAGTGCTGGTACACAGGCCTCAGTAGGTCTGGTCAGTGGCCATCCACTATGCCTGGGCTGACTCTGAGTTCCACCAAGGCCAGAGGAAAAAGCAGGGGAGAAGACAAAGGCAACACTAGAGGTGCTCTGGCCCCTTCAGCAGAACATCACCCTCACAGGAGGAGAAGGAAGGACAGCAAGGAGTTGTGGGGCAGCTACTGACTGGGAGGGAAAGGTAGAGAAAGGAGGAGTCTGGAGCTGGGTATGGGCTAGGCCAGAGTGAAGGGCAAGTGGAGGAAGGGGTCACAAGAGGAAGCTGGGAAGCCCCTCCCAGAGACTCCCATCAGGGTTGTGGGACCTGTGTGCACTGCTGCCCATCCACTGGCCCTGAGGTGGGGGACAAACCTATGTAGACAGGCATAGGGCAGTTATGTGCTGGGACCTCCCCCACCAGCTCAACACTCACCACAAGAATCCTCAGTGTCTGGTTGACCCGGAGCCCCAGTCCCAGGCTCAGTGCTCCCGCTGCAGAGATGCGGTTGTTGCTGCAACACAAAAGACATGCATCATACTGAAATACAGAATCAATCCAGGTGTCAAAAACAGATGAAAATGTGGCATACATATACAATGGAGTAGTATCCAACCATAAAGAAGGATAAAATCCTGTCATTTACATGGAGGATGTTATGTTAAGTGAAATAAGCCAAGCACAGAAAGACAAGACAAGCATATTTTGGGGATGGAGTATAGCTCAGTGGTAGAGGGCTTGCCTAGCATGCACAAAGCCCGAGTTTAATCCCTACCCAATACCCCCCAAACAAAATCACTGCATATTCTCTCTCATATGTGAAAATGAAAGCTAAAAAGAACAGCAACAATAAAACTAAAACTAGAATAGTGATTACTAGAGACTGGAAAGGGAATGGGGAGAGGAAAGCTAGAAAAAGGTTGAATTTGATTAGTGCATGTTGCATGAAGAAGATATCACACCAAACCCCACTAACATATACAATTAATTTGTATTAATTTAAAAAAGACGTATGCATCTTGCAGCCTTTCAAACATTTGTTCAGGGCTGATTGCCCCCAAGGTCCTTGCTGCAGCTGCTGTTTCATCCTACAAATTGAATTTCACATACCATCTTTCTACTCATGCCTATATGTAAAAGATAGATACAGGAGATCACCCAGTGAACACACCTAGAGTGTGCCTCACCCTGGTGAGGCCCAGCTGCTACTCCCTGGCCCTTTAAAACTCAGCAGGTGCTCCCACATGCTCTCCCCAGATGGCACCTCATGGCTATCACCATGACAACATCTGTTCTAGAAAAATCACTCAGCTCCCTGTCTACATCCTTTCTTCCTCCTCCTCCTTCTGTTGGACCCAAACCTCAGGCCTCAGCTCTGGGCCACTTTGCCTCCAGAGCCAGTCCCATTTCTCTCTGACTTCTTACACCCAGCTTATCATCTCTTAAGGCTATCTCTAGCCTTGGCTATTCCCATGGGGAGGAAAGGTGGGCTGGACTGAATGGGGTCTCCCAGCCTACAGGGACAGCCCCCTGGGGAGGGCTCAGCTATAGCAATCCATTATCTACCTGGTCCAGACCTCTTTTCTTTTCAGTGTTTGCCCCTACCCTATTACCTACTAAGGTCCAAGTCCCTGCCTGGCCTGGAGAAGCACCCCACACAGAGCAGGCTCCCAGCAGCCTGAGAAAAATGAAAGGTCACATGGGGTACCCCTTCTGTACCAGGCCCCATGAAGATGCTTTATACACATCTATGATCCCCAGCCACCTACCTGCACCATAGGAATGATAAATTTCAACATATAAGTGATGATCTTTTTTTTCCCCCTGGTACTGGGGATTGAACCCAGGACCTCTTCTGCACTGAGCTACAGCCCCAGCCCATTTTTATTTATTTATTTATTTATTTATTTATTTATTTATTTATTTATTTATTGTACCAGGGATCAAACTCAGGACCTTGCACTTGTGAAGGGAAGAGAAACATTATTCTTTTTTTTTTTTTTTTTTTTTTTTTTTGCGGTACCAGGGATTGAACTCAGGACCTCATGCTTGTGAGGTGAGTGCAGTGCCACTGAGCTGAATCCCCAGCCCCCATTTTAAAATCTTGAGATAGGGTCTCACCTCCAGAGTGCTGGGATTACAGGTGTAAACCACCATGCCTGGCCATAAGTGATAATTTTACGTGAGAAGGATGGAGCTGAGTGCTCTGGATGTTGCTCAAGCCCCATCTGGGGAAATTGTGGTAGGTCCAGAAATCAAATGGAATAGCAGTAAGATTGTGGTACCCTTGTCTCTGGGCAGGGCAGCCCTGTGCTTCACCTCATGTTGAGTTCCTCCAACACATTGTTGGCCTTCAGGGCCTCAGCCACAGCCAAGGCTCCAAGGTCTCCAAAACCATTGTAAGAGATGTCCAGGACTTTCAGGAAGATGTTTGCCTAGAGGAAAAAGAATGAAGCCATGGGACCACATCTGATGGTGGAGAAAGCCAGGAGCCACAGCCTCAGAGCCCAACAGAGTCCATCAGAGGAAGATGGATTTGGGTGTGAATGATCTCAGAAACCAGGCAGCAGCAGGCCACAAACACAGTGATCAAATCCACAGCCATGTGGGAGTTTCTCAAGGATAAGGGACCTTGAGACACAGTGCAGCCCTAGGGGCCAGGGGCCAGAGAAGGCTGCTGGATGCAACCTTTCTCAGGAACTGTGATGGGGAGAAGGGTGCAGGCTCTGACAAGACTCAACCTGACTGCCACCTCATGAGGCAGGACCCTCATGTCAGTCCCTGTTTAAGTGGACAAGGTAGTAGCTGTTTTCCCTTAGGGGGACCACACAAAGTCAGCTGGGATTGGAGACGTTGAAGATGCTGGTGACACTTTGGTAGGCCCTGAGTTGCCTGTTCCTAAAATTATGATTCATAACATGCAAGGGAGCAGGTTGAATGTTTGAGAAGGTGTGCTGGCACCCAGGGGTGAAGGGTGTCATCTCAGGACAGCAGGTGTGTGTATGTCAACAGTAAGCACACCAGAAGCATAGATGTCTCTGCCAGATGATTGTCTGTGATGTCTGGAAAAGGTGCTTGACATTTAGCTGTGGACCCTTCAGTAAATGACATGAGGGTGTACCTAGTGGACCTAGTTATTAAATGAGGCCAAGAAAATAAAAGTAACCTAAAGAAATATCCTTTAATCTCTGCTTAAAAGATCCAAGGTTCATTTCTGAAGAATGGCAAAGACAAGAAGCTGGCACCCAGAGGACCTGCCCCAGGGGCTGACTTGGTAGGGGTCTCATACCTCCAATCCCCTGGCAAATGCTACAGCTCCTGGGCCTCTGAGGTGATTCCAGCTCATGTTAAGTTCTGTGAGTCCTGGGTTTTCTGCCAGTGCTGGTCCAAGGGTTTCTCCTTCAAGACACCAAGAGAGACCTTCTTACTCTGTTCATTCCTTCAAAGATGGATACTGGTGTTACTGTGCCAGAGTCTCTGCTGGGCAGGAGGATCACAGGGATGAATTTAACATGAGCCTGCTCTGCCCTCAAGAAACTCATATTTAATGGGGAAGATGCAAATACAAATTATGGGATATGAGTTATTATAAACTACAAACAGGGAGGGGTAGGAACAGAGTGGTGGCCTTAGTGCGGTCAGGGAAGCAAGGACAGAGATAACTTTGAACTAAGAAATCCATCATTCATGTTCATATACATATGGACAGTAGACACAGGAAAGAAAAGATGTGCAGACATGTGTGGAAACACACTCAGGTCTGGAGAAGGAGGAAACAGGAGCAATGAGATAGGGCACTTCTTGAGAGAGGGCAAGAAGCCTTGAATGCTAAGCCAAAGGAGCTCAGGCACTGCCCTATAGGAGACTGAAGAATCAGGGAAGGCTTTATGCACTTTTTTTTTTGGTACCGGGGATCGAACTCGGATCCTTGTGCTTTTGAGGCAGGTGGTGGAATCACTGAGCTAAATCCTGGGCCCCAGGGAAGGCTTTAGAAGTGACAAGCTGGGATTAGTATTTCAGCAAGATTTCTAGTGGCTGGAAGACATTGGCAGAGACAGTAGCTGGTTGACTCAGTGAAGGGCTTATGCTATAGTTTAGGTCAGAGGTGAAAAGACTGACACAGCTATGGTGGAGAGGAGGCAAGGGTAGCAAGAAAGGAAGGGGGTGGTGTGGGAATCCCTGCGATATATTTAGCATGGAAAATGGGGAAGAATCCCACTCCCAAGCCTTCTCCCCATTCTGTCACTTCTGGACCAGCCTGACCTTCCACTTCTCCAGAGCTCCAGCATTAACATGCCTTCCAGCTGACCCTACACTTTGGAACTTGGAACTCGATTCTTCACCTGGCTAACAGCTCCTTGTCCTTCTAATCTGGGTTCTCAGATCAGGAAGCCTTGCCTGCTTGGTCAATGCCCCTTCTAAATTCTAGCCATTAGGTCTCTCTCTGCCTGGCTGGTCTCTGCCACCAGACTAGGAGTCTCCCAAAGATTGGATTTGAACTCTCTCCAAGATCCTAACACCTAGAACAAGTCTAGTAAGGCTGGTCTGGAGAAATACACAGAAGAAAAATGAATGGACTAACTGATCAGAGCGCTCAGCCTGCCTACTCCCCTGGCTAGCACACGCTGCAGCAGACACATCTAGCACCTCGGAGAGTTCCCTGCGTAGCCCTGAAGATTTCTGGCACTGCCTCTCTCAGACCCCGACTCAGTACACAGTGCTGGATTTGATGTCCCCCAGGTTGTCAGATAGGTACTTCCTCCTTCTCAGACATTTCTGGGACTAAAAAGGGAGGGAATGGTTCCCCACTTCCTGGATCATCTCTTTTGTTTGCTGAATAGCTGGAAGGTGAGGAAGTTTTCTTTGACGTGTCTCTAACTGCCAATCCTTGGTCTCTGACTCCCGCTGTTATCCTGTAAGCTAGGCGCTACTAGTGGGATTGGTCAGGTGAGAGGTCTAAGACCCGAAATCCTTTACCCCTCAAGGGAGTCACACACCCTCCGGACCCACTTAGAGAAACAAAATGGCCTGGTTGAATCTGTCCTTTTACTAGGTCCCACACTGGCCCCCTTGTGTATACTGTGTGTTTGCCCACTGTTGTAGGGCCTTTGATTCCAGCTGCTCCATTCTGGCTGCCTCTTTGGCACTTGCCCATTGCTAGTTTTTTTTGTTTTGTTTTGTTTTTTAGACAGGGTCATGGCTAAGCTGCTAAATTTCCCAGGTTGGGCTTGATCTTGTTTCTCCTGCCTCAGCTTCGCAGGGTGCTGGGACTACAGGCATGCACCATTCTCAGCTTTATACTTGGTATTTTAAGTGTCTCTCAGAGGTTCCTGTTTTAGAGGCTTGCTTCCTGGGGTGTGCAACTGGAAAGTGGTGAAGTCTTTAGCTGGTGCTTAGTGGGAGGTTTTTAAGTTGTTGACTGGGTGATGTGCCCTGGAAGGGGATCGTGGGACTCCATCATCCCCTCTTTGTTCCCCAGCCATGAATTAATCAGTTTTCCTCTGCCACATGCTCCAGCCTTGCCACAGGCCCAAAATGATGGAGCAAATCTATCATGGAATCCAAAAACATAAGCCGAACTATCCCTTTTCTAAGTTAATCACCTTAGGTTTTTATTATACTACCAGAAAGCTGACTAACACACACTCTAACCATGAAGTCTTAAAGAGACACCAATACTTAGTTCATCAAAGTCTGAAATGAGCCTCTCCTTTAATTTCATTGGCTTTCCACATTAATTTCCCCAGAAGGCATACTAGCTCTGGTAGTTAAACTCCAGGGCCAATTTTCACTGGCCAAGGCTGGTGCCATCTCAATTACTCTAAGTGGCTTGAGACCCACCAAAAATTCAAAAACTTTCCAGATCAGACAGTTCTCCTGGGGCACCCACTAAAATGAACATGTATGTGCATTCCCCCCAAGAATTTGGTCCATCAGGTCCAGAGCCCAAGAATCTATCTCTATACCCAGGATATAATCCTCCTCCTCTTCTTCTTCCTCCTCCTCTTCCTTCTCCTCCTCCTCCTCCTCTCTTTTTGTGGTACTGGGGATTTAACCCAGGACTTTGCACACCCTAGGCAAGTAGTCTAACACTGAGTTATATCCTAGCCCTTCCTATATTTTGAGACAGTCTTGCTAATTTGCCCAGCCTGGTCTTGAACTTGTGATCCTCCAGTCTCAGACTTCTGAGTAGTTAAGATTACAGGCATGTTCCACCATGCCTGGCTCTTGGTTTTTTTTGTTTGTTTTTTGTTTTGTTTTCGTACCGAGGATCGAACTCAGGTCCTTGGGCTTGCGCAGCAGGCCGCGAAACCACTGAGGTAAATCCCCGGCCCTGTTTTTTGTTTGTTTTTGAGACAAGGTCTCGCTATGTAGTTCAGGCTGGCCTTGAGTTCACCATGTAGCCCAGGCTGGCCTCAAACTAATGGCAATCCTCCTGCCTCAGCCTCCTGAGTACTGGGATTACAGGCATGTGCCATCAAGCCTAGCCTGGCTCTTGTTTTTAAAGACAAAGATCTCACTATGTTGCTCAGGCAGACTTTGAACTACTAGGCTCAAGCAATCCTCTTGCCACAGCCCCTCAAATAGCTGGGACTACAGTGAACACCATTATACTCATCTTTTAGGTGACTGTTATAATTGACTGGAGAATTTAGGGACACACACATGTGGAAGTTTATATTCCTGACAAAGCAGAAAACCTATGCCAAGGCCTTAGGGCATGAAAGGCAGTGATGAGATCGAAGTATCCCACCATGTCTTTCACAGCTCTTGGGATAAAATCATCATACCTTTACCATGATCTTCATCTCAGCAGCCGCCTCTTGTCTCCACATGCTATAGACTGGTCACTATCCTCTGGATCATTATCCAGTCATGCTGGCTATTGTCATATTTGGGAAACAGGCCTGCACACTCACTGTTCCTCTCCTTGAAATTCCCTCACTCTGGTCATGCCATAGCTGATTCCTTCCCAGCCTGCACATTTCAGCTTAAATGTCATTTTCTCATAGAGGCCTTCCCAGCCACCTTTCTAAAGCAAGAGGTCTCCCATTCTTTTCTAGAACCATATCCTGTTTGTTTTTTACACCAATATTTACTGGGAATTATCTTGTTAACATGTGCTTCTTGAGGTCAGGGACTCTATTTTATTAGCAGCTAGATTTTTTTTTTTTGGTACTGGGGATCGAACTCAGGACCTTCTGCTTGCAAGGCAGGTGACAGAACCACTGAGCTAAATCCCTGCCCCTTAGCAGCTAGATTTGTAGAGGCTAAATTGGTGTCAACCAGGTATAGCCATGGGCCATGAGATACTTGAATGAATTAAGAGTTTGGTGTGGCTCAGCTGGGAGGGGTATGAGCCAAAGTGGGTGTAGGAGCAGAAACTAGGGCACAGATGTTCTCTGGCAGATGCTTATTGTAGTCCTTCTACTCCCCCTCCCCTGCCACCACAGGAAGATGAACTTATCATGTTCCATGGCAGTCCAGACTAAGTGTTACCTGCTTGGTCATTTAGCTGGTTATAGCTGAGGTCCAGGGATTTCAGGCCTGTATGGACCAGCAGAAGATCAGCAAGGTACTTGGCTGCCTGCTCCTCCAGGCTGTTCCCTGCCAGCTGCATCTTCTGCACTGCTTGGTTCACTCTGAGGGCGGCACAGAGAGCCTGGACCCCTGCTGCTCCAAGCTGGTTCTCTGACAGGTCTACATCTGGGGGACAGCACCACTCCTTGGTCAGTGGGATCTAAAGCCAGGCACCTCCCTCCACCACCTTTCTCCATCCCCTAAACTTCCAGACTGGAGGCAGAGGAAGGCCTTTGCAGTTGGACTGTCTTGGGATTACATGGTAGCAGTTCTGCTACCCATTGGTTGATGCCCTTGGACCCCTGGCTTCAACCTTCTTGCACCTCCATGAACTTCTCTGACAAGGGTTAAAACCACCTACCTTGTGGAGCTGTGGTGGAGGGGCAGCCACCCCATTGGTGCCTGGTGTCTGGCAGCGATATGATCCACCCATAGAAGCCTTCTCTGCCCTCTTGCCAGGGACTGGCAATACTAGCCCAGGAGGCCATGCAGGGAGCACTTATATGGACCAAATACTCTCTGACCACTTCACATGTGCAATTTCATTTAATTCTCACCACAACCCCAAAAGCTAAGTGGTATTCCTGGATCCATTTCAGGGATTGGAAACAATCTCAGCAAGGTTGGGTTGCTTGCCCAGGTCAGTCTACTCTTCAGTGGCAGAGCTGCCATTTGGATCCAGCCTCAACAAACTCTCATGGTGTCCTCCCATCCCACTGTCCAGCCTGTCTCTTTGTGAAGAAAGACTCTCCCAAACTGAATTCAGGTACTAAATTTTACATGCATGCATGTGTGTGTATGTACTGGTCAGCAGAGGAGGGAAGTGAACAGATGTGTCAGGTTAGGAAAAGAGCAGAATCCAGCACTGGGTGGATCCACAATGGGTCTAACTCCAGCCCCATGTGCCCCAGCCCATGGAGAGGACCTCCCCCATCTCCCAGCAATACCAGTAGGCTCCAAATGAGAAGGCCTGGCTTGGGGTAAGCACATCCCTGGGGATAAGGAAGACTCCAGCACTCTCACTTGCCCCAGGTTCAGCACCTACCAGAGATGCTCCTGTTTTTGCTCAGGACATCTGCCAGGGCCTCTGCGCCAGCTCTACAGAGCCCATTGTCCCGAAGACCCAGTCGCTTGATGTAGGGATTGGAGGTCAACGTGGAAGCCAGAGCCAGGGCTCCCTGGGACAGAGCAGAGGGGCCTGAGGGTTTTGATCTTTCCCAGGGCTGAGGAGCCTGACACATCTGGCCACTTCCCTGGCTTGTGCTCCCAGGGCTCAGCCCATTCATGTACTCACCAACTGGAAAGGCTTCCCTATCCCACATTCCCAAGTGGACACCTGCATCTCCTAGGCTCTATCCAGAGCTCACCTCCCGGTGCTTTCTGTGGCCTTCCAGCATACTAGGAGCCTACAGGCTTCCCAACCCTTACGTTGATCTCTGTCACAGCCTTTATCCTACCTACCAGATGTGGAGAAGGGAATGCTGGCACAGAAAATAGCTAACTGTGAGTGGGATGGACTCAAGGAGAGACATTCCCATGGCCACTATCCCCAGTGTCTCCCTACAGGTACCTGGGGCCCCAGGCCACGATGCTGCAGGTTCAACTCTGGAGCATTCTCTTGGCGCAGAAAGCAGGAGGCAGGCACAACATTAAGGGCCTGGCAAAATCCCAGGTAGAGGGTATCCTTGACCATTTCTCCAAGTCCATGGATCCCTGGGAGGAGACAAGGAAACAAATGCAGACCCCTTTACTGGCATGCTCTCTGCTTCTTCCCCTCTCTGCTTCTTCCCCTTCTTCTGACCTCTGCTACTATTTAGCTTCTTTCTCCTCTATAGGCATTTCTTCCTATGCTATTGGGACTATTCCTACATTATTACAGATGAGGATATCAAGGCTCAAAGCAGGTAAATCCCTTTTCTAGTCACACAGGTAGTCAGAGTCAAAGTTGGGACACTGCCTGTCTGATGCCAAAGTGCATGATGTGTCCCCTGCCCCTCCATCACAGATCACAATTTTTTGTGGTTTTTAGAGGCAAAGTCTCACTATGTAGTTTAGGCTGGCTTTGAACATACAGCGATTCTCCTGCCTCAGCTTCCTGAGTGCTGGGATTATAGGCTTGTGCTACCACACCTGGTCCGTGATCATCATGTTTTATGAACACTTTATGGGAGCAAAACCTGAAACAATTCTAAATTCTATACATCCAGTAGCTTGGATTTTCCTGAAGATTAGGAAAACCCAGGCCTGAATCCATCTCAGGATAGGACACCTCTTCCTACACAATTTGTCAGGGGTTTGTGTTTAAAAGGCGTTCTGAAGGGTGTTCTTAATTATGGAACCTCTGATGCCTACCGGAAGGGTAGGTACCGGAACTGAAGGGGCCACTGGCTGCTCTAAAGGTGGCCCACGAAAGAGCGTGCTTCCATGGAGCCCACGCCCCTTCCCTCCAACCCCCCCCTCCCATCCCTCAAGATGAGGAGTCAAGCCTGGCCCCCTACTGGGGGCACCTTCTGTCTCCAGGTCAGAGTCCGAATCTGCATCAGAGCCCTTCTCGACCTCCGCGACCTCTGCAAAATGCCCAGCGGCCGCCTTCGCCTCTTCCTCCTGTTCATTTTCCGCAGAGTTCTCGAAAGGATCCTCCATAGTTACGCCCATTTCGCAGTCACCTACACTGAACCCAAGGCCGCGCGCCGCCACATTTCGGACGCTGCCTGGAGATGTGGGCGGACCCTCCTTCCTGGATGACCAATACAATATGGCATACAGACAACAAGTGTTCGCCGTAGCCCATAGCTGCGGGCTTCACGTTACGGTCTCCCGGGCAACCCCGTGTTGATGGTTGCCGCAGAAACTGAGCCTGGACTGCGCTGACCTTGAGCCAACTGCTCGCCCACACTGTTAAGAGTGCGTGCCACTGGCCCTGCACAGGGCTGGCGCCTAGCGGGGGTTCGTTTTTCCTGTTCCCTTGTGAGTTTCCAGCGACGCACCACTTTCAAGGATTGGGAAACACTCAGAGGGTGGGGCACGGCTCTAGGAAGTTCTGGGGAACCTGCAGAGTCAGGTCACCTTGCTCTCTGCAACTGTATATTCTCACTGGAGTTCAGTTCTCTCTCATGCTCTGGTCTTTGTGATGCTGCTGTCTTCATCAGGAACTTCTCTCCCCAGCTTCCTTTGCTGCACTTCAGAATCGGCAAATGTTAACTCAGAAGCCATTTCTTCGTGCACTTTTCTTTGGGCTCTTCTCTGGGGTCCCGCTGCCCCCACACAGGCCTCTCACAGTACTTGAAACACTTGTCATTCCCTGCTACAAGGAAGTGCAGCCAGAAGGTAGGGTGCGGGGCTGCTCCTCTGTGTCCAGGGTTCATCGGAGAGATTTTGGATAGGATTCGAGCCCCAAGGCAGCTGAAGCTTGGGATTGAGCCCAGGGCTGGGGTGTGGAGGCTGGGCCCTGCCCTGAGTGGAAGTGTCCCTTTAACAAGGGCTGGCCTGGCTTAGTCGGGTGCTGCTTTGCCTCCTGTTTCTGCTGTGGTTGCAGCTGTTGTGCTGACTCATGCACCAGCAGCCAGCAGGAGCAGGAGCATGGGCTCCTCAGGAGCTGTGGGGCTCTGGGGGCTTCTGGATTACAAGACAGAGAAGTATGTGATGACCAGGAACTGGCGAGTTGGAGCCTTGCAAAGGCTGTTGCAGCTTGGAGTTGTGACCTATGTGGTGGGGTAAGAGAACAGCTCTTGGCAAGACTGGTCAGAGTGATCATGATTGGTCCTACTGGGCTGAGGGTTGAGAGTTTAGGTTTTTACAGACCAGGCTGATGCTGGTGGTGGGCTGTCAGGTAGTGACAGGGTGGGGGTAGACAGAAAGATCTTTGTCCATTCAGAGGGCAGTGGTATACATAAACAAGCTGTGTGCTTGTGTTTCTCTGTGCTGACCTGCCTCCTTTCCAAGGCCTTGTCCCCAGCCCTGTGTTGGGCTCTGGGCAAAGAGGAGGATCAGCCCCACTCCTACCAGAGGAGGTACCCTAGTGGGGCAGGAAGCAGTCGTTTCTGACATTCTTGAGAGTTGGATCATTGAGGCCCCCCAGAGAGACCACCAGTTCTAGCTGGGGGTCTGAGGAGTCTTGAAGAAGAGAGCAGAGTCTAGTAGGACAGGGGTGTTGGTTGGTGAAAGTGGTTATTGTGGGCATTTCTGATTGCAGATGCTGGCTCTTGGATGCCCAGCTGGCCTCTGGCCTGTTCTAGCCTCTGCCAGGCTGGGAGCACCGGGCATGCGAGGAGGAAGCTGATCTTATAGAGGCCAGCCTGCTCTTCCACTACTCACTTGGTGCCACAATCTCAACACACTATCCATCATCCCTCTCCAGGTGGGCCCTCCTTGCCAAAAAAGGTTACCAGGAACAGGACCTGGACCCCCAGATTTCTGTCATCACCAAACTCAAAGGAGTTTCCGTGACTCAGATCAAGGAGTTGGGGAACCGGCTGTGGGATGTGGCTGACTTCGTGAAGCCACCACAGGTGGGTCCCTGGTGCTGCTGCAGGGAACATGCAACTTTCACTGGCTGACAGGTCTGACACCAGCCTTGGAGCAAATGTGTGAGAGAGGAGTGCAATGCCAGAAGGCACCTGAAGGGGCTTAGGAAGGGCCTCAAAGAAGAGTGGTGCCTGGACAGGGTTTTGAGGAATGTATAGGAGGTTTCCAGGTGGATAAGGGAACAGGAAGCCAGGCCAGAGGAAATTCTTTTTTGGGGGAGGAAAGATATTAATCCATTTCTAATGGGGGAGCCCCCATGACCTAATTATCTCTCTCTTTTTTATTTATTTTTGGTACCAGGGATAGAACTTGGGTACTTGCGCTTGCAGAGCAGGCAGCGGAACCACTGAGCTAAATCCCCAGCCCAAGAGGAAATTCTTTTTAAAAGGCCATATTCAGGCTAGTCATGGTGGCTCATGCCTGTAATCTCAGCACTCAGGAGGGTGAGTCAGGAGGACTGCTACCAGTTTAAGGCCATCCTGAACTACATAGCAAAACCCTGTCTCAAAAAAACAAGAATAGTCAATTAATTAATTAAAATGCCACATCTGGAAAGGATTGGGATGTCTAGGACTCAAGGGTTGAGACTGAAGCTGGGGTGGGAGGGGAGGAAGGATCTGGGGTCTGAACTTCCTGAATCTCCCTCTTACCTGGGGAACCATTATCAAGTGCTCCTCTTCTGCTCTTTCAGGCTGCATGTCTCTTCTCCCTCCACCCAGCTGGCCTCAGCCCCAATCTCCATCTCTGTTCTGCTGATCCCCAGATTGTAGCCCCAGTGACCGCCTGCCTAGAGAGGAGCTGCTTTCCAGATGCACACCCAACCTGTCCAAGGAGAAATCATCTCTCTTTCCTGGAGTCCTGGCTTCTTGTCCAGTGAGGGCTGTGACATTCATCAGTGCCAAAGCCAGAACCAGGACCCAGCTTTGATCCCTTTTTGTCCATCTCAACATTTTTTACTGCAGCTCCTGTTGTGAACTCCTTGATTCCTCTCCCTTGTTCCCTTCCCTAAAGTGCACATCACACAGCAGCCAGGCTGAGCTTTTATACTTGACTTCATCAGAGCCCACCAGCCCCTGCTCTCTGCCCTTGGAAGTCTCTTCTTCCATGATGGTTGCCATCAAGTCTCTCCATTTCCTAACTTCACTGCCACATTTCACTGTCCTCTGCCAGCCCTCATCTTCCCACCTCCAAATACATAGTGCTGTCATAAGCAGCACTTTTGAATGTCTTCAGCCACTCATTGACCCCATATAGAGCTTACTGTGTGTTTCCCCAGCCCCTGCTGTGCCAGTGCGTCTGTGCATGTGATGAGGGGTCCACATGGCCTCAACTTGACTCTGGCTCTTTGGTGCCTGAGACAGGAGGATCTTGGAAAACTATGGTTGAGTGAATGAGAATGAATGTGAGAATTAACTTGTGTCAAAGATGAACATGTACATGAGGGACCCAGGGCCAGAAACCACATGGGCACAGTAGCCCATACCTGTAACCCAAGCTGTTTGGGAGAAGGAGGCAGGAGGACTGCAAGTTCAAGGCCAACCTGGGTAACTAAAATTTTTTTAAAGGGCTTGGGATGTGGTTCAGTTCACCTTGGGTTCAATCTCAGGAAGGAAGAGAGGACCAGAAACCCAACCACTTCCACCTGCCTCACTAGACACATTTTCCTAAGAGACAAGAATTGGTGACAAGTTGAGGCCAAGAACAAACAGTTCCCTCATAAACCAAGCTTCTGGGAGGCTCTGGGTTTTACAGAACTGACAAAACCAAAAACAAACAACAACGACCAAAAAACCCCTGGCAATCGGTTTCTGGCCTCTTCAGTTGAAGGAGCCAGCAGGGACTAACCTTGAGACTTACCTCCTAGGGAGAGAATGTGTTCTTCTTGGTGACCAATTTCCTTGTGACACCAGCTCAAGTTCAGGGCAGATGCCCAGAGGTAAGTTTGCCTGGGAGCCTCTCAGTGGCTTCATACTTCCTTCAGCAGCCTGGCTCACCAGCCCTGTCTCCCTCCTTCACAGGTGGCCGAAGGCTCAATATGTGCTTTATGTATACCAGGCATGGGGCTAAATCCTTCTGTACAGAATTTAGTCTTTACATAGACCCTTTCTCAGAAGGAATTATGATTCCCACTGAAGAGGAGATGACTGGGGCTCAGCAAAGTTGAGAAACTTGCCCAAGGCCTCCAGGCCCGTGGGTGACAGCACCCAGACCTCAGTTTCCTTGAGGTGTACGATCCTCATCTTCGTTCCAGCTTGGGCTACTGTCCAGGTTGTTGGTGTGACACCTGGAGCAGGGCTCAGGTGGGCTCTAATAGCAAGAGGCAAGAAGGTGGAAGATCACCTTCTCTTCTCTGTGCCCAGCCTCTATTAGTGTGTGGAGGTAGCTTCCAGTTTTGAGGGCAAACAGCACACTCTTGCTTATGACTATGCTTATGTTTATGTTGAAGTAAAGATTTGGACCAGAGTAGAAAGGGGGTCGCCTAAGATCTCAGGGGCCCAAGAGCCCTGCTAAGGAAAGAAGAAAGGAAGGCAGAAGGAAGCCAGAGATGGGCACACAAAGGGGCACTCTACCTCTTGTGTATTGGAATGGAGCACTCGGGCTAGTGGGTAGAGGCAGAGGCCTCATCGGTGGTCACCATGGGGTCTATGACCAGGTTAGCCTGAGGAAAAGGGAGATTCTTAGACACAAGTGAAGACAGCAGAGCAGGGGGCTCCACTCTGTCCTCCTCTGTCTTCTGCCCACTAATCATAGTCCTATCCCTCACCAAGTCCCACATCTCATTCTGGCTTTCCAGAGTCCCTGAGCCCTTCTCAGACTCCTGGTGCTGTGTTCCTCTGGCTGCCCATGAACTGAGTGCCGTGGCAGTGGCATGTCTGTGACAGTTTCCGAAGCTGTAGATTGCCTTCTTTTCCAGGGTCTGGGGTCCCTACAAAGCTTGCCCACCTTTCCCTCCTAGGCATCCCCCATAGTGTTTGACTCTGTACAGACATGAAAAGAGCAAGCAGGAAGGAACTAACCTGTGGTTCTGCACCAAGTCTGTGGGATGCTACTTCCCTACCTCAGTCACAGGCTGCTGTGACTTAGGGTCCTGCTTTTTACTGGACATGCCCTCTAGCCTCTCTGCCCTGGCATGCCAGATATCATGAACTTACCTGGGCAAAGTCCCTTCCCCTTTCCTGTTCCATTGTCTGAATTGGAGCTGAGGAGCCAGACCTCAATGAATCCTCTTTCTCTTCTGCCCCCATCAGAGGAAACTCTCAAGAGCAAAGGGGTCTCACTCTGCCCTGGCAATACAGCACTATATCCCATCTGACCACCCCACTGACCACCTCCATTGTTTGCACCCTCCAGCTTCCAAGCTTCTAAACCTGGGTACCCTGGTGGCTAAGTGGGAGCAGGGTGTCTTTGTAGACTGTAGGGCTGAGTCCCAGAGGGGCGGCACCCCTGGGCTACTGGTGACTGGGGTCTCTTGTCTACCTCAGCACCCCTCTGTCCTACTGGCTAACTGCTGGACTGACGAGGACTGCCCTGAAGGGGAGACAGGAACACACAGCCATGGTAACTGTGAGCAGGGCTGGGACCCTGCATCTCTCTGTTCTGCCAATAAGCCCCTGCCCCGCACCCTCCCCGGGCCCTTTGGGGATCTAAGGGCCTAGAGTTCATCTTCTGTTTTCAAGGCATAAAAACAGGTCAGTGTGTGGTGTTCAACGGCACCCACAGGACCTGTGAGATCCAGAGCTGGTGCCCAGTGGAGAATGGCGCTGTGTCCACGTAAGTCTCCTTTCAGTCCCAGGGCAGGGCCCTGAATTGGGCAAAATTCTGGCAGTGTACCCTCCACCTGCAGGAGGCCCCTGCTGATCCAGGCTGAGAACTTCACGCTGCTCATTAAAAACACCGTCACCTTCAGCAAGTTCAACTTCTCCAAGTAAGCAAGGCAGGTCCTGGCTGACACTAGGCCCTCCAGGCCCTCCCGATGATCTAATCCTCACTCTTGCCTCTCCCAGAACCAATTCCTTAGACACGTGGGATGCTTCCTATTTCAAGCAGTGTCGCTATGATCCACTCTCCAGCCCCTACTGCCCAGTGTTCCGAATTGGGGACCTTGTGACTGCAGCTGGAGGGGACTTCGAGGACCTGGCACTGATGGTAGGTCCTTGAAGAAAAGGGTTCCTGAAGAGATCAGGTCTTGGGCCCATCGGTGGAACATGAGATGTGTTGTGTGCAGGGTGGCGCTGTGAGCATCCGAGTCCATTGGGATTGCGATCTGGATACTGGGGGCTCTGACTGCTGGCCACACTACTCCTTCCAGATGGAGGAGAGGAGCTACAACTTCAGGTGTGACCCCTACTGCTTCCTTGCTGTTCCTGGGCCAGTGTCCTCCCTTGCCCATTTCCCTGTGGTTGCCAAGACAGATCATACCTGGGTCCTGGCCCTGTGGATGGTCCCTGGAATGTGGCCTGGGGATTCTGGGTGCAAGAGGAAGTTTTCTTAGTCCCTTGTCCTCCCCGTCCATCTGTCCCCACCCCTTGTCTAGTGCAGACTCCCCACTTCCAGACTCTGGGGTGGCCCCTTCCCTACCCCACCCTGCCTTCAGCATCTCCCCATCAGGGCATAGAGGCTTTAATGTTTACTTTCTGCTTATAGTTTTATCTAAAACTTTTCCCAAAAGTCTATAAAAAATTCAAAGAAAGCCAGGTATGGTGGCACAGGCCTATAATCCCAGCACTTTGGGAGTCTGAGGCAGTAGGATGACAAGTTTCAGCCCATTCTAGGAAATAGTGACTTAATAAGACCTTGTCTCATAAAAACAAAACACAACAAAGAGGAGGGGCTGGGGATGTACTTCAGTGTGAAGACCCTGGGTTCAATCCCCAGTACCTCAAAAACTATGAATGAATGGAAGAATGAATGAATGAATGAATGAATAAAAGATTAGTACCATGAACATCCATATGCCCATGCTCTTGCCTGGGTTAATTCATTGTTATTGTTTTGCATTTGGCCTCCTTTGCTTTCTCTCTTCCTGTCTAGAGTGAGATGGATATATGTAGATTGCAAATAGAACAGTTATGGGCTGGGGTGGACCTCAGTGATAGAGCACTTGCCCACATTCACACAATCCTGTGTTCAATCTCCCACACCAAAAACAACAAACTGTCTGAAAGTAAGTGGCAGGTATGAGACACTCACTCTTCTTAACACTGTCCTGAGATAAGGATCTTTTCCATTTGACCACCATCCTAATCATACACCTGAAAGATTAACATTAGCAGATTAAACCTAATATTTATATTGTCTCACCTATGCCAATTATGGTTCTAAATCTTTGTATTTTTCCAATCCAGGATGCACTAAAAGATCTTAAATTGGATTTACTGTCTTGTCTTTTAAGTCTCCTATGAACATCTTGGAAAGTTCCCACCTACTGTCACCTTGTCATACACACATGAACCAAGTGTGCATATGTGGCTGCCATCAGGCCTGGGGATGATGTAGGGATAGCTTCCTGTATCCTGCCAAATCTGGCTTTCCTCTTTCCCTAGCTGTTTGGAAGCTTGTGGTGCTGACTCCCTGTCCTCATTGCTTCTCCCACCTATGGCCCTTGGCTAGCCTTGCTCCCTCAGTGTGGACCTCCTTTAGGAAACCAACCATATGTGCTTTCTTCCCCATTTCTGGGGGAGTGAATTCTTGCCTTGAGGCTCTCATAACATTCCACCTGCTCTCACCTCCATCCTGACGTCCTCCTTTCATCCCTTGCTGCTGCTATCTATGTCCCACTGTCCCCTCAGTAGGCGGGAAGCTTCCTTGAATCAGGTCCCAGTGTGCTTTTTCCTTATGTTCTTACCAGCTACCCAGGGCCAAGACCCAGGACTCAGGCTGGGGTAGGGGTTTATGGAGTCAATGGGTAAGTAAGACTGAGGCCTGGGAAAACCATCCCAGCCCAAGAAGGGCATTATAGGCCCCCAAAGCCCTCTCTCCTTCCCCCAGGACAGCCAGCCACTGGTGGGAGTCCCCAGGTATGGAAGCTCGCAGCATGCTCAAGCTCTACGGGATCCGCTTTAACGTCCTTGTCACTGGGCAGGTAGGGATCAGGCCAGGGGAGAAGGTTACAGATAGATGGGCGTGGAGGAAGTGTATGGTGACAGTCATGGCTGAAAGGCTCATCCCAGCTCTCTCAGGCAGGGATGTTCAGGCTCATCCCCACGGCCATCACAGTGGGGACCGGAGCAGCTTGGCTGGATGTGGTGAGTCCGATCACCCTCAGCTCCCTCTGGCTGCAGCAAGTGATTCCCCGTCTGCCAGAGCCCCCTATGACGGCACATTGTGTCTTGGAGTGAGAGCTGGGGAGGTGGGAGGTGAGCAGCTTGAAGGTGGGACATGGGTTGACCCTGCCTCTTCCAGGTCACCTTCCTCTGTGATCTGCTGCTGCTATATGTGGATAGAGAAGCCCATTTCTACTGGAGGACAAAGTATGAGGAGGTGAGTTGAAAATCTGCCTAGGCACTGGGTTTTGCCACAGTTTGGAAGATTTCAGCCAGATCCCTAACCTGCTGTCTTTGTCTGCAGGCAAAAGCCCCAAAGGTGACTAGGGACCTTTCACGGACCAAGCCAACTGTCACACCCACAAGTCCAGCTGTCCAGATGCCTTAGATGGTGGCACCACCTGCCCCCACAGTCACTGCTTCTGGGTGCCAGACATCAATCTGAGCTCTTGTCTGGGTTCCAGCACCCACTTACCTGCCTATTCCTAAGGCCTATAGCCACTCCCTGTTTGTTGGGGTTTGGGGAATTGGGATGGGAAAGGGTAGGGGTCCTGGCTTAGGAATCTCAAAGATGGAGCCCCAGATGGACTGCAGTAGGAGTTGGAGGGAGAACTCTGCCCTTAAACTTCCAGGAAGATTGTCCAGCCTGGGTCCAGCCTTGGTGAAGTGCTACCTGGGAATCCATAAAAACCAGTTTTGTTTATGGAGATGTGTGTGGCACATGAGCTATGGAGGTGAGGGAGTGGGGGGATCTGATTGCATCACAGGTACAGTGCTCAGCCTGTGAGTGCCTCCCCTTCCTTTGTGGCAGCCCTTGGCTGTTATAAACAGCTGAGACAGGGAGGAGACAGTGGTGGGGCTGAGTTGGTGGTCTTGAATCTTTTGGGGCCTTCTCTATACTTCCTTGTAGTCCCCCCAGCCCACACCCCTGGAAACTGACCACTAGGTTTCCCGAGAGCCCCAGGAGTGGAAAGGCCATGCACCTGGAATTTACTGCCTTCTAAGTCATACCTAGGAACCTCTCTGGCCAGCTGCCCAACCTAGCCAGAGGCATCTGCACTGCAGAGGCCCTAATCTTAACCTTAGGGAGAGTACAGTGGCTGCAAGGAATGTCTCTAATAAAGGACATTGAGGTTCCCTTGAAGGTTGGCCAGGTTCTGGTCCTGGAATCCTCCTGGGTCTTAGGTCCTACCTGATAGAAATTTCAACTATATCCTGGGACCCACAGTAGGATGGGAGGGACAAGGCCATAGGAGCCAAGCCCTCTCTTGGTTCCAGGGTGGGGCATGGATTTGGGAGTACCCACCCCATGGAAGAAGTGAGAGGCTGGTTTCTCATGGTGACCAGGGGCATGGTGGGAAGGGCCAGGGCTTGGGCTGAAACTGGGCTAGCATCTGGAATCATCTGGAACCCACAGCATCAGTAAATCCTTTGGGGTCCTCGGTGCCTCCCTAGGGCCTCAGTGTCCAGAGAAGGTGGTCTCCAAAAGGCTAGGGTGGAAAGGCATGGCCCAAAAGGCCTGGCTACTGGAGGTGGGTCACATTGTCCTTGGGGCTCAGAGAAACCTGATGTCACTGCTGGCATAAAAGCTTGCCAAAGCCAGCAGCTTTCTGTGTACTCCTTACAGGGAGGAGGGAAGAAGTGACCAGAGTGGACACAGCACAGCCATGAGGACCCAGTTCAGGGAGAATGCAGCTTGGGCCTAGGGCAGTGGTGGTGAACCTATGGCACACATGCTGTACTGGGCACACAGTCTACTCTGGCACGAAAGTCAAGTAACCCTAATATTGCCCCAGCAGCCAAGCATTAGATGACAGTGCACACAGGGCCAGTGTTGGCACTTTGCAATAAATAAATGGGTTTTGAGTTGCAGTTTGGGTACTCCATCTCTAAAAGGTTCGCCATCACTGGCCTAGGGCTTCTCCAGGAATTCTCTCCTCCCTGTTTGGGCAATACTAAGTGGGCCGGAAGGCAGTAGGGGCAGGCTCAGGCAATTATGCCCTCATGCACATCTATATATGAGTCATGTATGCACCATCTCAGCCTTTACCTCAAATCCTGGCAGAGTGCGCAGAGAGAGACAAGAAAGTGATGTGTAGCCCAGGCTTGAGTTTGTTAACAGGTGTCACCTCAGTCTGGACATGGGTGTGGACCCCCAGGGTAGCTGTGTGAGCCATGCAGACATGTGGCCAATGGTGTGTGTTGGGGGGGGTGTCATGTGCCTGTGTGCAGATGTGGCTCAGTGTCTCTGGGGTAGGCTTCAGGCACACGCTGTCTCTCTGGAAGCCCACTGCCTTTTCCAGGCAACCTTCTCAGGGTCCAGGCTCTGCTCCTTTGATCTACTTGACAAGGACATGTAGGGAGCCTGCCCTGACACCCACCATGGACCCCTCCCTCTTCATCAGGTGCATGTAGCTCTCCTCTGAGCTAGTCAGAAGGCACTGTCCTGAGGGAAGGGCCTGGACCCAGGACTGGCCATGTGGGTGGTCCCAGAGCTACCTTTGGAGAAATTCAGCATCTTTGCTGCATCCTGTTCCTGGGGGATAGATGAGGACTCAGTGTCACAAAGAATGCCACAGTGGACATGGTGGTTGCCGATATGGCTGGCCAAGCAGTTATTATTATGGATCTCTGGGGCTAGAACCTCTTTGCTGCCCAGCCTACCCCACCTGCCTGTTAGCTGGAGTTGGTCATAAATAGGAAGGTGCTGAGCAGAGTCCACTGTATTGATGCTGACTGAGGTCTATTCCCTGAAGACCAGAAGCTCAGTACCTGGGATAGAGTCCTAACATCCTGAGAACCTCCTAGCCTGGGCAGGCTGTAAACCTGTTGCCCTGGATAGAAGCAGCTCCCAGCTCCTCTGGCCTCTCAAGGATGTAGGGGAGGGCAGGGCAAAAACAACATGGCTCACAGACTTGCCAGCTACTCCATGCTGTCAGGCCCCTGGGCTGGTGCCTGGCTTGCCGGCTGCATGGGCTGCACAGGCTGCACTGTCTCTTCCAGGCTGCCGCTGGGGAATACCACATATCGTGTGGTGTTCAGCTCTGGTGACTCCTCCTGGTTCTCCTTGCTGTGCCTGATGCCATAGCCGAAATACACGGCAAGTCCTGCAGGGGTGGTAATGAGCCTGAGGGGCAGGTTCCAGCCTTGCCTGCCCTCTTGCCTCCCCCTTGCACACACTCAAGCTCCCAGCCTGGCCCCTACTCACCAATCAGCAGCCAGATGGCAAAGCGCAGCCAGGTCAGGTAGCTCAGCTTTAACATGAGGCAGATATTGAGGAGGATGCTCAGAGCTGGAGTCAGGGGCACCAGGGGGATCTGAGGGTGCAAGGGAAAGGCTGAGCTGGGCTGCAGGAAAGAGCTGCCAGCCCAGGGCCTGACTTTACAAAAATTCCACAGAGCCTCTATTTGTCTCTGGAGCTGTTGAAGACAGCTCCCTCACCATGCAGAAAGACAGATGGGGGTGAGAATGGATGGACAGGTCTCCCCATGGACCCTTGTTTGTTATGGGATGGAAGAAAAGGAAGGGGCAAAGGGCACTGGCTGCGCTGAGAGTGAACAGGGTTTGCTAGGAAGGTACCTGGAAAGTGTCTTGCCGGTGCTGTTGCTGGTGAGCTCCCAGGACCAGGAGGCTGAGCAGAAATACCATACCACTGATTAGGAGCAGCAGGATGTAGCCCCACTGTGGGAGGTACAGGGGTGAGTCTCCAAAGACCAGCACGCAGCCCAGCATGATAGCTGAGCCCACCAGGATGCCAAGTGCCCAAGCCACAGCAGTTCCAGGGCTGAGCCCTCCCAGGAAGCCCAGGTAGGGCCTCAGGGATGGTCGAAGCTGTCCAGGCTCAGGGATTGAGGCCTGCACAGCACCCACTAGCTGTATGTGGTCTGAGAAGGAGTCATACTTCTTGGCTGTGAGGTCAGGGCTGGCTGGGCCTGGGGAGCTGGGTGGAGATGACTTCTGGAAGCGCAGCACAATGATGCTGGCAGCCACAAAGGTATAGGCCAGCAGGGTGCCGATGGACAGAAACTGGACCAGTGCCTCTAGGTCCAACAGCAGTGCCAGGAGAGCCATGAGGACCCCGAACACCAGAATGCCCATCACAGGCACCTGTGTTCGGGGGTGCACATGGGCAAACACCTGGAAGAAGAGCCCATCGGTGGCCATGGCATAGACGATGCGCGGCAGGGAGAAGAGGTTGCTGAGGAGGACGGTATTCATGGCTGCAGCAAAGGGTAGTGGAACTGTGAGCATGGTAAATAAGCCCAGCAGGGGCTGCTGGTGGGGCTGGGGTGTGGCTGGCCCCTTGGAGACATGGGCATGAGTTTGTCGGGGGTCTCGGTATGAGTGTGTGTGGGGGTACTGGATTGTCACTTGACCACCCAGGAATGGGGCATTCCAGTTTAGGTCACAGACCCATTGGGGAATCTGATGAAGCTGAGTCCCACTGTCTAGGAAAGGACCTGTAAGTACATGGCTAGAACTGATTTCTATGTACAAGTGGGGTGGGGATGGGGGTGGGGGTGGGGCCCTCCCTAACAAGCCTAGGTAGAGAGTCTTAAAAATTAGCACTTTCTGGGCCGGGGATTTAGCTCAGTGGTTCTGGCACTTGTGCAAGTGCAAGGTTCCAAGTTCGATCCCTGGCACCGCCCCGCCCCCCCAAAATTAGCACTTTCCTGGGCCCATTATGTAACTGGTAAAACTGAGGACTGGATGGAGATGTGTTCTCTGAGAGGCTCAGGGAAGGGCCACAATGCACTGTTCTCTCCCACCCTGCCTGGAAGGGCCTCTTACCACAGATGGAGCCAGCTGCCACGATGAAGCCAGCCCAGCTGTAGCCCCGCCGGTAGAAAGCATCAGCAAGTGCAGAATCAGGGTCCAGGCTGTGCCAGGGCACCATGAGGGTTAGCACAGTAGAGACAAGGATATAGGCACTGGCTGCCAGACCAAGGGAGATTGCAATGGCCATGGGCACGGCCTGCCGGGGATTCTGGGCCTCCTCACTGGAAGCAGCAATGACATCAAAGCCCACAAAGGCATAGAAGCAGGTAGCAGTGCCCGCCATGATGCCAGAGAAGCCAAAGGGGGCAAAGCCACCCTCCTCAGCACTCCAGTTGTGAGGGCGGGCCAGGATGAAGCCCAGGATGATGATGAAGAGGATGACAATCAGGCTGATAGCTGAGAAGGTGTGGTTGAGCCAGGAGGAGACTCGGGCTCCACAGGAGACAAAGGTGGAAGCCACGAGCAGGATGCCGGCAGCCAAGAAATCTGGATATTGGGCCAGGAAGGGCACCTGCCAGACACCCACTTGAGACTCAGTGAGGTTTCGAATGCTGTGGCTAAAGATGGCATCCAGATAGCCACTCCAGGCACGGGCCACTGCGGCACCCCCAATGAGGTATTCCAGGAGCACATTCCAGCCTATGAGGAAGGCCCACACCTCCCCCATGGACACATAGGTGAATAGGTATGCAGAACCCGTGCGGGGCACTCGTGCTCCAAATTCTGCATAGCACAGGGCTGCCAACAGGGAGGCCACAGCGGCCACACCGAAGGACATGAGCACGGCAGGCCCAGCCATGTCCTTGGCCACAGTGCCTGTGAGCACATACAGGCCTGAGCCCACCATGCCACCCACACCCAGCAGGGTTAGGTCCAGTGTGGACAGGCAGCGCCGCAGAGATGTCTCCATGCTGGACTCCTCTAGTGGCTTCAGCCGGTTCAGTTTCTGGCAGAAACGTGCCAGGCTGGCAGCAGTGGGCAGTCCCCAGGCCATGACAGGAGGCTCAGAGCACCAAGCCAGCAGCTGGAACTTCCTAGGGCCTGACAGAGGGGAATGACAGGCTGATGGTTCTGGCCAGCTTCAGTCCCATCCTGACTCTTCTCTTTGTCTCCTCCTGGGGACCCTGGACACCCATAAAGAGGGCCTGCTGTAGGGCTGGACTGGGGCAGGAGGTTACAGGGAGGCATGGCGGTCCTGTATGCTTTCAGGGCAGCCAGCTAGGTGGCTCTGAGGGTGGGAAGAAGGCAGCCCCAGGAAGCAAGAGAGGCTGGTAACAGCTCAGTGGTCTAGGATCCAAGAAAAAGGTGAAATGCGGGGAGGCTTCCCGGGAACTGGGCCAGGCCTGGAGGACCCGGAACAGGACAGACTCTGCAGCTCGGGGCGTGGCCAAAAAGGCCACCTGGCCTGGAAGGGTAGCAATCACCCCCCTGCTGCCAGGCGGGAGTCTCAGCTCACCTGGTCTCAAGGCAGGGGCTCCCGGGCCCCGAGCCTCGGATCTGGAGCCAAGACCTGCGCACCTCCCCGTGCACCCACACACCGCCGCCGCCGCCCGAGCAAGCTCCGCTGTGTCCCTGTCCCCAGCTACCCGAGTCTCAGGCTGTTCTTTGAGCCGGATCCCGTCCCCCACCAGACCCGCTGCGACCCACCTGCTGTCGCCACTGCAGCAGCCACGATTCTGAGCGCTGTGGCCGCCCCGCCCGCCAGCTAGCGCCGCCTGCGCGCAGCGCCTGCTCCCTCCCTCAAGGCGTTGGATCCCGCACCGGCTGCGCAGTTTCCATCGCGTGGGGATCCTTCGCAAGGTTCTACGAAGGTTTCCACCCACTGCCACACACCCAGCTAATCCACCTTGCACAAACCTCTCAGGTTGAGACGGGAGCTTAATGTGGCCTAGGGTAGCCCCATCATTGACACTCATTCACAGTTCCACTGCAGCACATACCCTCCTTGATCCCCACCCCAACACATGTACCCCACCCAGCTAGGCGCCACCCAGGCCCTCAATACAGGATGAGTGAGGTCTGTGGGTATCCAGCACAGTGAGGGTATGGGTCTGGTTGAGTGGTGCTGGGCATTCTGGACTTCTCAACTACAATGGGGTGTCAGGAAGCCACCCTCACACACTGGCAAGAGAGTGCAGCCTTTTGGAAGTTTTCTGTGAATTGGCAGAATTCACACTGGCTGCCCTGAGCCTGCAACTACAAGATAATGTCCTGTAAGGAGGCAAACAGCTTCCTGAGACAAACAACAGTCTTCCAATGGGGGGTGTGTGTGTGTGCCTAGTGCCCCTCAGATGCTTAGAGACACTTGGCAGGCCTTAAAGGACCCTAGGGGGACCCCAAGATTAACTCCCCACTCAAGAGAGCCATGTGTACTGAGTACTTCATGGCTGTCCTGTCCCCATATCCACAAGGAGGCCCATGTCCCACTACAGGACCATCACAGATTCCCCTCAGGTTCATTTATTTCTGAGGCAGAGGGTGCCATTTTTCCTCCTCTTCTCACTTTGAAAGTGAAAACGTTGGTGTGATAAGATGTTAACTTATTCATAGCAAATTGATAACAAGCAAGCCAAGCAGAATCAAAATATACTCCCCTCATAACTTTCTATGTGTTTCCAGGTCTATAGCTGAGTTGTGGAATTAGATTTTAGGGGCACTTGAAGCTGGGGGGTGGGGTGGGGGGCTGGTGACAGGATAATGGACTCCCAGACAAGATGGTGCCACATGGAACACTCTACTATAGCCACTCCCTTTAGTCTCTTCTAATATTTGGCTGATAATTGTCATGTGGAACTTCTAAAATGGGCTCTCACTTCCTGTGGAGATGGCATATCTCTTACTCCACCCCTGTGCTGCCTAAGTATAGCTAAACAGATGTCTCTAGTCCTGCAATGCCTCCACAAAAAGTCTAGAAAAATGCATTTCTGATCAAGGAACTTGAACAGTTTTGTAATGGGAGTTCCTCCAAGGCCTTACCTTAGAAATTATATGCAGTATTTTGGAGCTCTGACTTATTATTTGGCCAGAGAAGGGATCTCACTACACTCCTAGTCACTGGCACCAATGTACTAATGAACAACTGTGGTTGTGACATAGTCATGACATAGAGGACACTATAGGAATGAGGATGGGCAGACTCCTGGGCCCTTAGCTTGTTACTCACTGAAAACATGATTTGTGTTTTCTTCTGAGACAAGGACTTAAAAGTCACTTCTGCAAACAAAACAAAACAAAACAAATACAACAACAAAAAACTCTTTGGGAAGGGAAATGGGAAAAAAAAACAAGAACCAAGATATATCATGTACAGGTACAGATTCCCAATGATGGATGTGATCATAATGTATACCTAAAATGTACCAATAAACTTACGGGATTAAAAAAAACTTCATTTGGGCTTACAGATATCTGCTCAATAGGATGCTAAAAACAGAACAAAGCTTGACCTCCATTTTGTATCCTTCTTGTTTTGTTTCTGGAATCCACTACTACTAACTGTAAGAGTTTATTGCTTTTTTTTTTTTACCACTAACTGTAAGAGTTTATTAGTATGTATGGATATATAATAATCACATTCACCTTGGAGAATTGTCATGTACACATAAATCTTAATCATTTTTACTTCCCCTTCCCCTCTCTACCCTCTCATCTCCAGCCATCCCCAAATCCTTATTGGTCAAATCCCTTCTCAGTTCTGGATGTAGAAAAGTTGGGAAAACAAGATTGATTCACCCTGAATTTAATTTTTAAAATACATTTATTTATTTATTTATTTATTTTTGAGACTCATTCTCACTATGTAGGCCAGGCTGACCTTGAATTCTCAGTGATCCTCCTGCCTCAGCCTCCCAAGTGCTGGGATTATAGGTGTGGACCACCACACCTGGCACCCTAAATTTATATTAACCTCATCTTCCTTCAAAACTGAGGATACCAAGATAATGGATTTACAGGGATATTCAACTAGCTGAAAGTTCCAGTCATTGTCCTGAACCTGTGATCATCTGGATTCCAAGAAAAGTAGAGTTCCACAACACTGAAACCACCATACACAATCATTTCCTGGGAATGGTATGGCCATGAAAATTCCTCTTATGGCAACCAAATTGCCCCTCAAGTCATGAGGATTCAACTTGAGCTATAAACCAGGATTGAGATACTAATCAACTAGACCCTGGCCCACCTCAGCTTCTCTTTAAATACTGGCTTCCAGCCAGGCATGGTGAAATTTGGGAGGGTGAGGCAAGAGAATTGCTGCAGATTTGAGGCCAGGTTGGGCCACATACTGAGTTCAAGGCCAGTCTGAATTACATAGCAGACTTTGTCTCAAAAAACAGAACAAAACAAAACAAAATTGGCCTCCTATGTTGGGTGTGGTGGCTCATGCCTATAATCCTAGGACTCAGGAGGCTGTGGCAGGAAGATCACTGGAAGTTTGAGGCCAGCCTGGCCTACATAGTGAGTTCAAGGCCAGCCTCAACTACATGGCGAGACCCTGTCTCAAAAAACAAAAATAAAAACCAAAATGAAACAAACAAACAAAAATTGACCTCCTGATCTGGGTACTCTAATTCCCAGCACCCTGGGAGGCTGAGGGAGGAGGATTGCAAGTTTGAGCCCAGCCCAGGCAATTTAACAACTTAGTTAGACTCTGTCTCAAAAATAAAAGTGGGTGGGTGGAGAGCCTGGGGATGTAGCTCAGTGCAAAAGCCCTGGGTTCAATTTCCAGTACAGGGGTGAAAAAAAGAAAGAATGAGAATAGGGAAGGGTGGAGGGCATGAAGGGAGGGCTAGGAATGGGGAAAAAATAAGAACCAAGATGCATTATGTAAAGGTACAATTCCCAATGAGAAATG
>NW_004624945.1:618391-629519 GCF_000247695.1 Heterocephalus glaber | reverse complement strand
TAAGAACCAAGATGCATTATGTAAAGGTACAATTCCCAATGAGAAATGTGATTGTGTTGTATACCTACAATGTACCAATAAAAGAATTTAATTTAAAAAAAAATAAAATAAAATGTGGTATCTATATATAATGGAATACTACTTGGCTATAAAGAATGACAAATTTGAGGCAATTTGAGGAAATGCTATTTGTAACTATTTGAGGAAAACAGGTGTACCTGGAAAACATAATCCTGAGTGAAATAAATCAGACACACAAGCATGAATACTGTATGGTATCTCTCATTTGAGTGAGCCACGGTACAAATAAAGAAAATGATAAAAGATGGATAGAAAGGTACAAGGGGACAGATCTCACCCAATAGGGAAATGGACCAAGAGAATAAAGAAAGGGGGAAGGGGGAGGAGAAGGGAAAATAAGAGGAATAAAGATGTGGCATGTACAGGAACCTAATAATTCTAATCAATGTAAGCATTATAAGCCATAACATGTTTCTTTTTATTTTTATTTTTGGTACTGGGGATTAAACTCAGGTCCTTGCACTTGAGCAGCAGGAAACCACTGAGCTAAATCCCTGGCCCTTAAGCCATAACATGTGCTAAGACAAACAGTATCAACAAATACGAAAAAGGTGGTTGGGAAACCAGAGGAGGAAGGGGGAGAGTGAGAGAAGGCGAAGGGGATAAAAAATAAACAAGCCGTAATATGTAAATGTAACCACTCCCCAAGATGACTGTAAACTGCATGAATTACAAACATGAACAATAAAATACAATAAAATGGAAAAAAAATAGAAACCTTTTGTGCTTCAAAGGACATCATTGAGAAAGTGAAAATGCTTAGCCTATATAAGGCCTTAATCCAACAGTCCCTAACTGCCGGCCTCAAAAAAATGAAAGGTGAAAAGAGAATCCACAGAATGGGAGAAAATATTGGCAAACTCCATATCTGATAGGGGATGATATTCAAACTATACAGAGAACTCTTACAACTAAGCAACAAAAAGATAAACAATGCAATTTAAAAACGGGCAAAGGAACTATTCAACATGGAGGTGGAGGTGGATAAGCTGGAACTGATGCTACAGAAAGCTGACTCTGATCTGGATTACATTCAGAACAGGCTGGAATACGAAAACAAGTCTAATTGTCCTGATTCAGTAGGTGAGCTGTCAAAGAAGAAAAAACTGTGTCAAAGCAGTTAAAATCTTACATGCTACACTCATGAAGAAATGGAATTGCAAAAGAGAACTCTAATGAAGAAAAGATTAATTCCAGAGAAATACAGGAAGATGTCTTGTTAACAGTTCATGAGTAGAGGTGAGGGCCTGGTAAAGGAGGAAAAAGAGGTTTGGTTTGAGTGACAGGGTAGTGGTGCATGTCCTAAGAGGAGAATTAAGAAGGGTAGATATTATATTAATAAAATTCAACCAGAAGATGGAGTAAAAATAAAAAGATTTCAATATATATATACATACACTTAGTTTTGTTATTTTAGGTAAGGATATCCCTTAATAGTAATATGCATCTATTTTCTTTTTGTACTGTTGGGATAATAGAAGTTCTGGCCTATCATGAAAGAATGTTTTCACACACACACAAAAAAATAAATATTTTTTTTTCCGTTACCAGGAATCAAACTCAGGACCTTGCACTTGCCAGGCAGGCATGGCACCACTGAGCTACATCCCTGGCCCTGAAAAAGAAATAATTTTTAAAAATGGGCAAAGGATCTGAAAAAAACATTTCTCCAAAGAAAATATACAAATGTACAGTAAACACAGAGAAAAGTCCTTTACATTGTTAGCCATTAGGAAAATACAAATCACCTGCTGTGAGATTCCACTTCACACTACAGGATGACTATAGTAAAAAACCCAGACAATAACAAGAGTTGAAAAGGATATGTTGATAGGAATGCATGATGGTGTAGCTGTCACTGTAAAGCCAGGCCCTGACACTGCAAAAAAACCAGCCCTTGTTCTCCTCAGTTCTTTGTACCTTTGATGAAAGAATTCAGTCAAGATACATAGGAGGCCATGAAGAATTATAGGTGGAGCTTATTGCAGAGTAGATATATAGATATTCACACCTTCAAGAGAGAAGGCAGGGCCAGGGATTGAGCTCAGTGGTTCTGGCACCTGGCTTGCAAGCGCAAAGTCCGGAGTTCGATCCCTGGTACCAAAAAAAAAAAGAGAGAAGGCAGGTAGTGTCACATAAGCCTTTGCATCCCAGTCTGAGTTTGGATATCTTTTTATGCACAGAAGAGTTACTCCTGGGGCTTAGGGAATTATGACGATTATGCTGTTTATCAATCAATATTCTTGGAGGTTACTTTGGAATTGTTTTCCTGGTTCTTTTTAGATGGTCAGTATTCCTTCAGGGGGCTTAATCATGTAGGAAACTTAGGAAAGAAATGTACAAAAGATAAAACTCTAATTTAAATCAAGTCTCAGCCCAAGGCATAAGATTTTTATTTTATTGTTTTCCAGTACCAGGAATCAAACTCAGGACCTGTGCTTGCCAGGCTGGCGTGGTGCCACTGAGCTACATCCCTGACCCTCAAGGCATAGGATTTTTAGAGAATGTTCTCCTTTCTGATATCATTGGGCTGCAGGCTATGACTGTATGCCTTGTTCTAGAAATAGAGACCCTGTTTCTTTGGGTCTGAGACTTAATAAATGATTAAAATATATTATAGACATAAATACATAAAATTTATTATAGATCTTTCTTTCTTTCATTTGTTTTGGTACCGGGGATCGAACTCAGTACCTTGCACTTGTGAGGCAGGCGGTGGGACCACTGAGCTAAATCCCCGGCCCTGTTTCTTTATTTATAACTAGCAAAGCTTGTTATTTTGGACCCCCTTTGTTCCTCAGGCCTGCTAATGTCTAACTACTTGCCTAACATAGCTGGTTTGGAAAATAATAGAGCAGTTCCTTACACTTAATCTTAGCTAAAAGGCAGAGAAACAATAGAGCAGTTCCATAAAATGCTAAACATTAACTTTCTGTATGGTCTGGTGTGGTGGCACATGCCTGTAATCCCAGCACTCTAGAAGCTGAAGCAGGAGCATCACAAATTTGAGCCCAGTCTGGGCAATTTAGTGACTTGGTGAGACACTGCCTCAAAATTTAAGGACAGAGATATAGTTTAGTGTGAAGACCTTGAGTTCAATCTTCAGCATCAATAAAACAAAACAAAACAAACAAACCCCAAACACCAGTTTCTGGATCTCCTGCCGATTGTCCTCTCTGTCATCCTATCCCCCCTCCTCAGAGCTTGTTATTCTCAAGGCAAAAGCCAGCTCAAACTCCAGTACTCAAAGTCCCCCAGCATGTTGGCCCATATTACCTTTACAAACTTTTCCCCATTACCCTTCACCAGGAACTGGCTTTCAAGACCCTTTTTTTTTTTTTTTTTCTATTCTCCAGTCCGGACAACAGCAATCATGTCTGTCCCCTGTGTTCTATCCCTTACCAGGTGTACCTCCTGCTCCCATTTCCTTCTAGCTTCTCTGCCAAAGGTTACCCTACACCCACTAGATCAACCTCTGTAGGAGGAATCCCACTTCTCGTTTTCCAAACATCTCTTCTTGGAAAACCTAGTTGGCTGCCTGACTTTCTAACATCCAGACCACAACCTTTGTAATCTGCTGGAGCAAGGGAGGAGTGAGTAGCTGAAAAGTTGGCCCCACTGAGTACATAGCAGTTGCATGGGATGGAAAGGTCTCAAACTCAGATCACCCTTGCCTCATTTGTCCTAGCAGTGTTTAGACAGGAGAAGAAATCTGCTTTGTACACCTGTATTTTTTTAAAGTATTTTTTCAGCTATTTCCTCTTTTCTTCATAGTGAGAATTGAACCTATGGGATCATCCACAATAGATAACTGCTCTGCCACTGAACTACACTCCTAGTCCTTCTTTTAGCTATTTCTTTTCCCTTCCTTCCTTCCTTAGTACTGGATACAGAACCGAAGGCCTCATACATGCTAAGCAAGTGCTCTGCCACTGACTACACCTTCACCTCTCCTTTAGCTATTTCTTGTAGTCTCTATATTTGGCTCATTTTTGGTCCTTCTCTATGAAAATTCCAGTTCTTTCAGGTTAGAATGAGTGAGAGAAAGGGCACTTTCCTTATATGGCATGAATGAGTTAAAAAATATTCTGTTAAAAGCACTTGAAAAAATAGCAGGTGCAGAATGAACTTCATGTTTTTTCTTAAAAGCAGATCAAATTCTGATCCTTAAGGCTGAGAAGTTGAGATGAGTATTTATACAGAATTTTAAATAACTTTTTTTTTGGAACCGAGAATTGAACTCAGGGACTCCTGCTTGCCAGGCAGACAATGTACCGCTGAGATACATTCCCCACCTAAAATAACTCATCATCTAAGCCTCCCACATAATTTAGTTGCTTCTTCTCACTATTCTTTGTCCAATTCAGTATTTAAGTAAATGTTTCATATCCTTATGAGACCTCCTGTGTCATGTAAAATTGGTATCAAATAATTTTGTATGCTCTTCTCCTGTTAATGTGTCTTACTGTCAGTTTAATTCTTAGTCCAAACTGGGACCTCCCTAAGAGGTTGGAAGTGGACTTTTGCTGTTCCTACAGTTTCTGGTGAGGGAGATACAATCCTAAAAGGCTGGGATGCCCCCATTTGCTCTGGGCCTTTGTATGGGATTCTGAGAGAACTGATGAAAGCCAGAAGCAGTAGGAATTCTTATGAAAGTCAGCACTACTATATTTCTGTCTGAAGTGCCTGATTACAGAGGCACCCACTCTCACAATCTCCTTGTTTCTTCCTTTCTGAATTCAGATTGTCAAGAGAAAAATATTTGTAAGAATTAATTCTTTGACTTTTTGCTCTTGTGAATCTGGTTCTGAGTACCCATTGCTTATTGATCCATAGCTTCCCAGGAATAGTCAGCATTTTCCCTGTCTCTGTCTTTTGTGTGGTTTATCATAAGGAAAAGATAAGTTTCTCCTTCAGCCTTGCCTTATGTCTTGAGGGCCTGGCTTTGTGACCAGCACAGTTAGTCTTTCTATAGCAGGAGGGTGCAGCTAGTTAGGCAGGCAGCAGGAAGCTAGCCAGCTGGAATTAGAAACACATGCCTCTTTGTCTGAAGGGGTCAGCTCTCTCAGTGGAATTTGTTTTAATTATCTCAACCTTCCTTGTCTTGCTAACAATGAGGTTCTTTCTTTCTGAGGCTATCTTGGAAGAGATTTTGGATCCTAAAGGTAATTGCATCTTTTGCAGCTTTGTTGGGACACACTTCTTGTATCCATGGTTAGTTAAATCACATGAGGTCTCTTGGTTTTAAGCCATTAAAAAGGTTTATTGGCCTTGAGTCACAAGTAAGGATTGAAGACATGGGCTTTTATATGTAAAAGGCTTTAGGGGCAGGGATATAGCTCAGTGGTGCCATGTCTGCCTGGCAAGTGCAAGGTCCTAAGTTTGATCCCCAGTACTGGGAGGAAAAGTAAATAAATAAATAAATCTAAAAGGCTTTTTCCTGTTGGGAATCAACTCAGGGCCTTGTGCATGCCAGGAAAATGCTCTACCACTGAGCTATATCCCCAGCCCAAAGTAACTGTCAGAGCATTCTTATCCTGAAGTATGTCTTATTGTTACCTATAGAAAGATCAAGCTAGGTACGGTGGCACATTCCCCTAATCCCAGTGTTAGGCAGGTGGTTAGATATTAGCAGGACTGAGGGACATAGGGAGGTCCAAAATAGTACTCTTTTCTGGTTATAGTTAAATAAAGAAACACAGTCCTCAATGTATAATCATTTATTAGGATGCCAGGTACGGTGGCACATACCTGTAATCCCAGGCTGAGGCAGAAGGATCACAGTGAGTTTGAGGCCAGCCTAGAATACATAGTGAGACCCTGTCTCAAAAATAATCATTTATTAGGTCTCAGATCCAAAACCACAAGATCTCTATTTGTAGAACAAGGCATACATTATTCTTGGTTGCCATAGTCTATGGCCCAATGATATCAGGAAAGAAAACATTCTTTAGAGACCCTCTTGCCTGGGCCTAGGACCTGATTTCGATTAGAACTTTTTCTTTCATAAATTTGTTTTCTAAATTTCTTACATGATTAAAGGCCCCTGAGGGAACACCGAGAATTAGAAAAACATTTGGCTATTTCAAAGTAACCTTTTAAAAACCCCCAATAAGCATCATAATCATCTAAGTTCCCCGAACCACAGGAGTAACTCTTGTGCATATAAAAAGATATCCAGGCCCTGGCGGGCCCGGCTAGGGGGAAATTTGGCCCGCTGGTCTCGGCTGTGTCTGTGAGTCTCCTGGTTTGTAATTCCAGCACTGGGGGACGGAATTGAGACTTCTCGACCACCTTGTCGTTTCCCCATCCCGAAGCTCTGGAAATGAGTTGTTGACGCACTCACCATGGCTACCAGCGGCTGAAAGGCCCAGGTTGCACAGGTCCCACTCGGGAAGCCAGTTTGCAGGGTGAAGTAATCATGCAGGCATTTCTAAAAGGAACACTGATCAGTACAAAACCACTGTCAACCAAGAATCAAGATGTTGCTGCCACTGCAGGAAGCAGTGGAGAGAACAAGAAAGTCAAACCTGTTCCATGGGTGGAAAAATACTGCCCAAAATGTGTGGATGAAGTTGCTTTTCAAGAAGTAGTAGTTGCAGTGTTGAAAAAATCTTTAGAAGGAGCTGACCTTCCTAATCTCTTGTTTTATGGGCCACCTGGAACTGGAAAGACATCTACTATTTTGGCAGCAGCTCGAGAACTCTTTGGGCCTGAACTGTTTCGATCAAGAGTTTTTGAGTTAAATGCATCTGATGAACGTGGAATACAAGTAGTTCGAGAGAAAGTGAAAAAGTTTGCTCAGTTAGCTATATCAGGAAGTCGTTCAGATGGGAAGCCATGTCCTTCTTTTAAGACTGTGATTTTGGATGAAGCAGACTCTATGACCTCGGTTGCTCAGGTAGCTCTAAGACACACCATGGAGAAGGAGTTGAAAACCACACGATTCTACCTCATCTGTAACTGTCAGTCAAATAATTGAACCAGTGCCCTCTAGATGTTCAAAGTTCCACTTCAAGCCTCTCTGAGATAAAATTCAACAGCAACGGTTATTAGACATTGCTGAGAAGGAAAATGTCAAAATTAGCAATTAGGGAATAGCTTATTTTGTTAAAGTGTCAGAAGGAGACTTAAGGAAAGCCATTACATTTATTCAAAGTGTTACTCAATTAACAGGCAGAAAGGAAGTCATGGAAAAAGTGATCACAGACATTGATGCGGTAATACTCGCTGAGACAATTGATGGAATATTTGCTGCATGTCAGAGTGGCTCTTTTGACAAACTGGAAGCTGTTGTGAAGAACTTAATCAGTGAAGGTCATGCAGCAACTCAGCTTGTAAATCAACTTCATGATGCAATTGTAGAGAATGATAACCTTTCTGATAAACAGAAGTCTATTATGACACAGAAACTTGTTGAAGCTGATAAATGCTTAGCAGATGGTGCTGATGAACACCTGCAATTGATAAGCCTTTGTATAACTGTGATGCAGCAACCAACTCAGAATTGTTAAGTCTGAAAACTGACCAAAAGCTCACAAGAAATGCTTTGTAAAATACAGGTTGTGAAAACAAAAATGACCAAACCAAAAAAAAAAAAAAGATATCCAAACATTCACAGGGGTGTAGATGCCTACTGACACTGCCTACTTTATTGCTTGCAGGTATGAGTCTCTAGATAGCTACTCTACAATAAATTCTACCTATACATCTGTATGGCCACCTATGGTCTTGACTGAATTCTTTCATCAAAGGCACATAAAACTGAGGAAAGCCAGGGACCAGTTCTTCATGGTGTCAGGACCCAGTTTCCTGGTGACACCAGCACTTAGGAAGTTGAGGCAGGAGAATCTCAAATTTAAGCCCAACCTGGGCAACTTAATGAGACCCTGTCTCAAAATTTTAAAATGGGCTAAGGATGTAGCTCAGCGAGATAGCACTGGGTTCAATCTCCAATACAAAGAAAGAAAGGAAGGAAGGAAGATATCCAATTAGCTGGGTGCAGTGGTGCTTGCCTGTAATCTCAGCTACTCACATGGCAAGAGAGAAGCAAGTTTGAGGCTAGCCTGGGCAAGTTAGTGAGATTTTTTCTTAAAATAAATAATAGGAATGTCTGAAGGTGTAGCACAGCACTCCGTGGGTTCAATTTCCAGTAATGCAAAAATAAATAAATAAATAAAATAAACAAATAAAGCACACAAAGGCCATAACAGTTAGCTTCAGGGATTCCCTTAGCAAGATTAAAGAACAGAAATCAGATATAGAACTAAATTTAGTCTCCACTTGTCACAAATTCTTCTCTGATACCTGTATACTCCCCCTTAACTTTTTTTTTTTTTGGCGGTACCAGAGATTGAACTCAGGACCTTGTGCTTACAAGGCAGGTGCAGTGCCACTGAGCTACATATCCAGCCCTCCCCTTTACTTTTGATTTCCTGTCCCTGGCCTCCTAGACCTTTTGGATCTCTAGGGCCCTTAATTAAACCTTTCCTTATGAAAATCCTATCTCATTTCTTTAGCAAATTCCTCTCTCTCTCTCTTCTTGTAGTAGTGGGGATTGAACTCAGGACCTCTAGGTGGTAGGCAGGTGGTCTACTCAGCCCCTTTAACTTCCTTTTCTGAACAAAATTTTCAGAAAGAGTGTCAGCCTGACTTCCAGGCCCAAAATACACAGGTTACTTATGTAGATACTGACAGCCAGAAAATAAACCGGACAGGGACTCTGGGAACATCCAAGCAAGTTTGCTTTGTTGCATCTTACATCTTCTACTACTTCCTGGAGCTCTGTAATCAGGCTTTTTTTTGGTCTTGTTTTGGTTTTGGTACCAGGGATCAAACTCAGGACCTTGCACTTGCGAGGTAGGCGGTGAAACCACTGAGCTAAAACCCCAGCCCTATTTTGTTTTTTTGAGACAAGGTCTTTTTTTTTTCTTCTTTTGGTACTGGGGATTGCGCTTGTGCAGCAGGCGGCAAAACCACTGAGCTAAATCCCCGGCCCTGAGACAAGGTCTTGCTATGTGTATAGTTCAGGCTGGCCTTAAATTCACTATGTAGCCAGGGCTGGCCCTGAACTCACAGCGATCCTCCTGCCTCAGCCTCCCAAGTGCTGGGATCACAGGTGTGCACCACTGCACCTGGTTGTGATCAGACTTAATCAGCTCTAGTTCTTCCCATATTTTGGGCCTGACCACAAAAATATTTATTGGAGTGTTGTTTTAATTTAGAATCTTTAAGATGAAGAGCATTCCTTTGATGATGGAGATGCAAGATAGACATACAGATTTTATTACTATCAGGTCATGGGGGATATATGGTATGGTCACCAGATAGGGTCCCAAGGAGGTCTTTTCAAAATGGAGAAGGAAGGGCCAAGGACTTGGCTCAGTGTTTCCGCTGCCTGCCCCACAAGCGCAAGGACCCGAGTTCAATCCCCAGTACCAAAAAAAAAAAAAAAAAAAAGGAGAAGAGAACCTCAACTCACTCCCAAACACAAGCACTTGAACTCCTTTCTGATATGTATTCATTTCAGGATTGTCAGTGAGAGGCATAGGCAACTTTATTAAGCACAATCAAATACACACTCAGAAAGGAATTTGGCAAGTCAAATATCGCATAGTTTCTCTTATATGAGAAACCTCAAATATAAATAAAGAGCAAAATAAAAAATAGATGATAGGAAATAGCAAGACAGATCTTTTGCATAATGGAAAGGAACCAAAAGAGGGAGGGAGGGGGGAGGATGAGGAGGGGAAAGAGATGAAAAACAAAAAGACCTAAGATGTCTTATGCATATGTACCAATTCTCCAAACAGAATGGGATCATTATATACTACAAACATGGTGTTTTTTAAGTTTTTTAAAAAGAAAGAATGTGGGTACTTGGTGAGGCAAATCTAGGGTGTTTATGTTGTCTATAGAGATGTTTATGTAGTCAAGACAGATGATCTATATGTATTCCTAGTGTCTGTCAGGTTACCCACTAGTGGACTATATTAAAATGCAAACTATTTGCATATGTTTAAAGTTTAAGCTGGCCATGGTCAGGGATTTAGCTCAGTAGTTCTGTCGCCTCCCTTGCAACCACAAGGTCCCAAGTTTGATTCCCGGTACTCCCTAAAAAATAATAAAATAAAATAAAATGCCTAGACAACATAAAATTATAACAATTCACTATAACTGCCCCACACCTGGGGAAAAATTTTAAAGATCCTAAAACTATACATCTCTGAGAATAAACAAATATGCACAAAGCTCCTTCTTGAAGAAAACACACATTCTTTTCCAGTTACTGGAAAATGTGTTACTATGTTTTTAAAACTTAATAGCTGAAAAAAAACCTTAATAGCTGGGTGTGGTGGCGCACACCTGTGATCCCAGCACTCAAGAGGCTGAGGCAGGAGGATTTCCAGGCCTGCCTGAGCTATGTAGTAAGACCCCTAAAAAAAAATTCTGGGGAAGGAACTAAAACAACCCTTATACCTGCTCTGGGGGAAGAAAAAAAAGAAAAAAGGGAAGGAAAAGAGGACCAAAAACTGGACATTTAACTTTTTTTTTTTGCTATGTAGCCCAGGCTGGCCTTGAACTCTCAGTGATCCTCTTGCCTCAGTCTTCTGAGTGCTGGGAGTATAGGTATGTGCCACCACATACACACACACACACACACACACACACGCACGCAAGCGCACACACACACACTCACACATATACACAAATTTCCAGCAAAATTAACCAAGTGACTAGCTTTGTTCAATGTCTCATGAAGTTGTCATAATTTAAACATAATTGTCAAAGTAAATTGTTAAGATAAACTTACATAAATGGAAATGGAATAAAAATTTTAAAATGAATTTTTCAATAATAATTCTGTTTTTAGTTTTTTTCTGGACATGGAGTCTTGCAATAGTCCACACAACTCCTGCCAACTTGATTCTGTTTTATAAAATATGTCTTAATTAAAAATAATAGGCCTGGGGATTTAGCTCAGTGGTTCTACCGCCTGCCTTGCACGGGAAGGTCCCAAGTTCGATCCCTGGTACCAAAAAAAAAA